>LLCB01000143.1:0-172667 GCA_001414345.1 Hymenoscyphus infarciens
ACTAAATAATAGACTATTAGACTTATTACTTAGAAAGTAACTAGACTTATTACTAAAAAGGTATTAAAGAAGTAGACTTAGTACTAAATAATAGACTAATAGACTTATTACTTTCTAAGTAAATAGATAAATTATAAAAGAAGAAGTATTAAATAAGTATACTTAGTACTAAATAATAGACTATTAGACTTATTACTTAGAAAGTAACTAGACTTATTACTAAAGAGATATTAAAGAAGTAGACTTATTACTAAATAATAGACTAATAGACTTATTACTTTCTAAGTAAATAGACTAATAACTTAATAAGTAAACTTAGTACTAAATTATAGATTAATTAACTTATTCCTTTCTAAGTAATAAGACTAATTACAAAATAAGAAGTATTAAATAAGTAGTATTAGTAGTAAAGGTTTATTAGATATTCTTATTAACTAAATAGACGTATTTTTAAATAATATATACTAAATAAGTAGATTTAAAATTTAAAGTTATAAGTAAATAAACCTATTACTTAAAAGGTAACTAGTCTAGTTACTTTCTTAGTAATAAGTCTAGTTACTTAGAAAGTAATAAGTCTATTAGACTCTTATTTAGTACTAAGTATATTTATTTAATACTTCTTCTTTTATAAGTTATCTATTTAGTTAGAAAGTAATAACTTTAGTTACTTTCTAAGTATTAAGTTTATAAATCTATTATTTAGTACTAAGTCTACTTCTTTAATACCTCTTTAGTAACTAGTCTAGTTAATTTCTTAGTAATAAGTTTAGTTACTTTCGAAGTATTAAGTCTATAAATCTATTATTTAGTACTAAGTCTACTTCTTTAATACCTCTTTAGTAATTAGTTTAGTTACTTTCTAAGTAATAAGTCTATTTACTTAGAAAGTAATAAGTCTATTAGTCTCTTATTTAGTACTAAGTATACTTATTTAATACTTTTTCTTTTATAAGTTATTTATTAACTTAAAATCTAGTTAATAGGCTTATAAATTAAGAAGCTTTTAAGCGAATTCTATATTAAAGTTATATAAAAAGTATATATTATATAGTAGTAGTATCTTTTATTAGATCTATAAAAAGCCTTATAAAATAAAAAGGCTTTTAATAGCACTTTTTAGAGTATTTATATATAACTTCTTTAAAATAAGTAATAAATTAACCTTAAATACTAGTATATATAGCTTATACTCTTATTATCTTATATCCCTAGTTTATATATCCTAATACCTCTAGTCTTAGCTATATTATAGATTATAATTAACTATTCTACTAGCTATAGTAGTAGTTTAAAAAGTATTAAGATAATCTTAGTAATAAAGAAGTATTATAATATTAAAATTAGACTTAAATTAATTATAAAAGAGAAGAAGGATTATATACTTTATATTAATAAAGAGACTATTTAGAATATTAAGTATACTCTATTATAATATTAGTATAATAAATAAGAGAGTAAATAAAGTAAATAAATACTTATAGTATTTAGAAACTCTTTCTTAACTAAATATACTTTAAGTAATATCTCTTTATATAAGTAGCTATAATATAATCGATTCTCTTTAAGATTAGAGTTATTAGTAGTTTATTATATAATAAGTAAAAAGCCTTATAAAATACAAGAGTATTTACTTATATATAGAATATAAATAGCTTAAATTTAGTAGTAGGAATAATACTTAGTAGTACGATTAATATATTAAGTTCTATTCTTCTTTATAGTTTTAAAAAAGGTACTATAATTAAATTATTATTATATATTTATTTATAAATTATAAGGCTTTTAAGAGTATATATAATAGACGTTCTTCTAGGTTAGAGTTATTAGTAAGAGGTATTATTCTTTAATAGTAACTATTCTAGTAGGCTTTCTAAGCTTTAAGATATATACTATATAAAAGACGTATTAGTAGATATAATTAGAAGTATTTAAGAGTATTTAAGAGTATTCTAGAGCCTTAGAAAGCTCTCTAGGCTATAGAAAGTATATACTAGACTACGTAGACTTAGAGAGTAGCCTAATTCTATTTATATATAATAGTACTATTTAAGAAGTTATAGAGCTAAATTATAATTATAAAGGGCTTTATAATCGATATTTAGCTAGGCGTATATAGATAGGAGAGATATTAGAAGTATATTAGAGGTATAGAAGGCGTTAGAGCTATTATTATTTAGAATAACTTTAAGACTATTTACGATTTTATAAGAAATAATTTTTAGAGTCACGTGTGATAGGCGATAAGATCGGACTTAAGCCTAATTAGGTTTAGAGGCCAAGACTTTTAGCGTGGGACCCCTTAGCGAGGACTAGCACTTCGACCTAGGAATTTCAACGAAACTATGTGTTGCGAGAACCTAAACTAGCACTGAATGCTTCTATATTTGTCATCAGATAAGTCAAATTTATTGCTGTTACAAGTTTCAGATTGCATAACTAGCGAGAGGACACTGTTTAGTTGACTTTGAATACAGCGATTCCTTGAGTAGAGGAGCTTTGAGTGGTAGAGCTCAACCCATTTAGGAATTTAGAATTCCGACCTAGTCTAGAAAGCACCATATATGACTGCCCTTTCCACGCGCACACAAGAAGATCAATCTCTTTGGAGAACCACGACATGGCTCCCAACCTACCAACTTCCTCTTCGCCTAACAACAGATCAAACCACCCAAACTCCTATTCAAAATTATTAAGCCTATCCGCAGTCCAAGAAGTCAAACACCTAAACTTCCGATGTCCCTGCCTCCCTCCACAATTAAAGTCACCATTAGGGAAAACCAAACAATCCCCATACGTATTTCCATCCACTAACACGCAAAATGTTAGCAACCCGGAATCTGGAAATCAAAATCAAAAGTCATAAACTCACAACCAACCATAGTCCACCCTCTATCCTTATAAAGTGCTACAATAATCTTAGCCATTATCCCTCATCTCATAAATCCCATCTTCCCCTTCCCCTCCCCTTCTCACTCTCTCACTCTCTCCCCTCAAGGTATCAACTCACTCCAATGCAAAACAGGCGCCGAACTAAAATTCATTTCCAGCACCGTAATATCCTCCGGCCTATCCCCCCACCCACATCCACTCCCCTCACAACGGAACCCGAGTTTATTGCCACTCACATCGTGACTCCAATCCCAAAGAGGCGTGGCGTTGACCTCGGAACAGCCTGGTTCGGCGGGGTAGACTTGCCAGGCTAGTTGTTCCTCGTTGACGTCGTCGAGCATGTAGATGTCGAAGTTTGCCGTTGCTAGTGGGAGGAGGAGGGTTAGGAAGGCGGTTGGGGAGAGGATTTTCATTTTGAGGATATGATTTGGGTTAAAGATGGATAGGAGGGTTATGAGGAGGAGAATGGGAATCGTGGGAATGGTAGGAATGTGAGAATATGGGAGTGGAGGGGACGGGGGATGTATTTTAAAGATTTATTTCAGAGAGGAATAAAAAACTCAAATCGTCAGTAGGAGAGAAAACTCGGACTTTCTGCGATTTCATTCGTTCAACCAATTCGATAAAGTCCCCAAAGACTGATCTGGTGATATCCCCGCACGTAAAGAGTGAAAGAAGCAGGAAATGCATATTTCCCTGCGGAGGAATAGCGAACGTACCAATAGTGCAAAGAGTGATGCAAAAAGAAAAGTATGGGGTAAGCAAAAACATACGGCTCCAATGCGAAAAATTCAATAGCTTAATAAATCATATGTTTAGCGCATGATGAAAACTTGTACGAGAGAATAACGCCTACTACGGCACAGCCGTGACCGCAACCCACCATGATAGGCAACCAGACAGGTCCGTGAGATACAGTAAGCAATGCTACGATCGTAAGAAGTGGCAAGAGATCAGACAAAAGGAAGCGATAAAAGAAATAAATTGATCACTGTAAAACAATGATGCTTCCACCATGTGGCAGGCTTATATTCTGGCCTATACAAACTATGTCAATGAAGGACCCAAACCTATATTTACAATTCAAAATCAACAGAGTCTTCACGCTCCCCAAAAACTTCAATAATGAATGACAAAAATCAAAAATCAAAAGTCTAGACAGCGACTCCCCTCTGACTCCACCCTCCTCTCCCCTTCCACGCCCAAACCCAAAACGCACATCCAATCCAAACACTGATTGCCATCGCCCAGAAACTCCCTGAATAACAGGATTTTCCATAGCACAATGTTTCCTCTTCTCCGTCAGCTCTCAAAGCTTGATTCTTAGCTGCCCATTGGTATACGGTCGAGTAAACAATGCCCCATACCGAAGCACCGAATGCTGGGACCATTGCCACAATTCCCCAGTTTGTACCAAAGTTCTCGACTCCCCAAATCACGGTGATTATAAGGGGGGTGAGTGAGAATATGGCACCGTAGCCGGTACCAATGAGGGTGGACACAATCCAGAATCTCTCACCGTGGTTTTGAATTGACCCGGAGGCTAGAAGGACTTGACCAAGAGAAAGCAAGAGAGCCGTGAGAATGAGAAAGGCGACGCGGGATATAGAGAAAGCAGACGACCTGGGTGGGAGGGAAGAAAATGAATTCGATATGGATTGGTTGCCAGTTGACACTGGGGCGAAAATGTCGGTGAGCGTACCAAAGAGGATGCGAGCAATGGTCGAGGTGATAGCGACGATTGAGACATGTGTGGCTGCGGTTGTTGGGATTTCGGTGTTGTTAGATGGAGGGTAGAGGGTTCCAATGATAGTTCCCAAATTTGTGAGGAACGTTTCTCCCGGACCTGGTTAGACATCAGTAGTGAAAGAAGTTGAAAAGTCAATACAACGTACCGGAAACGAAAAAGAAACCAGCTGCAAGGAACCACATAGTTTTATCTTTCAAAAATCTGGAAGTCTCCTCATTCAATAGCCAAGTCTTCTTTCGAGCCTCCTCATCTTCCAAGTCTTTTGCTTCTTGTAATCGTCTCGCGTCCGCAGCCTCCTCATCGGAAAGATCACTGATTGACCCATAGGTGCCAGCACCGGTTCTTCGAAAGAACTCACTATCATCTAATAACCCGCTTCTTTCCAACTCTTCGACAGCTTCGTCAATCAATTCATCCTCATCCACAATTTTCAAAAAGATTGTCCCGACCAATCCGACTGCAACCAAGGTGATTGCCAAAAACACGAAGTATTTAAAGACATCCACGTCTCCCCTTGACCCATCCAAAGTCTTCTCAAATAAAACTCTAGCTCCAAATTGAGACTGCCACATCCCACTCAATCCAAAAGCAGCAATGGGCGAAGCCAAAGCAATCCCTCTATATTTGCTCCTCCCAAAATTTTTAGCACATGTCGTAACTGCACTGAGGTACATGCAAGTTGTCCCCAGCCCAATTATAACAAACGCAACAATCATCACCCATAACGGCCACCCCCTCTCATGTGTATATCCCATAACATCTTTCGCACCACTCTTGTATGTGAACGCCGCAAGTATATACCCAATTCCAAACATAACAGACGCTATCAACGAGAGAGGCGCTGGGCCAATCCGATCGCAGAGATACCCCAATACGGAAACGGGAAGATATAAAGCGAGTTCTGCAGCGATTATGACGATGTTTACTTGGAGTTGGGTATACCGCAGCCGTTCTTGGAATAGATGACCATAGAGAGAGTAGGTGGTTATGGAGCCTGCGCAGAGGCAGGACAGTATAGCGGAGGAAAATGCAACATATCGTCTAACATTTCGATTCTTATTTCGTTCCAGCGAGGAATTTGAGGAGTAGGAGGAGTGGAGTGAGGATGAGTCGTTTGCGAGGAGGGGAGTCAACGAGGATGCCATTGTTGCCTTGGGGATTTCTTTTGGACCGGTTCTTTGGCGGAACGGTCTCTGGGTGTTACGATGGCATAGAAGATGAGGAGTGAGATCTTGAATTTGGAAGAAGCTTGGGAGATGGGGGTTGGGTGGTGAAGTGAATGGGGGGAGCTCCAGTCATTTGAAGCTCCAACACCACCTGCATCAGCACGACATCGCGGAGCTTCGGGTACTCGTCGAGTACGCGCCGACCTCGGCCCAGTTATAGGGACTTTCCAAACACCTGCCCACGGGGTCTCTTTTCCCTCACTCGTAACTCACATTTCTTTACATCATTCGAATATCATCTAATGCATTTTCTTCATGTATGGAAGAACTCTCGTTTCTGCTGCAAAGAAAACATTTCAGGTTGCTTCTTTGGCGGGGGCCCCGAAACCGTTGTCCAGTACCCCGCGATCCAGCAACCGGGAGCACCAACTAAGAGCCATGGGAACACCACGCATGGGAAGGAACACCGAAGAAGGAATTAGCGTGAAGGATATACGAGGAACGATTGATCGTTGAGACTATCAAGGAAAGAAACCTCTTTCACCAGGCAGTTTCCCCACATCAAGACTTACAGCCGAAGTTTTCGTTACGAAAACAATTCATTTGGTTTGGGCGTTCAAAATTTTCAATCACCCTGAAATCAGCGTTGGAACATGAGTGACGATTGTCAAATAGCCTTCAAATTCTTCTCAGAGTCAATGCTTTGGTTATTATGGCAGCCGGTACTCAAGTCATACGTTTGCTGAAGGTTCAGAAGTTTCCCTCCACCCCCATGATTTAGAAAGAAGGAGTACTCCTTTCTTTCGTTGCAAAAGAATTATTGGTTGTTTGGAGACTATACACCTTACTTACTGACACCTACCTAGTATGTAACGTCATTGTTGGATGAGACAGGTCTATTATACGAGTTCTCTGTTCCAAGGAGCTTCTAGAAGAATTCTCCGAGTTCTTCTGTCTCCTGTTGGTTCTTACTATCTCGAGGGTAGACAACGTAAGCGCTGGTTCCATTCTCATCTTTTTCAGAGGGCTGTGGTTCCAGTGACGAAGATGAATCGGAAGGTAGTTCATAGTCGCCTACATAATCGCCGCTCTCCCAATCCGCTATGCTTTCTTTCAACCCATCTACTCTCGGATCTTTTGCGACTTCCCTACTCTAGGACTCGATCACTATAACAAGCGGGGTCAATGAAAACTCGTTAGCTACGTAGATACCTGGAGAAGATGTACTACTAACCCCCCAGTATCGCAGCCTACAGTCTAGGATCAATAGGCCGTGGGTACTTTCTTTTCCAACAAAATCCCGGAGAAATTGCTCGAGATCATCGGCCTCGACCTTGTCATTGCCATCTCGGGGATACACTACATAGAAAGGTATTTCAAACTCCTCCCCCCTTAATAAATGGAGGGATAGGTGTTGGCGGTAGTCAAACTATATGTTTCCCGATCCTTATCAACTTCATCACGTTTGGGCCTGGTGTCTGCTGCAAAAAGGGTAAACAATTGCTCAGTCAAACATCCCAGAAAGTACTTACTAGTGGCTATCCAGAAAAAAATCTCGTCGCCGGGCGTTAAGCAACGGCGTACATTTCCACTTCTAATAATCTTACCCAGGAATTCTTCTATCTTTTCATCCTCAATTCTATTCTTACTCTGTGCAAAAGCCATGGAATTCTCGATTGGAATCTCACATCCATTAGGAGAAAACTTGTCTGCAACTCTATCGGGCAAGCTTGGAGTGATCATCTCTTTCGTAGGATTTTCCAACTCAACAACACTATCAATGTTTCCAATGTTTCGTACTTTCGCAGCTCCATCTGCCAAAGCTCCACAATCCATACGATTAATTCCTTCTGGGTATTATACCATGACAGAAATTGTTCGCCCCCGACAACGGTCTTGATGAAATCGGTTCTCTCTCTGGTGATATTGCGGTAATCCTTAGTCTGGGGAATATTCTTTTGAAACACCGTATAGAAACCCTTGCCTAGGGCGGGTTGCATATTATTATTGAAAAGGAGGTTAGCAGATATCTGGTGGGGAGAATGAAATTCGTGGGAGAAAAGGTTGACAAGTGACAGTTCTTGATATTCCACTTCTTGTCAATTTCGGTCCGAGACCCTCAGTTTGTATGATGTATGAGAATAAGAGAAGTATGGTGGCAGTCATTAAAAGACGAATACTGTGTACTCGGGTAATTGTAATTACTCCTTCTAGTAGGTCGCTTCGTCTAGCCAATACTCACACAAGCCCAGGCCATGCCCGGCATACGCAGTGACTGTCTCCAGAGAATAGCTTTGAACTGGTGTTTTGGAATCACATATCCAATGCCGGCAAAGCAGGCAGCTTCTTCAAGATTATCTTGGTACAGTACGCGGAGATACGCAGAGGCGAAAACTGCTCTAGAGATACTAATACGGAAGTCTTTCTCCAACTAGGATTACAAGTGCATAATGATATAAGCTATAACACCCACTTCATACGATGCTAGGACATCAGCAACCTTAAAAGCCTAGCAGACGGTTTTCCAGGGCTGGTCTGCCTAACATGCGCCGCCATTGCTATATGGAGGACTTGAGGGGTTTATCGTTAGTTCTCGAAAATAGAAACAAATTCAAAGACAAATACTTGTGCAATATGCATTGAAGTCTCCAAAGACAATCTAGCCATAACCTAGCGATACTACCAGCCGGCTTCATAGACTCTGTTATAGGTAGGTCTCCAGCTCGCCGTTGGGATTTTCGAAAATAATGGTCGCTTTACCATAAGAGCTCTGCAGACTGAAGCCATCGCTGAAATTTCGAGTCTCGGATTGATTCGATTTGAGAGTGAAAGTATTGTTGGCTGTGGATCATTGGCGAGGACAAGGACACTGACGAAAGTGCGTCAATGAAAGCCAACACGAGAAACATGATTTTTGATGCGAGATAAGGAATAAACATAGTTTTGGGGAGCTGTGGGTGGGGATATTTTTTCTTCTTCTTTAGAATCCAGTGGGTTTTGGACGAGCAGTCAATTTTGTTGTCGCGTTTTGTGGTCGACTCGGCTTCCCAACTCAAGGGTGCCTTTGTTATTGGTCGAGGTTTGCTGCTGGGCCAACAGTCGTCCTACCCTCTTCAAGCTCGCTTAAACAAAAAACCAGAAACTTGAAACTTGTATGATTTTACAATTGAACTACAACGGTTTAAGCAGGGACATGTTCGTATGTTGCTTATCTGCCTTGGGCCGTTGGAATTGTGATGGTGCCGCTGGTAATCACGTCACTTAACTAAAAACTACCGATGGAGCTGAAAGTTCAGTATACCACTAAATAACGAGACTAGTTGGAAAACACCAACTGCTTCCTTCTCTCTAGTTGAGACAGGGTTGGACAGCCAAATATTAATGAAGTCAAAGGGCCTCTTCCAACACCTGGACATCGCCGTAGTCGTCTTTGAAACACCCCCAACATTCAATTTATAGAATATAATCCTATAAGGCATTCAGCTACTATCAAGAGATAGTTTTTTTAACGCTGAAATCGTTTTGTGCCACTCTCACTAATAAGTTTCATAGGCTAACCTAGCTTAGGCGAATGGTTACAGACACACATATATATATAGTAATTAACACTTTTATCTTCAAAATAATTGTAAATACCTAAAAAATCCCTTAAATTACTTGAAAAGTAACTGCTTTATCCCTTAAATAATAACTCTTAAAAATAGAGGTATACTAGTTAGAAAAGAGAGATATTTAAGTTAGTTTATACTTTTTCTCTATTTATTAGTTTCTTTATACTAATATACTAAAAATTAATAAATATAGTAAATTAACCTATATACTACTTATAACTATATAAACAAACTCTTAAGAGCTTTAGTTAAGCCTAATACTCTTAATTCTTTCGCTTATAGCTTTAATTACTTACTAAGTAATTAACGATTTCTTAAGACTTAATATTATATTTATTACTTTTTGTTATATATATATATTTAAGGCTATTTTAAGAATTTCTATATTAACTAGCTAGCTTCTAGTATCTTACTCTATACTCTCTTATATACTATTATAGAATAGTCGTATCGAACGTAGTTTCGTTGTCTTACTCTAGTTAAGACTTAAAAGAAAGGTAGATTTAATATAATTAATATATAGTATATAAAACGTCTACTAAAGAAGAGAGAAGAGTGTAAAGCACTTTTGTAACTATATATAAGTCTACTAGGTTACGTGTACTCTATAATATACCTCTCTAAAAGAAAGGTTAGCTCTAAGAACTAAAAAGAAATAATAAAGCTATAATCTGTCTTCTAGTTCTTAAGTAAGGTTTCTCTCTAAGTATAGTACCTTAGTATAGATATAAATAACCTAGGGCTTTTAAGCTACCTATTCTTCTACGCTAGTTTACTAATTAGAGATAGGCTTTAAAGAATCTATATCCTAGCTAGTATATATATAACTAGTCTTTTCGAGTTACTTAAGAGTGCTTTAAACTATACCTTATAAACGTATTTTACTAGCCTATACTACGTCTTAGAGAGGTGTATTAATATAAAGAGTGAGAGTAAGAATTAGATAAGATATAAGGTTAGTAGACGTATAGTTAGTGAAATCATTAAGTATATATATTAGGCGGTTACTATAGTAACGTCTGAGTTATTAACTTCGTTAAAGAGAAGAGGAGAGGAGAGGAGAGAAGAGCTTCTAAGTCTCGGAGGTCGACATTAGAGTAGATTAGAGAAGTAGAGTAAATTAGAGAGGTAGAGTAGATCGAAGACTCGAGACTTAAAGAGAAGTTCGTAGATATAGGTTATAGAGCGGAGTGAATTAAGTAGATCGAAGATTTAACTAGATAGGTAGATTAAAGAAGTAGAGTAGATTAAAGACTCGGTAAGATAGAGTAGATTAAAGACTTAGGACTTAAAGAGAAGTTTATAGATATAGGTTTTAAACTTTTATAGAGTAGATTAAAGATCGAGACTAAAAGAGAAGTTCGTAGATATAAGTTATAGAGTAGAGTGAATTAAGATATAGAAGAGTAGTGTTTTACGTTATATTTACTACTAATCGAGCTTCCTAAGAGACAGTTATATACTCTATATAGAGTTATACTAGTATAGGCTAGTATTCGACTTAAGTATATAAGTATAAGATTATAGTAGAGCGAGAGATAGATATAGAAGTAAGAATATATAATAGAGTATATATAGAAGTACGTTTGTAGAAGTACGAGGGTCTTGTCTAGAATCGAATTATAGTATTACTATTATATTATAGAATAGTTATATTAAATATAGTTTCGTTGTCTTATCTTAGTCGAGGCTTAAAAGAAAGGTAGATTTAAGATAATTAATATATAGTATATAAAACGTCTACTAAAGAAGAGAGAAGAGTATAGAGCACTTTCGTAACTATATACAGGTCTACTAGGTCACGTGTGCCCTATAATATATACCTTCTTTTTAGGCTAATTAGAAGGCTCTCTAAGTATCTTACTAATATAAGAGTGAAAAGAGTAAGTACTATCAGCTATCGTACTTATTTAAAAGGCTAAAAAGTACTAACTAATTCTAGCGAGCGTATTATAAAGAGGTATAAGAGTAGAGTTAAAAAAGAGCTTAATACTTAATATAATATTAAAAGTAATAAGAAGTGTTATATATATATACCTCTCTCTACTTATTAAGCTAATTCCTTAATTTACTATAAACCTCTTCTATATATTAAAAGTTATAATCTTAAGATACTAGCTTTAATTTACTAAAAAATAAGTAGTATAATATAGTAAAAATAGTAAATAATAATTAACTTAAATATCTCTCTTTTCTAACTAGAATACTCTCAATTTTAAGAGGTCTTATTTAAGAGATAGAATAGTTACTTTTTAATTAAATTAGAAGATAAAAGTGTTAATTACTATAAAGAAAAAGTATAAACTAACTCAAATATCTCTCTTTTCTAACTAGAATACCTCTATTTTTAAGAGGTATTATTTAAGAGATAGAGTAGTCACTTTTTAAGTAATTTAAGAGATATTCTAGGTATTTACGATTATTTAAGAGATAAAGGTGTCAATTACCGATATATATATCATTCAAGCCTGGAAATGCTAGAAAAAAGATTGTTAGAAGACCTAGTTCTGTATAATACCAACCTTGTTACCTGTCTAGTACCTGTAATTTGTCCTTCAATATAACCCTTGAGTTATAAGGTAATCATTCAACAAACCTTCTAGGAGCCATGCGAACAGCTTTTGAGCTCATAGATCTGTTCGCTATTTGTGCTGTTGTTTCCACTCCACATTAGCCCAAAATACACGAAAACGCAATTGACAAAAGAGAGGTTTTGGAATGGATAATCATCGGAGATTCGTGGGCTTCCGGTGTCGCAAATAATTTTACCAACGCTCATGCTCCCACATATAGCGAGTTATATTTCAGAACCAAGGAAGCCTAAGGTATCCAAATTTCCAATGACCAATCTTAGGTGAGTGGAACACAAGATTTCAATTTCGCTGCATGTGGTAGGTAGGACCCTGATAGACTACCTAGATGTCAGATTGAGGTGAAGTCGAATCGATCAAGCTTAGCTTAGAGTACGTTTGGTGTAACAATGCGTACTTCGGTACTATAGCGAGGGCTTGTCAGGTCGGCTGAACTTAAACCACTCCTACTAAACAACCTTTACCTTTACCTATACCTCCTCCGCGACTACTACTACCTCCACCTCCTAAGAAGACTCAATAATACTTTGGGCTAGGGCAAAGTAAGTCCCTTACTATGGAAAGAGCACGTGAGACAATCGAAAACAAGTTCTGCCTAGAAGTAGTTAACGTTGAAGTAATCGAGCGAAAGTACTATAAAGGCATCTCTAGGTCTATATAACGAATAAATAAATAAGAATATTAATTATTTATTATAAATATTAAACAAATATATAGTATTCGAGCGATTATTCGAGCGATAAGAGCTTAAATAAATATATTACGAATAGTTTCTAGTTATTAGACTTAATATTATAATAGTCTATTATCTAGGCTATTCTAGATAGCTAGGATTATCTGCTATATATAAGGTTCAGCTATAGTATATTTAGCTTTTAGTAGTTATTATTTTATATTATCTAATTTAGAAAGATTATATACGTCTAGGCTTTTAGACGTACTTCGTAGAGTTTAAGCTTTTATATTAGCTAATATATATTATTATTCAGTTTTATATCTCTTTTATAATATCTAAACCTCTTATATATAGCAGCCTACTCTCCTAGAGTTAGAAAAGGCTAGTTTAGCCTTTTCTTCTATATATCTAGTATTTATATATATTATTCTATCTTAAATATACTTCTATATACCTTTTTAGTAGTAGTATATATTTCGTACTATTATAGTCCGCTCTCTAGGTCTTAGTATAGAGAGTTTATATAAGTTGAAATTTACTCTCTTCTTATACGTATATTTAAATATAACTTATAATAGTATACTATTCTAAATTACTAGTATTTGTGAAACTACTAATATAATAGTATAAAATATATATAACTATAGAAGAGGTATATAAGAGTGCGTTTAGTAGAATAACGTATATAAATACTAGGCTCTAATATAGAAGAAAAGGCTAAACTAGCCTTTTCTAACTCTAAGAGAGTAGGCTGCTATATATAAGAGGTTTAGATATTATAAAAGAGATATAAAACTGAATAATAATATATATTAGCTAATATAAAAGCTCGAACTCTACGAAGTACGTCTGAAAGCCTAGACGTATATAACCTTTCTAAATTAGATAATATAAAATAATTACTACTAAAAGCTAAATATACTATAGCTGAACCTTAGATATAGCAGGTACTCCTAGCTATCTAGGATAGCCTAGGTAATAGGCTATTATATCTCTCTCTCTTAAAAAAGACTCGTCCTCGAGTCTATCTATCTTATCGTTCAGGGTCGAATCGGGATAGTATAAGTGTTATATTTGTTATACTTATTGATTTTGTCGTAAGCGAGAAGGTGGTCTAAATCGTAGCTAAACTAAGTTCGTAGATGCTTTGTTTATCGTAATTTGTTATAAGCGAGACGAGATGTCGAGATAGGTTCTAAATCGTGACTAACTTAATTCGTAGATACTTGTAAAATAGACCTCGTTTCTAATTCTTCTATATTAAAAACAAGTATTCGCGTTCGTTAAAAGAGTGTAATCTGATCCGTCTAGTAGTCGGAGAAAGTTTAAAGTAGAGTCGAAGGCGAATTTAGAGTAGAGTCGGACGTCGTTTAGTTAAGAGGTAGTGATAACTTAGTTAAGAGCTTACTTCGAGAGCGTACGAATTCGTATCTGATTCGAATTCGAATAAAAAGAGTATAGGTCTGAAAAAGTTTAGAATAAAGTCGGAAGCGAATATTAAGAGATAACGTTATAGATAATAGTGATGTCTTAGTTAAGAGTTTACTTTAAGAGCGTACTAATTTAAAATTTAAATGAAAAAGGAACTTCTAGCCTAGCTAGAAGTGAAAGAAAGTAAGTAAAGACTATAAGACTCTATACTAGAGTTAGTAGAGTTTCAGCTAGTTAAAAGCGAAGTTATTACTAAAGTTATTATATTACCTTATTCTCTTTAGCGATTTAGGTCTAAACCGGGGTACTTAAGGTATTATTTGTTATCTTCTAATTCTGATTCTACTTCGTCTAATTCTACTTTAGAAGTAGTAGAAGATTCGCTATTATATTATAAAAAGTTCGGTTTTAGACTAGAAGAGATATTATTTTAAGCTAAAATACTAATATTACGTAACTTAGCGTTTTAGCATATCTTCTTATCTATAGCTAAAAGATTCGATACTATTTTAGTAAAGTTGTTTTTCTAATCTCTCTTCTTTATAATAGCTAAGTTTTAGAGCTAAGATATAATCTTTTCCTATATATAAAAGAACTTATCTAATTCCTATACTTCTCCGAGTATAGCTATACTTAAGAAGCGACTTTTAAAATCAGTAAAAGTTTCTTTAGCGTCTATTTATAAGAATCCGAAAGTGTTCTAAGTATTCTCTATTTTATAACTAGTTAAAAAGTAGGTATCTAAAAGAGTAACTATCTCTTTTTAATCTATAAAAGTAAGGTCTAATTCTAACTTATATCTAGGCTCTAAGTAGTTCCTAGCTAGTCTAGTTATTATATCTTAAATAATAGAAAGAGTTTATAGTGAATTAAGGAATTAGCTTATTAAGCAGAGAGAAGGTATATATATATATACCTTCTCTCGTACTAAGTAACCTCTATTCTACTAATAACACTTTCTATCGCTTTTAACGTCTTATTTAGTATTAAGCTCTTTTTCAACTCTACTATCGTATCTCTTCGCGATACGCTCGCTAGGATTAGTTAGTACTTTTTTAGCCTCTTAAATAAGTGTAATAGCTAATAGTACTTACTCTTTTCACTCTTATATTAGTAAGATACTTAGAGAGCCTTCTAATTAGCCTAAAAAGAAGGTATATAAAAGAGTATAGAGTGAGATACTAGAAGCTAGCTAGTAAATATAGAAATTCTTAAAATAGTCTCAAATACGTATATATAACGAAAAGCGATAAAGGGCTTTATATATTAGAGGTAAACTATAGTAGTCGATACTTACTTAGAGTCTATTATATACTAATATCTTCTATTATTAGTATATAGATGAAATACTATTATTTAAAGGTTTACTCTTTTTAGTTATCTTACTTTTTTATCGAAAGATATTTAAAGAGGCTTTAGAGCTATATTAAATAGAGGTAGATTATTAGAAGATATTAGAAGTAGCTACTCGAGGCTGAAAAAGGTATAAATTAGATCGAGAAGAGTTTAGAGATAAAGCGAGTTATTAACTTTATTAACTTTGAATGTCGCTTATCTATCTTTCTAGCTTAGCTAGCTAATTCCTTATTTCTTAATTTTCTACTTTTAAAGCTTATATAACCGACTATATCTAGTCTATATTTAAGAAGTTCTACTAGTCTCTTAGACTATTATTATTTCTTCGAGATCTTCTAGATCTTAGTATATAGATATAATTTAGAAAGGGTTTAGAGAGTCTTCTGAAAAGAGAGGTAGCTCTAGAAGAGAGTTATTACTCGACGCCTTATAGCGGAACCAGGTTCGATATTTCAAAGATATCGATTTAGAGAGAGAGAGAGAGTAAGATTAGATTTAGAAGCCTTCGCGATAACTATATCGACTTATTTACTAAACCTAGAGTTATTAGGATTTTTAGGAATACTTAGCGTATTCTAATCTCTTAATATATCTATAATACGATTTTTACTAGCTATCTATATAGATACTAAACCCTAGTATTACTAGCTATCTAGGTAGTCTCTAATTACCTAGCTATTTAAGGTTATTCTTAGTTTAACTAATCCGATTTAGGCCTAAAACGAAAGAGGTACGCTAACGCGCTTAAAAGAGATATTATTTATACTATTACTAGCGAAGAAGAGTTTAGCCTTTTTATAAAATAGTATAAAATATATATAACTATAGAAGAGGTATATAAGAGTACGTTTAGTAGAATAACGTATATAAATACTAGGCTCTAATACGAAAGAAAAGGCTAAACTAGCCTTTTCTAACTCTAGAAGAGTAGACTATTATATATAAGAGATTCAGATAATATAAAAGAGGTACGAAATAAAATAACGATATACGTCGGCTAATATAAAAGCCTAAACTCTATAAAGTACGTCTGAAAGTCTAGATAGACATATAGACGTACGTAATCTTCTTAAATTAGATAATATAAAATAATAACTACTAAAAGCTAAATATACTATAGCTAAACCTTAGTTATAGTAGATACTCCTAGCTATCTAGAATAGCCTAGATAATAGGCTATTCTAACTATTACTTATATAATCAAAAGTACTAAAGAGATTATATATTTAGTTTTTTAGCCTCTTATTATTTAGTATTAGCTATATTAGACAGAGCTCGGTTATTATTATTATTAGATCTTAGTAGTTTCTAACCTTCTATATATAAATACTTATATTTAGTATAAAAGAGAGATAGTTTTTCCTTTTCTTCTATATTAGAGCCTAGTATTTATATATATTATTCTATCTTAAACGTACTCTTATATATCTCTTTAGTAGTTATATATATTTCGTACTATTATATAAAAAGGAAAAACTCTTCTTTACTAGTAATAGTCTTAATAATATTCTCTTCGAGCTTATTATTACTTTTTTATTTTAAAGTTAATTTAGTCTAGATTTAGACTATTATAATAATATTCTTAAATAGCTAGGAAATTAGAGATCTCTTCGATAGCTAGTAATACTAGGGTTTAGTATCTATAGAAATAGCTAGTAAAAATCGTATTATTAATACGTTAAGAGATTAGAATATACTAAGCGTTTCTAAGAATCTTAATAACTCTCTTAGTATAGAGACTACTATAGATAATTAAGATAGTTAATATACTATAGTTATCTAGAAGACTTCTAAATCGACTTCTTTACTCTCTCTAATTAATATTTTAATATATTAGAACTAGGAGCGACTCTAGGTCTTCTCTAAGCTCTACTTCCTAGCGTAGAGCCTTTTATTAGAGAAGATAGTTAAGTACTTACTAAAAGGTCTCTAACTTATATCTATATATCTAAGAATAATAAAAAGTTATAAAATAACAAAGGTAAAGATATAGCTCTTAGAAGCTAAAGAGACTAATAAGACTTTTTAAATATAAATAAGATATAAGATATAATATAAGCTATAAAAACTAAAGACTAAGAAAAAGAAGAGAGGATTCTATAATAGAATAACTAATTTATATAATTAGTAGACTTAGTATAATAAATTAGTAGATATCTACTAGATAATAATTAGAGTTTAAGTCTCTACTAACTAATACGAACTCCTTCTTTATACTCTTCTACTATATTAGACTATTATTAGATATATAACTCTATCTTTAATATTCTTCTCTTATAACGATTAACTCTCTACTTATAATCTAAAAGTACTCTAAAATCCTTATAACTTACTAAAAGTAAGATTATAGAGAAAATTAAACCTTTAAATAATAATACTTTACTTATATATAAGTAATAGAGAATATTAGTATATAGTTAACTCTATATAAACGCTAACTATTATTAGACGCTTATAACTTATAAAGCTCTTATTTAAGAAATAATAACAAAACTCGCCTAGAACTACTTAGAGCCTTAATATAAGTTTAATATAAGTAAGATAATATTTAAAGATTATAAAGAAATAATTAAACTTCTTAATACTTATTATTTAACTAGTTATAAATAGGAGAATACTTAAAACATCTTTTAGTCTTTTTAGATAAGATAGAAGAGTTATATAGAAGAAAGTTTTTTAGAATTTAAAAGTCGCTTCTTAAGTATAGTAGTACTTAAAGAGGTATTAGAACTAGATAGATTCTACTTTTTATAGAAGAAGATTACGTCTTAGTCTAGAAACTAATCTACTATAAGGAAGAGAGACTAGAATAACGACTTTAAAGAGATATTAAGAGACCTTTTATTTATAGATAAGAAATAGTACTAAAATACTAAGTTATATATAACTAGTATAACGCTTATAGAAAAACTAGTAGTAATAAGCTCTTTATATAGAAAGACGAATACTAACTGATTTTTATCTAGCTTAGCTCTAAAACTCTTACTACTCTATTACTTAAATCGATAAGCTTCTTTTAAGAATAAGAATAGCTAAAATCTTTACTAGATTAGATATATAATAAGCTTTCTATTATATCTAAATAGACTCTAACTTAGAAGAGGTAACTACGTTTAGAACTAGGTATAGTATATATAAATATAAGATCCTCTCTTTTAGACTCTATAATAGTCTTACTATCTATTAATATTATATAATTAATGTTTTAATTAACTATTTAAATAACTTCTCTCTTATCTACTTAGATAATATTTTAATTTATTTAAACTCTATTAAAGAATATAAGAAATAGATTAAAAAGTTTCTAAGTTAGCTCTAAGAAGTAGAACTCTAGGTAGATATTAAGAAAAGTGAATTTAGTATTACTAGAGTTAAATACTTAGGATTTATCTTAACTATAAAAAGACTTAAGATTAATCTTAAAAAGGTAGAACCTTTATAAAACTAGGTCTAATCTACTACTATAATAGATATAAAGTCTTATCTAAGGTTTATAGGATTTTATAAATAATTTATTAAAGGTTATACTAAGATTACTAAACTCTTAACTATAATAACACGCTCTTTAGAGCTGTTTTTATAAATATCTAAATATAGAGAAGCTTTTAAAGTACTAAGAACTAGGCTTTTTACGATTTAAACCTTATACTACTTTAACTCTAATTATAATATAAAGCTAGAAATAGACTTCTTAGAAGAAGTAATAGTAAGTATATTCTTATAATAATATAATAGCCTTTAGTACTCTATTAAGTTCTACTTATATATCTTAGTTATCTACTATTATTAAAGCTTTTAAGAAATAGTATCTTAAACTTATATTATATTAGAAGTGTATTAATATATATTTAGATTATAGATTATTAGATTACTTTATAATAACTAAGCTACTTATAGCTAAAAAAGTCTAATAGATAAAGTTCTTATTAGACTTTAACTCTTAGATCTAATTTATATTTAAGAAAAATAATTAAAAAGCAGATATATTAACTTAATATAAATAAGACCTAAAAACCTATAATTAAGCTAAATTAGATAGCTGCTTATATACTCTTTTATAGCGATTATAGAAGCTATATCGAGAGTATAGAATAAGTAAAGTAAAGTTAAAATAGATACTTGATTCTCTTAAACTATAGAGAAGAGTATAAGACTTTATATACTATACTTCTCGCTTAAAAGATAGAGGTTATTAGATAATTCTTTATCTAATCTACTTTTATTCTATAATATCTTTTAAGACCTAATTAGTTAGACTCTTAAATTAATACTAAACTTACTTAAACCCTTTTATAAGAATAATCTATATCTCTTAATATAATTTAGTTAGACGTTATTCTAAGAATAAGTTTAAATATAATTTAAAAGTTAAAAGAAGATAATCTATACTCTTTATAGAAAAAACGTTATAAACTTCTAGATAGATACTCTCTTTTATTAGATAATTTACTTCTTTTTAAGAATTAACTTTATATTTAAAAGAATACTAAACTTTATATAAAACTAATCTAAGAAGTCTATAATTAAGTATCTAGTACTTATCTAAGTATAAAAAAGATATACTAGTTATTAGTATAATACTACTACTAGACTAGATTAGGTTTAGACTATAGAAGGTATATAGTAAACTATTAAGCTTATAGATACTCTTATTCTTAATAAACTAAGTAATAAGGCTTTTTTTACTCTTTATCTATACTTAACTATCCTATATAATATTTATATATAGATTTTAAATTATTCTTAAAAGATAAATATAGATTTAATACTATATTAGTATTTATTAACTAACTTAGAAAGGATTTAGTATTAATACTTTACTACTTAACTATAAACGTTAAAGAACTAGCTAAACTCTTTATTTAATAGATTTACTATTTTAGTTACTACTCTAAATTAATTATATTTAACTAAAGACCTTAATTTATATTAGTATTTTAGACTAAATTTTATTAAATAATTAGTATTAAGCTTAAGATTAGTACTACCTACTATAAATAGATAAGTAGATAGATAGAGATAATAAACCGATATATTAATTAGAGACTAAGGCCTTTTATAACCTACTATTAAGATAACTAGAGTAAATTAATCTCTTTAATAGATAGAGTATAAATAATACTTCTATACTTATCTATTAGTATAACCTCTTATTAGCTTAAGTTTAGTCTTAACTTAAGAACTTTATAGAATTAAAATATACTAAAGACTTCTATTTCTTAGAAACGACTTAACTATAATAAGATAGTAAAAGTAGCTTAATATATATACTCTACTTAAAGATAGTTAAGAATAATATAGATAAGACTTAGTAAAAGATAGAGAATAGTATAAATAATACTAAAGAGCTATTAACTAAGCTATTAAAGATAAAGTCTACTTATCTACTAAGAATCTTAAGATAAATTATCTTAGCTAAAAGCTTATTAAATAATAGATAGAACCTTTTAAAATATTAGATTATATAGAATACTTCTATAGATTAAAACTTCTAAAAAGCTTATTTGTTTATAATATTTTTATCTCTAATATACTTTTAAAAGATCTAAATACCTCTCTACTAGAATAAGAGGCTTTAAAGCCTCTACTAGATATTATTTAAGATATATAAGAATAAGAGATATAAGAAATACTTAGTAGTAGACTTTTTAAAACATAGCTATAGTACTAAGTAAAATAGATTAGATATAATTTAGATTCTACTTAGTATTTTATAGATAATTTTCAAGGTTTACTATATTATCTAAAAGACTTTTATATTAAATATCTAGAAGAGCTAAGACTACTTTAACTCTTATTTAAATAGATTAATATATAGGAATTAGATAAGAATTAGATAAAAAAGTTAATTTATAAAACTCTATTAACACTCTCTAATTCTAGTTACTCTTAATAAGAAACTTATAATAAAAACCTAAGATAAAATACTAACTAGTAGAAATATTTAAAGTTAATAAAGTAAAGAACTAAGACTAAGTTACTATTAAAATAGAGCTTACTAATTCTCTCTAGGCTATAGTCTCTTCTTTCTCTAACTTATTATTCTCCTCTCTACTCTTCTAAGTATAAGAAGCTTAAATTAGCTCTTTCTCTATCTTCTTCTTATAAAAGTGCTTCTTATCTTAGTAATCTCTTATAATAAGCTTAGAAGAGAACGCTTATAAACTCTTTAAATAAGCTTTAAAGAGGACCTAAACCTATATTTAAATAGAGGTCTTATTCTCTATAGTGCTATATAATAACTACTAAATAGTAATAACTAAAACCTCTCTAACTAGTAAGAAGTACTTATAATAACCTTAGTATAAAGCATCTAAGTTTCTTCTAAAAGAGTAAACTATAGCTCTAAACTATTCTTTAATACTTCTATACTAGTAATAACTAATATTTTATTTAAAGCTTTAATAGCTCTCTTAATCTCCTTCTTCTTCTTCTTAAGCTTAAGCTTTTTAAACTCCTTTCTTATAAACTATAATAACTATTCTAAGTTAGAATAGATTTAAGACATATTTAAAATTAAACTTACTAGAATATATATAGTATTCTACTCTATATAGTACTTATACCTCTTCGACTTAGCCTTCTTAAAAGCGTAAATATAATCTCTATTCTAGATTTTACCTAAAAGCACTAAATATAGTAGACTCGGTAGATAGCTAGAAGTATACTAGAAGAATATAGAAGAGGTATTTACTATATCAGATTAGCTCTAAATTAGGTTTAATTAAGAGAAGAAAGACTTACTTTTATATATATATATAATATATATATAGATTCTAGAGATAAGTTAGTATATAAGAATATATCTAATTAGAAGATATTCTTACTATATATTATTTAGATAAAAAGAAAAGAAGAAGAGAAGTTAGAATTAGAGAAAAGTTACCTATTAATATACTACTTATAATAATAGCTATTACTTTATAATTATTATTTATTACTTAATAATTACTATTATAATATATAATAATAGTAAGAATATAATAACTCTATAGTAATATACTACTTTCTATCTAATAGCTAATAATTAGCCTCTCTTCTATTTATATCTATTATTATATAATATATAATAGTAAGTAAAGAGTAATTATCTATTAAATAATAATAATACTAGCTACTAATCTAACCTTAACTACTAGATACTATAATAGTAGATAAGTTATATTCTTTATAATAAATAGATAAATAATACTCTAAATAACCTAATACTATACTAACTAATAGCTAAAGACTTAGAACGAGTCTTTTTTAAAGAGAGAGAATATAATAGTATACTATCTTAAATTACTAGTATTCGTAAAACTACTAATACTTATATAATCGAAGATACTAAAGAGATTAAGATTTAGATATTATATATTTAGTTTTTTAGTCTCTTATTATTAGTATTAGCTATATTAGATAGAGCTCGATTAATATTATTATTAGATCTAAGTAGTTTCTAATCTTCTATATATAGATACTTATATTTAAAAGAGAGATAGTTTTTCCTTTTCTTCTATATTAGAGCCTAGTATTTATATATATTATTCTATTATAAACGTACTTCTATATACCTCTTTAGTAGTAGTATATATTTCGTACTATTATATAACTAAACTATAAATTCACTTACTATTATTATTATTAATAGATTACTATTATATCTACTCTTCTTAGGAAACGCTATTCTATAACTAACGCTAGCATAGGTACTATGCTAGCGTATAAAATTAGCGAAATTTCAATATATTTACTCTTACTAGAAAACAATCGCTACTACCTTCCTAAAAAGGACTAGTCTCACCTAAAAAAGTAGTATAAATAGAGTAAATAAAGCTTATAATAATAATAAATCAATAAACTACGTACGATTAAATAAAGCACTTAAAAAGTTAATTCAAAGCTTAAAAGGCTTAAATCCGAGGACTTTTCTCAATCGTATACTAATTACCTAATCGGGCTAGCGCTTTCTCTTTATACTACTCTTTCCTAGTATACTCTCTTATTACTTTTCGTAAAAGGTTATACTAAAGTCTCTAGTAATCTACTTATTAACTTCTACCTATACCTTTATCTTACTCTCGTTATATTAATATCGAAGTATTAGTATTAGATTAAGCGATATATCTAGCTACTAATTTATAGACGATCTGCTATTTACGTTAAATAGGCAAAAGGCTTGAATTTATTCACTTTGTTATATAAATCGTACTTAATCTTAATAAGTAGGTATAAGAGAGTGTCTCTCTTACTAGAGAGTTCAAAGAGCTAGCTTCTTAGTAAAAAGATAAGTGCTTTATACTATTACTATTAGAATATGTCCGGAAGTTAAGTAATACTCTAAGAAGGCAAAACTAAGGTTATTCCTACTTTTTAGAGAAGTCGATATTTTTATTAGTTTATATAATAGCCTAGTTCTGGTTTTAGACCTGTTATATAACTCTTTTACTACCTAGTAGAATCCTATATATTAGTATTATTTAGCTCCGCTCTTCTTCGCTCTTTACTTTTAGTTTTCGTATTAATAACTACGAATAGACTACTTCTCTACTCTACTCCTACTTTATTATTATATTAAACTAAAGGTCACTCTTCTTATTAGACTCTTAACCTTACTTCTATTCTAGCCTCTCTGCCGCCGACTCTACGAACCTCTTTAAATAGCTTCCTAGACCCTCGCTAGCGACTCTTAAATCGATACTAAGCTTAAGACCCTCTTCTAGCTTCAGATCCCCTTCTTCTAGTATCTAATCTCTCTCTAGTATCTTCGGATCCCTCTCTTCTAGCTTCGGATCCCCTCCTTCTAGTATCTAACCCCTTTCTAGTATCTTCGAATCCCTCTCTCTAGCGTCTATAGACCTCTCCTCTCTCTCTTCAAATAGCTAGTATCTAACTACTCCGACAATAGACTCTAATATCGTACGCTAGATATATAACTTTAGCTCTCTTATTAAAAAGAAATATTAATACACTCGTATAATCGACGCTTTAATAAGATAGCTTATCTAGCTCGTTATTAGTTAATCTAAGCCTTCTACTATTAAGAAGCCCTTCTATACTCTAATAAAAGAAGCCTTTCAAGTAGACCTTCTTACTTTTGCTTATATTATTTTCTAATAACTCTCGAAGCCTTCTTCTTCTTCTAATATTACGAAAGCTCTTAAAGCCTACACTTTAGTAATCGACAAAGTCGTAGGAGTATACGCTAGTCACTTAGCAGATTATATAGATTAGTATCAGAGAGCGAATATAGAGAGTTTTAGATAACTCAGCGTATAGCTAGCATCTTACTACTCTTATAAAGCTAGTATCTCACTACTCTTATAGAGCTAGTATCTTACTACTCTTATAGAGCTAGTATCTCACTACTCTTATAGAGCTAGTATCTTATAGCTACCTTAGTAGAAGAAAGAGTAAGAGTATAGACTAGAACTAGTAGATATATAGATAGACAAGTATACGAGTATAGAGCTTAAGAGCGAGCTCTACTAAAGAGAGAGAAATATAATAGCCTAGTTCTAGTTTCAGACCTATTACGTAACTCTTTTACTACCTAGTAGAATTCTATATATTAGTATCGTTTAGCTCCGCTCTTCTTCGCTCTTTACCTTTAGTTTTCGCGTTAATAACTACGAATAGACTACTTCTCTACTCTACTTCTATCTTATTATTATAGTTTAACTAGTTTAACTAGTTAAGTATATATTTAAGTATTTTACGAGTATTAGACACTTTTAAGTAACTATTTAAGTTATATCTATAGTTTCTAGAGTATTAGTAATCAGAAATATAATAATATATATATACGATATAAAAGAGTTTTAGAATACTTCTAGAGTAAATAGAAGAATAAGAGAGTGAATTACGTAGTAGCGTGCTTAGTAGACTAGAGACCTCTGCTAGCGTTAGCTATAGAATAGCGTAACTCTTTATTACTTATATTATATATTATATAATACTCTACTTTTAATAGAATTACGCTATTCTATCTCAACGCTAGCAGAGGTCTCTAATATACTAAGAGCGCTACTACGTAACTCGCTCTCTTATCCTTCTATTTACTCTACTAGAAGCATTTTACTCTTTTCTCTAAGAGGCTAGCTCTCTGAACTCTCTAGTAGAAGAGACACTCTCCTATACTTATCTACTAAGAGTAAGCGTATTCTATTTATATATAAGAGTAAATTCGAGCTATTTTACCTTATTAGTTAAGTTAGAAGCTAGAGTATAATAGTATACTATTATCCTAGATAGCTAGAAGTACCTGCTATATATAAGGTTTCAGCAGTTATTATCTTATATTATCTATTTTAGAAAGGTTACGTAGGTTTAAGCTTTTATATTAGCCGAGGTTATTCGGTTTTAGACTCTTTTATACTATCTGAACCTCTTATATATAGTAGCCTACTCCTAGAGTTAGAGAGGGATAGTTTTTCCTTTTCTTCTATATTAGAGCCTAGTATTTACATACGTTATTCTGTCTTAAACGTACTCCTATATACCTCTTCTATAGTAGTATATATTTCGTACTATTATATAGAGAACGTAGAGTAATAGATAGAGATAAACAGATTACTATAGACCTTAGTATAACGTTTTATAAAAATTAGTTAGAGAGTATACTAGTACCTAGCGTAAATAAGCGCTAGCCTGATTATATAACGGCACGAAATACACATAACTACAGAAGAGGCATATGGGAGTGCGTTTGGCAGAATAACGTATGTAAATACTAGGCTCTGATACGGAAGAAAAGGAAAAACTATCCCTCTTCTACTCTAGGAGTAGGCTGCTATATACAAGAGGTTCGGACAGTAGAAAAGGGTCCGAAACCGACCAACGTCAGACGTCGGCTAATACAAAAGCTTAAACCTACGTAACCTTCCTAAAACAGACAATGTAAGACAACAACTGCCGAAACCTCATATGTGGCAGGTACTCCCAGCTATCTAGGATGACGGCATGCCGTCACAGATTAGGCTCTCCTTAGATTTGAGCTTTTTAAGCGCTTTATTCGATAGTACGTAGTTTATCGATTTATTATTACAAGCTTTTATTATTATTGCGAGCTTTTATTATTGTTGCGAGCTTCTGATTTTACGTATAGAGCTAAACCTTTTTAGGAAGGCGGTGGCGATTGTTTTCTAGTAAGAGTGAATATGTTGAAATTTCGCTAATTTTCTACGCTAGCAAGGGTACCATGCTAGCGTTGGGACAGAATAGTGTTTCCCTTTTAATGACATCCTACACGTGACCTTTAAACTAAGGTTTCGACGTCGAAAGGAGGCAGCCTTATTTAACAACTAGGTATTTTATCTACTTTTTTAGCCTAGAAACGCCTTAGCGTAGCCTAATCGAGAAAAGGAAAGCGACTAAAGCGGATAATTTCGGGGGATTTTTATATATAGTTAGATAAGTAGGAAGCTATACTAAAAGAGTGGAGAATATAGAATATTCATAAATAAACGACTGCTATTTACCTCCTAAACGCTCCTTATTCTTGAATAATTCGAAGGGTATTTTATCCGTGGAAAATTGTGAATATTCTGAATATATTCCTAGCTTTTATTCGTTGTGCAGACCTAGGCACCCCGGAGGAGACCGTTATTAGACTGAAGGGAAAAAGATCTCAAACTAAGTCTAGGCTGCTGCATTCTCATCAAAGGGTGCGATGACAAGGACCTCCAGAACCCCCTGGATTAAAAGGGGGGTGGTAAAGAAACAATCGTCGACGTTTCATACGAGGTACAGCCAAACGCCCTTAGACAATTAAGGGTGCTGGCGATTCTATGTATATGGTGTACTTTAATAAATACGTAGTCTGGAGACATGGATACGTCATTTTTGATCCTGCGTCCTCGCTTAAATTACTTGTTTATAGCAGCGTAGTGGGCTAACTTTTTGATCTTTAGTGGGGACAATTCGGATTTTGGTGAGGGTTTCAAGAACCAGCTGAAAAGCTGTGCATTGTTGAATGACACATGGGATTTCAACTATGGAGTTGGGTGTTTTTCAACGCAAATGCGTAGGACATGCTGCAATATCTGCAGGTGCACCTCCAAGTTTTTCCTGTGGCGGCTCTTGGTGAGATAGTTTAGATACGTATTTCCTCCTTATTCTTCCTCTTCAGTGGCTTGCTGGGGGTTTGTTATAGATGGCTTAGATAGGGAGAGGTGTATCAGCGCCAGTGTGTAACTTTATGAGACTTTATCTAGCGAAGACAATTAATAAGGTCAAACGATTTTGGGTTCCATATTGTTCCGCATTCTTGACACCCTCTCTAATCTATCCTATTCACTTCTCATTCAATACTTATATCTCACCAGAACGCAATACAATAAAGACCGGCCATAAATTCGAATACGCTGAAAAATAGAACAATAGAAACCTACATATCCCAATTAAAGTATAATTCATCACGATCCAACAGCACCCAAACCAGGAGTTTTGAAATCCGCCAACCCAGAAGGCCAATTGCCAATATTAGCAGCATCCGCAATGTCTCCTCCGATTCTAATCCACTCAGCCTCGCCAGGTGTTGGACCATCAAGAACGAATATCATGTACCATCCTGGTGGTGCCACATGCGGAGTTGGAGGTGTTGTAATTGTGCAGGTTGCGGCATTTGTAGCACCTGCGCATCCGACGTTGAGGAAAAGAGTACGTTGGCCCATTGAGTTGCCGTGTGTGGAAGATACTGCTGCCATCATGGAGATACGAACCGCACCAAGGTTTCGGGATGGGATGTTAGCAGTAATTTGCGCAGTAGAACCATATACCCAGTCCTTGTTAGCAGTGGTGATGGTGTAACTTGGTTTTGGGCTTCCACTGAGTGCGTATGGTGGGTTGAATACTTCTACGCGATATTCTTCTGGGTGAACACCATCCTCTGGGTTGGACCCGGAAACGAGGACTCGTCCGTCGGGGAGAAGCATGGCTTCGGAATGGTAAAGACGTGCCACTATAGTAGTGTCCATGATGAACATACGTTGGTTGACTGGCTTGGAAGGATTGTAGAGAATAGCATTGTAGTTAGGATCTTGGGCAAGACCGAAGCCAGCAACACCTTCCTGAGCTCCATTAAGAATCAAGTATGTTCCATCAGGGAGGGCACAGATGCAAGACAAGACACGCTGAGAAGGCATACGCTCCAAGGTCCAAGTTGGTGCTCCAACCTCTGGTTGTGTCGAAACGCAATTGTCGACTGCGTAAGCGGCGCCATTGGCCGATCCACCACAGACCAAGATAGTGACGGGTGCCGTGAAAGGCGAGTACATTGGGAGGATGACCCCAGTACCCTCAAGAGGATATGTTCGACCTGATAGGAAATTGTTGACGGAACCAGGCATGTTTGGAAGAGTCTTTACAGTATCAAAGGTCTTCTCATCAATGATTCTGGCCTCGTTATAGTACACGACGAAGATATTGCCAGTAGGAAGAACAAACATGAATGGGTATAAATTGTCTGGATCAGTACGATCAAGCCAATCGAGATACTTGGCGTAACCTCCTGGTGGGGGTGGGAGAATTTCGCAGGACGGTGTAGGGGCTGAGTTGGAGCCAACCTCTCCACCAAGAACCAGGATAGAGCCATTAGCCATGTTCATAGCAGATGGATACCAACGACCTTCAAGAAGAGTGACTTCATTGACATTTTCTTGCCAATCGTTTGTTCCTGCGACGCCCGGAGATCCATCGGGCCAGTATAGACGAACACCGTAGGTTGATGGTCCAGCCCAACCTCCAATGTTGAGCTGTCTTCCTGCTTTGTCTGGGAGAGTGACACCTGCAGAACAGAAGATGTCACTCTTGACATGGAGAGGTCTCCAGGCCTTGGAAAAGTCGTTTATGAACGCAAGATCGAGCTCATATGTACCGGTCGTGTTTGGTGCACCAGTGCCAGACTTCTCCATGAATACAACCTTTTTGTTGATACCAGCAGTAGTGAGGAGAGGGACAACGACACCTCCAATCAGGAACTCGTATTTTCCCGCAGCAGCGCCAGTTGGTTTGTTCCAGGTGTAGATGTCGTTTCCAATCCATCTATAGTAAGAGTTTCTACTTCCACCACCGCAGTAATAGGCCTTGTCACCAGAACATGGAACTTGGCAATCTGTTTCCGGTTGAATTGTGGATCCAGCAGCGATGGCTTTCGCATGGTCCCCGCACATACACTCATCTCCATATTGTCTAGGAAACCATTAATCTCTATATGAATTGGGATGAAGTAAAAGAGGATACACTTACAGTCCGGCAGCCATATAGCCATAATCAGCGCAAAGGTTGAGACATGATGTTGCGGTGTTGTTGGTTGTCAAGATACTTTGCCAGAAAAGAGCTCGCTTATCGTTCACATTGTCGCTATAACAGCCCTGGTAAACCCAGTTGCCAGGAAGATCCATCTTTTGGGCCGTTGGAGCTGCATAAGTTTTGAGAGTACCAGTATGGTAAAGGCTGAGAGCCCCTGGACCACCACACTTTTCAGCGGCATTGCCAGAGCAGTCCATTTGGCACTTAGATTCATCTGCAGGTGCGGCGCCGTTGTATAGGACTTTGTCACAGAAGCATTCTATAATCTCATGGTTAGTCTTTTAAGGAAAATACATTGGCGACAGAATGATTAAAACTTACGTGAAGAATACTCCATTCCTGCGACTGTGTATCCTTGACCAATGCAAGCGTTGATGCAGCTTTCAATACTGTTTGTGCCATCGTCAGAGGCGAGGTTTGTGAGAGCGCGTCCCGTTGTGCCGTCAGTATAACAACCATCATATTTCCAGCCAGCAGGAAGGCCAGTAGCCAAAGTCGTTGAAGTTGGTGTAGTTGCAGTGCCTGTTGCAGTGGTGGTAGGAGCTGGAACGGTTCCGTTTTTTATGTAAACATTGAGTCTGTTGCCAGCACCGCAATACTCTAAAGCGTCGCCAGCGCAAGTGAAACTACAATCTGTCTCGGGGGCTTTGGTGCTACTGGTCGCCAATTTATTACCGCAATAGCACTCACGTCCGTACTCAACACCCTAAGAGAATGATAATTAGATACGGGGAAATATATAGGAATCATGAACTGACAAAATAATCGTAGGTGGCACAGGATGTCGCACAGCTCTCCACGGTAAGAGTATCAACGACTAAAGCGCCAGGTGTCAGAGCTCGAACACCAGTTGCCTCAGTATAGCAGCCAATGTAGTTGAAAGGTCCTGCAGATGGTACGACTCTCAACACAGTTGGTGTGGGGGAAGCGCTTGAACGTGTCGAAGAAACAGAAGAGCCTAATGATGCGCTGCTTGATCCGGACCCGGTGGTCAAAGATATGCTTGAGGATGACAGAATAGATTTGGAAGAAAGAGAAGTGCTTGATGATGCAACGGTCGAGCTCAAAGACTCGGAGGTATTTTGAGAGATAGTACTCGAAGTATTAGCAGTGACAGAGGAGAGACCGGTGGGACCGGTGGCAACCGTTGTTAGAGGGAGGGATTGTGTTTTTGTTGATGTGTTGAAAGATATGGAAGAGAGCGATAATGTAGATGAGAGCGATAACGTGGAGGATGGAGATGTGAGAAAAAGTGTTTTTGTGGAGGAGAGCGATGGAAAGGAAGCGGAGGAGAGTGTTTTTGTCGAGGAGAGGGATGTTAGCGCTGTGGAGGAGAGCGTTTTAGTGGAGGATGGGGAGGTGGAGGAAAGTGCTTTTTGAGAAGCGGAGGAGAGTGTTTTTGTCGAGGATGGTGATACGGAGGAGAGCGATGTGACAGAAAGCGATTTTGTCGAGGAGAGAGATGTGAGGGAAGCGGACGAGAGACTTGAAGAGATCGATGCTTTAGAAGAAATTGACGAAGCCGAACCCAAGAAACTTGCTTTATATGAGCTGCTGGAGAAAGAACTGCTCAGAACGACGGAGCTACTGGAAGTCGACAAAGTTTTCTGGAATCAAATTAGAGAACATTCTTAAAGCCTGATATGCGCAAGTTACTTACCGTTGTTGATGCAACCACAGAAGAAACAGTTGATTGCGAACCCAGATATCCTTGCTTGTAAATGTTCAACCTACTTCCGGCACCGCAGTACTCAGAAGAATTCCCGGAACAAAGCATATTGCAGTCGGAGTGGCCACCCGGAGCGACAGTGGCAGCATTTTTGATCGTGTTATCACACCCTTCTTGTGTTAGCGGTTTTGCATCTGAAAGGAAAGGAGGAAGACTAACAGCATTCATGGGCATATTCCACACCAGCGTAAGAGTACCCAGCTGCGTTACATGTAGCAATGCAAAGAGCAACTGAGTTTTTGATTTCCCCTCCTGCTACAGTCAGGCCATGGTCAAGTGCGCGACCCCCAGTTCCTTCTCTGCGTTCTTCGTCAATAATTTGTCCGTGTGGTAAATAGACACACTTACGTGAAGCATCCAAAAAAGCCATAACCCGCAGTGCCAGGATTTGTTGAAGGGCCAGATGGTGGATCCTCTCCGTTCCAAAATATTGTCAACCTTCCCGGCCCACCACAAGCTTCGGTGCTATTACCACTGCACCCCATTGAACAATCTGTACTTGGTGTCACGGCGCTCGCTGAGCCAATTGCATTTCCGCAGTCTGTGAAGAAAGAAAGTCAGCCAAAAGTCCCCCATCGCGATTTGGATAAACTCACAGCACTCTGCAGAATATTCTGTCCCAGCGTAAAGATACCCATTCTGTTCACAGAAAGATATACAATACTCATCAGTCATCAGAGTCCCACTTGCCGTCATTTTTCCATTGAGAGTTCTTGGTCCATTCTCAGTATAACATCCTTGATACGTCCAGGTTCCTGGAAGTGTTGCTGGAACCACAGCGGCTGGCAGAGTAGCATCTCTCGTATGTGCTACTCTCTTGTTCAATAGAACTTCCGCACGCCCATAACCATAATCGGATCTCGAAAACGCTGCTCCCACGAACATCAACGAGACAGCAGCCTGAAAGAGTGAAGGTGCCATCTTGGTTGAATAATTAAGAGTATTAGGGTGTATTAAGGAGGTAAAGAGTGAAAAGAGGAAAGTCTCCTAGGGAAGAAAGACCAAGAGAGGGCGCCATGCTCATGATATAGTAAAAGACATAAGTATCAATCACGGGCGAATGATAGACGAGATAGGGATGAGTGTCTTGGGGTATTCTCCACTGAGCGGAAAACTTCTAGCAATATGGTGAAAGGAGCTGCCTAGAACGGCTAACCCATATTGGTTCGAGATATTCCTTTTCGGGGAGCTTGTTTGTCAGGCGGTGGCGTTCAGGGACGCGAGGGAGAGATTGGGGATGGCTGTCTCGTGACGAGTCTCAAGGAGTAATTATCGAAAGATGGGATGCAATTAACGAGTTATAATCGGGTGGTGTGCCCCTGTGTACCTGCTAGCTCAAAGGATTAGCTCCAAGTTTGTTAGGAAGTTCGTAGACCTCAAATTACCTAAATCCATCACATCAGAACGACCTAATTTGACCAATGTCGAGCCAAGCGCTTGAGGAAATGAGATGTGGTGTTGTCGAAGGCGATGCCCGCTGAACTGGAAGTTGAAACATGAAAAACGGCACTCTCCAACAGCCCCAATCATAGGGTTTCCTATGCCGCTTTCATTCGATAGGGACCTGAGCCGCTCCCAACTGCCACAGTAAAATGTACGACCCATCACCAAAACAAGATGATGATCCCTGAGAGGATCGATGCAGCACTTCATCCCCAAATAGTGAGCTGAAGTTTGTTAACCAGGAATAAATCCAAAGGAGCTTTCCTCCAGGATGCCCTCTCCCTTTTCGATACCCCCGATGCCTAAATTGAATCAGCTCGAACGGTGGATGTTGTAAAGACCAACTCCTGTATATCAAGCCCCCAAATTATAATTTTCTTTTTTCTACTCCATTGTCTCACCTACCCGTCTCGACTTTACTCCCTTTACAACTATGAGCCTGGACCTAAATGCCCCTGAATACCTCCGATTCGTATGTCTCCGTAGGATTTCCACAGCTAAGGGGGTGTGGCGAATGAGTGATTACATCGACTGATGACGCCGCCGCCTGTGGCTTCCAAAACGGGATATACAGTCCAGGGTGAGCATTATGGTAGAAAATATTACCATCGAAACCCTATAACAGGGAATCGTGATGTTGTGAACGTTTTGCCACGTGAATTCGTATTCTAGTCGAAGGATGTATACAAGCCCTATGAACATTAAGCACTGCAATCCAAACTTAAACTTGTTGCCTCAAAGATCAATAATAGCGGGGTGATTGAAAAAGTATACACGTTTACTAGAGCTTTTATTCATTCTTTATCCTCCGTTTCTGTGCATTCGCATCAAATGACTGGGGTATCAATGCAGAACGCCTGAAATGCAGCACCTAGTTGTACAAAATTCGATCAATGCTTCATCATAAAATGGGTGGGGGAAGAATGAGGTAGCTCTTCAAACCACCATTTCATCCCCACCGTTTCCCTCCACTTCCTCTTCATCGAACACATCCTCGTAGTCAAGGTGACTATCAATTGCTAGCTCATCTTCATCGTCATCGAAGTCGACCTTCTTGTAATCCTCCGCGGAAATCATACTAGAAGTTAGAACGACAGCAACTCCAGTTCCTTTCTTCTCGCTGTTACTAGGCTTCACATCTTTGTTGCCAGCCGTGAGTAAACTTTCTCGTTTGGCTTGGGCTAACTCGCGCAGGAGCTGTCGCTTATATCGGCGGCCGTTGTTAAATGATGCTCTACCTTTCTCGAGCTTTTGGTTGCGCACCGAGGGCGTTACTTGGGTGCCATTTGCATCAAAGAGCCAGGGTTCAGATTTTCGGATATCGTATTCGCCAGGTGGGCCTGCTATACAAAAGTTAAAATGCTTTCAGTAAATGTGAAATTTGACTTACAATATTCTGTGAATTTCGGGCCGTCACCCAACTTCCATGCGATCGGTGTTAAGTGCTCCTTCTCCAAGTGCGCAAGCCAATCTGATCTCTTCTTGAACGCGATAGGGCATGAGAGCTCGTGACTAGAGTCCTCCTTTGCAATATCGGGAGACGCCTCTGTTTCTTCCCCAGCAGCCTTTTTCTCACCAGAGTCCTCCTTTGCAATATCGGACGATGCCTCTGTTTCTTCTCCAGCAGCTTTCATCTCAGTATGGGAATTAGCGCATTTGCGAAACATGCAAGAAATCATGCCTGTAGCCTTATCTCGCTTTCCATGTAGAATATGTAGATGTTTACGCAAAGTTTCGAGGTTGTGTAATTCGGCCGGACAGCCCTTCCATTCGCAGTAGAACACGGGGAAACATGGATCCGGGGCTTCGATTTTCTTCTCCGTTGCGAAAGGGCGACCGCGCTTCTTGGGTTCTTCCGACTCGTCTTCAGTAGATTTCATCTTCTTAGCTGCCTTTTCTGCTGCCTCGGCGGTTGCAAATGGACGGCCACGCTTCTTTCCACTCGGGAACGTCGATGGAGGACCATGAAGAGGCGGCATAGGACTGCTAGTAATCTCAACTCGGAATGAGCTTGTACGGTGATCGCCGGTTCTTGACTTTGCTGGAGCCTCGTCCGTCGAGTCTGGTTCTGGGTGGGGATAGGTAGACGAATTGTGATATTTTGTGTTGGGAGGTGTCTTTGATGGACCGGGAGAGTGTATAACAACTGCGAAGGGCGAAGCCGACTTGAAGGTGCTGCTATTTCGACTCGGGTTCGTGGGAACTAAACTGAGATTCTTGGGTGGCCTCTCTTCTGGCATGACCTTCCCAGCTTTCGAGGCGCCCAGAAGTAGCGCAGTGTGCACTCTTGAAAATTCACCTTCTTTCCTTGGGGGCTCGCGCGTCGGCATACTTTGCGTATATACATTGGCCCCGGCTATATGCGGGCTCCGTACTGCCGAATTGTTCGGGTATGGATTTGTCGAATTCTTCGTGTATGGGCTCATCGCATCCTTCGTGTAGGGACTTTTGTATTGACTCGTCGGGGCTCTTGGGGGCGCTCGCGCTGGCGCATTGTGCATGTATGGAGTTCCCTGCGCCTTTGGAGCTTCTCTTTCTGACCCGTTCTGCATGTGAGGGTATCCTCCTCCGTTGATGGGTATCATATTGGCAGAACCACCAAGAACCGGATTTCTGTCCCCCTCTCCCACGCCTTGGTGTGTCGCCAGCTGCTGTCCTCCACCTGGCCGGTTCCCTGGAGCAAAAAACCTCTCTATCTCTTTGTTTACTTCTATTATACTCCTCAACCCTTTTTCAATTCTGCTGTCTCCGAGTGGGCTATAAACGTCATCGAACGAGGGGTCTCCCAAGCTATTCGGGTAGGGAGATTCAAGGAAGGTGCTTCGCTCGTTCTGTAGCTCGTCTCCCATAGAAGTATCTATCGGTGCAGGGTGAGAAGTTCGGGGGACATTGCGATGATCGTTTGCAAAAAGTGCACCAGGTGCCAGTTGTGGGGTTTGGGCAGTAGAGGCAATCGCTGGAGGTCTGAAATCCCCAGGAGAGGTCGCTGGCGTGCGTTGCGGGTTTCGCACTTGTTCTAAGAGCAGTTTTCCTCTCAATCTTGCAGCAGCCCACTTTGGAGCGAGGTGAGTATTTGTGCGCCGTAAATCGAGTGTTCCTGGAGCTTGAGGTCGTATAATGTCAAGTGCAGGTGAGGTCGCGACGACGCGGCTGGTTTCCTGCAGGGGAGGTTGCTGCTGTCGATCGCCCAAGCGAACCGGGCGAACCTCCTCCACAATTCTAACATCAACATCATCTTCAAGAGGCTCATCCATTCTGGTGTTGTTGTCTGAAAATGGAACCTATCGAGGGAACATCGTCAGCTTCTGTTGCTTTTGAGAAGTCTTGCTAGCAAATTCATATTTACCTGTGGACTTATTGCCCCGGTTGAAGATTGAATCCATGTATTGATGCTGCTCCTTCTTGTATCAGCAGTAGCAGTGTTAAGACAAGCCATGCTCAGTAGGGCAAAGGCGTTCGTGTTTGCTTTACTTGTTGCTTTCTCCCCTTTTCTTGTTCTTGTAATGCGGCAGGAGGAATCTGAAGACGTTGGTGCCATGGTCGACTCAATTTCAAAGCTCTGCCTCTGAATCGCATATGTCAATGTATCATTTGAAGTGTGAAAGAAGGCGGATTATTGGTTGTTTGTTACTGTTTAGCGATTATCGTAATCGGACTATGGCTGCAAGAGGAGGTGGTGTGTGAATCGGTGTTGAGAATATGTCGCAGGTTGTTGGGTAGGCGTCGTGGTTGAGCTTTCACCAGGCAGATATGCGAAGTGCAAAGCACCGCCTGCAAATAAAGCTCGAGACAAGTGTTGGTCAGAGAGTGTCTGCGAAAAGGACTTGCAAATTGAACATGTATAGAGCTGATTTGAAAGGGAAAGAGGTATGCGTAAGAAAAGGATGAGAGGTGGTGGGTGGTGGGAATCGCGTCTACGACAAAGTTATCAAATTGAATGAATGCTATCTCTTCATGGGATATCTTCGGTTATAGCCGGCTTTTGAAATTTTCATACAACCCCCCTCCCCTTTCCAACGAGATGTCGTCCAAGGCAAACACCTCACCTTTAGCGACAACCCCAGAAGAAGTTCGACTTATCGACTCCAATATGCTAGAGTCAGGATCATCAGACCAGGCATACGGTCGCGTAGAGTTGTCCTCCTCAACTAAAGTCAGCACGATGCGATCCTCTTCCACAACACCTCCACCAAGCAAGAGACTCAAGACAGGAGACTCTGCGACAATCATGGCAGACGACACCCTCTCTCAAGCTCCCGATGCCACTCAACAACAGTCTCCGTCGTCTCCTTCTAGAATTAATGGACAGGAATTGCTACCCGAAGAACTCGTATGTCACCCTTTCCCTTTGTCCCTTTCTAGACACTTAATCCTAGCGAACGTCCCATTCTCGATACTCTCAAATCCCCCCCCCCCAAGGAAGACACATGCTAATATGCGACAGTGGCGCAAAATCTCGGAGCTCTTAGACACTCCCGATCTTCAGAGTTTCCGCCTACTCTGCAAGTTATTCGCAGGTTTGGGCCTGGATCTAATGATGGAAACAATCAACCTCGTCGGAACCCAAAAGAATTACGACCAGTTAAACGACAAACTACGAAACCCTTCAGCTCTCGATTCCATCCAGAGAAATACGAAGACCCTCAGAATCTTTACTATGCACACCGAGGTGCCACTTGTTGGAGAAGATGATCCACAAGAAGAGAGCCTGGAATGGGAGATTTTATTGGAATACGACGACGTTAGAATCAACTTTGCTGATCGACATTTTCTCGGAGGTGCAGTCAACTTCCCTCTACTCGACAAACTAGTTATCAAAGGTGCTATGTTTTTAGAGGCTTGGGCTCAACCACCCATCGACGGCCTCGCAGTGGGCGCTCAGCATGCAAAGGGTGTAGAAATATTGAACAATTGTCAACGAATAGACATGAGCGGAAGAGCATTGGCGTGCGCAGCAATCGGAATTCACAAGCACAAACTCACACCCAGGATTCTGCATGCGGAAGTTGGTTGCGAGTATTTGGGCGATGCAGAAATTAGGCGAAATGTTCAATACCTCTTTCGGCATTTGGAAGAGATCTCCTTATACCTCAATATCTATGATATGGAGCGTCCTTGGGGAGTCTATTTTTCAACACGGGGCGAAATCGTTCCGGCCAATCCCCAACGCCACTGGGCAGAGTGTTTTAGAAGTGCTGAGCGTGTGAGAAAGATCTCAATCGCCTTTGTGTGGGATTCATTGGCGACTTGGGAAAGTACCTCCCTGGAGCATTGTTTCGGAACTACGCAATGGGAGCATTTGCACACTCTCAACCTCGTCAACCTCAAGTGCGACTCCGATTCCCTACTCGAAGTTATCCATCGAAATGGTTCCAGTCTGTGCAATCTGAGTTTCACCGCATTAGTTGTTGGACCAGGACAATTGGAATCTTTCTTCCGCAGTCTCAGAGAGTATACAGCAGCGGAAGAAATCGATCTGAAGAGCCTACAATTCGGGGATATACTGTGGGAAGTCACAAACCTTGCCGATGTTAACGATGAAGAAACCCACTTCTACTACCTCGTGAATGCTCTTCCAAACCTCGACGACCCAACTACACAACAATACAAGGAGAATGGTCATTGGCCGGAAGGTTGGCCGGTAGAGGGAAAGAAGTTACGAGATGCGGTGGAGGAGTATGTTTTTTGTGGTGGCCCGGAGATATGGGGTCTTTATACTTGGCCGGCTCTTGTTAGTCGATTTTATGAGGCATCTGAAGAGTATTTGGATGTGGAGCAGTTGTAGAGGGGAAACAACCTGCAGTTGAGATTATCTAATGTTAGTAAAGTATGACATCTGAGAATTTCAGTTAAAGAAAGAAATTGTGAAAACGTAAGATATGATTCAAAGTGAAATACTAAGTAAAAGATATTACACTAGAGAACTAGAATAGTAACACTTAAATAATACGTTTGTAGAAAAGCTTAAGAAAACAAAAGTTCGACAAATTCAAGTATCGTTAGTAATACTAGTTATTCGACGCTATTATACTATAACTCTAGAATAAGTAATCTAGAATAATAGTCTTCTATAACTTTACTAACTTATGTAATTTTAGTAATAGAAGAAGATCTTATATCTAAGTAAAATTTACTGAATTTTAGTCTACTAATAGTCTATAATAATGAAATTAAAGTAGTATACTTATAAGAAAGTTAGAAAAGCTAATATAAAAACATAAAATATAGAATAGATTAAATAGATTAAAGTCGTAGAATTTAATATCTTTTTATTTTAGGATTTAATTACTTAAAAGAGCTATCTACTTAAGAGAAAGTATAGCTTAATTAAAGTCGGAGTATAGTCTAAGATCTAGCTAGTTAGGCTTAGCTAGTCTCTAATTATATACTAAGACTAGATTTACTATTCCGTTTTAGTTTTAAGTACGCTTCTAATACTTTCTACTACATTCTCTTTACTTAAGTAGTATCTTTAGATATAGAATCTCTTTTTTTAAAGAAATATTAAGTAAAGTAGTAGCTAATTATATATCTAGTCTTAAAAAAATAATCTATTTTAACTATATTCTATAACTAGCTTTATAGAATTCTAAATCTATAGCTAAGATCTTTAAGTTTTTATAATTTAATTCTTATATATAATATCTCTTTTCAAAAGTACTATAAATTAGTTCTTACTATTATAAATTCTTTATTTTCTATTTTTCTAACTATATATACTTATTCAAATAAAACTATATACTTTTTAATTATTCTATTAAGAGAAATTCTCTTTTATATTTTATATTATATATTTTTAAATTAGCTAAAACTCTACTAATATTCTCTATATCTATCGTATTCTAAATAGTCTAAAAAATTAGATTAACTAAATCGCAAATAAGAAATCGTTAATTATACTTCCTATAAGTTATTTTTTAATTTAACTTCTCTTTCTTTTAATCTTCTCTACTCTCTTACTATCTTATATCTATAAAGCTAAGGATTAGAGTCTTATCTATAACTTCTAGTTAATTAGAGAATAGAGAGAGAAAACGAGTCTTATATATATAGTAGTAATATTACTATATATTACTTTCTTACTATTACTATCTTCTCTTTACTATTCAACTCACCTTTTTATTATATTCTTACTATTATTTCTAGATAAATAAGAGTGAGAGAGAATATAGAGAAAAGACGAAGAGAGAAAGAAGAGATAATTATTTACTACTTTCTTAAATTTCATTTACTTATACTAGAAAAAACTTTTTACTAAAATGTTTACTTACTCTCTTACTAACTTTCTCGCTCTCTTTTATACTCTTATCTATATATAATATATAGAAGAAAGGAAAGAGTAGTAAGAGAGAGAGTAAGAAGTATAATACACTTCTAGATATCTCTTATTTTTTAATAAAGAGATAGAATAGACTTAGAGGCTTAGGTAATATTATTAAGTTCTACTTTAGGTCTAAATACTTAACTTTTACGATTTAGTCGATTATAACTTTTTAGTATATCTAGAACTCTCTAGTATCTGAATTCAATTATACTAGATAAGTAAAATAATTAGATCAAAGTACTACAAAGTTCAAAGACATAGTATCAGGCAATTACGGTATTCTAAATCTACAAAAGTCTAAAAACGACGTAATCGCAAAGCGTAAATCGTAAATCGTAAAATGTTACTTTCTATAAGTAAAAAAGAGAATAATTAAATCCCCTCTCTCTCTTTCTTCTCCCTCCTCTCTCTCTTTCTTCTCCCTCCTCTCTCTCTCTCTCTCTATATTAAGACTACCTAGATAGTCTTAACTATAGTAACTCGCTAATCAAAGAATAGCGAGAGATGATAAGTATTATATATATAGTAGTAATATCCTTACTATTATATCTTTACTCTCTATTATCTAACTCTCGTATTAAATTCTTTCTATTATTTCTAGATAAATAAATAAAAGAGAGAGAGAGAGAGAGAGAGAGAGAGAGAGAGAGACAGAGAGAGAGAGAGAGTAAGAGGAAGAGAGGAGAGGATTATTTACTACTTTAGCTAAACTCCTAGCGTCCCCAACCTCCTCATTTATCCCAGCCGCCTATCTCGGCACCGTTTCAATTTTGCTTGCGCCCCGACCGCCCCGACAACTTGAACATTGAAAAGGCGACATAGCAACCTCAAACTTTGCATCTCCTAATACGGCATCCCGTATGTACCAAAAGTCGGAAACGACTAAATCGCAAATCGCAAATCGCAAATCGTAAATCGTAAAGTGTTACTTTTTATAGGTATAAAATATAATGTTTTTTAATTTAACTTCACTCTCCCTCCTTCTCCCCTCTCTCCCCCTCTCTATATTAAGACTCGATAGTCTTAACTATAGTAACTAATTAAAGGATAGAGAGAGAGAACGAGTATTATATATATAGTAGTAACATTGCCTCCTCGCTGTTGCTCCCTATTACCTAACTCTTATATCGTATTATTCCTATTATTTTTAGATAAATAAGAGAGAAAGAGAAAGAAGGGAAGGGGGAAGAGGGGAGAGGGGAAGAGGGGAGAGGGGAAGAGGGAAGGGGGGAAGAGTAGGGGGAATGTTTACTCTAAACTCCTCTAACCTACGCTAGGAAAAACCTTCCTCTAAAATGTTTACTCACTCTCTTACCTTACTCTTATTCTTCTTCTACTCTCTCCTACACTCTCTTAGTATACGTAATATATAGAAGAATAGAATAAGAGAGTAAGAGAGTAAGAGAGTAAGAGAGTAAGAGAGTAAGAGAGCAAGAGAATAGAGTAATATAGTTTAAGATTTGCTATATCTCTTAACTTTTGTAATTTGCGATTTACGATTTACGATTTAGTCGATTCCGACTTTTTAGTATATCTAGGACGCCCTACGTATTTACCAAAAGCCGGAATCGACTAAATCGCAAATCGTAAATCGTAAATTACAAAGTCAAGCTAAAGTAGAACTTAATAATTATATTTACTACTTCTTAGTCTCTCTCTCTTACTACTCTTTCCTTCTTTAATATATTATATAAATATAAAAGTATAGGAAGAATACAATGTAATAGTAAGGAGACGGTAGCGAGGGGGCGATAGTAAGAGGGCAATGTTACTACTATATACGTAATATATGTTTTATTATCTCTATTCTCTAATTAGCTAGTTACTATGGTTAAGACTATCTAATCTAAATATAGAGAGAGAGAAGGAGAGAGACGGAATTTAAATTAGAAAGTATTCTCTTTTATACTTATAGAAAGTAACGATTTACGATTTACGATTTCATATTTGCGATTTAGTTAATCCGACTTTTTGGTGTATTCAGGATGCCGTAATACAGGACGCTCTATCTAACGGATGTTAATATTCGGTTAATCGTATCGAATGTTTACTTCCGATTCTTGAAGAGAATACGGACGAATTTTAACGATCGAATGCTAAGATTTGTTTGATCATAGCGAATGTCAAAAATCAAATTGAATGTGTTCTTCCGAAGCTCGAAGAGACATTTAAATAACTTACTTAAAACTTTATATGCTATATCGGATATTAAGATTCATTGAACTTTGGAACAGTCGTTTTAATCTTCACGAGAAATCGTACTATTATTCGGCTTATATCCTAGAAACTGAAATATTAGAGAAGGTCTAGAAGACTTTAACATGTTATCTAGAGAGGTATAAAATAAAATCGTAGAACGAATCTTGATTATAAAATATCTTTGAATAAAATCTAGAACAATGTCGTTCTGTAGATTCTGTTGATAATTAGAGTGTCTGCTATCGAATCCTCGCTTCTAAAAATCGAGAAGATCCGTAATGTCTATGAGTTTTACCGACTTTCTAGCACATTTTCTAACTTATATAAGCTTTACATAAGAAGGCATATATTAGAGACATCTTATATGTTTTATTTATCATTAGTAGAATTAACTAATATAATAGCGGTGTTGTTTAGTATTATAAGAAAGATAGACTTTATAATAAAACGTTCTATTTGTTAATACTAAAAATTAGAAGTATTCGAATTAATGCGATATTTTGCCTTCTCGCTAGGCTCGTCGGCTATACCAAACCCGCCCTGCCACTTAGTATCAAATAAAGTTATAGCTCGAGAACGATAACGCTAAAATGTTTTTCCCTGTCTATAATTGACTACAATTGATCTTTGGGGCTTTATATATTATTATATCAAAAAAGAAAAAGGCTATAAATGCTTTGTATAAAACAAGAGATGGCAGGGTTGCTACGAGCCCTAGCGAGGAGGCTAAGAACGAACGCTTATAATATCAAACCTCACTACAACACCATATGATACTTATACTCGTTGGCTTACGGGTTTTTATAAAGCACTGAAAGTATAGTTATACCGTATATATAGTGAATAAAGGTACTTGTCTATACTCTGGCCATGTTATGTAATAGATCTGAATACTCTAAAAGCCTACCTAATCACGGACTTAATTCGCTTATGCTCTACACTCCTTCCACTAGCTTAAAAATTTGCTACGCAACGGCTAAACCGCCTTTTTGTGCTAACATTCCTTACACACAGTACTTGACTAATGCTCATAATCTACAGGTCGCGAATGAGACTGAAGGTACACTATATTAGAATAAGAATTTAACAAAATGTCAGTTTATAAGTGTTGTGGTTATAACTATGGTTAGGGTGGTTAGGAGGTCAGGGTCGGTGGAGCTATCTAACTCGTGTCCTCTTCAATAATTGGAAGGTGAACGTTCGTTTGGAGATACGAAGTTCGTGAGGATCTTGTCAATTTCAGGCCTCTAATCGAAGGATTTAGATTTTATTGAATACGCGAGTTCCTATCGAATTCCTGACGTCCCTAAGGAATGATCGACTTTCTTACATATGTTTGACTTTCAAGCCAAATTTCCAATAGAGGGAAAGAATTCTTGAGAATATGTGAGAAGAATGCACGCTGATATAGTTAGTGTCATTTTCCTATCTCCATCATGAGGCTCTTTAGCTAGTCACATTTGCACAAGTTCTTTCTTCAGCTACGCATAAGAAAAGAGTTTGGTTTCACGATTTACATCAATATCCTTTTTGACTATGCCATCAACATCGGCACAGAGAAGCAAGTCTTAGGCCGTCTGGTTCGCCGCAAGCAGACGAGGGATACATCTTTATTATATCTATCTCCATGTAAACAATACTCTTTAAAACTGTATCGTATAGATCTTTCGCGAAAGTCTTTGTCCAGGTATTTTACTGATTAAAATAGCAATGCTAACATCTGAGAGGGTGTATCGAGGTCGTAGGACTATCCCGCTCTGTACACCAGATTAGACATAAAAGTCAAATACAACTTTACAAATGAGCTAGACTTGGGGGCGAATGAGAACAGAGGGGCAGGTGATAGGGTAACTCGGTGGTGACACCGCAAACTCAAGTCTTCTCAAATACACCCGAAGCAAAAGCGTGTTCAGATTTTGGAGACGTTGATGAGAAGATTCTTATAATTCTTATAACCTAACTCGGATCACTAATGCCTAGTTAGTGTTTTCATTTCTTCCACGCCTAAAACTAAAATTCAGCGAGAATGAACTCTTTTGACTTGAGGGAAAGTAAACGCAGAAACATAAAAACAATGTGTAGGTCTTGATATCAAAAATCTAGAAAATCCGAATAAAGATCCGAATAAGAACGAAGAAAAAGGATATCTAGCCTGGCTGTAAAAGTTTTACGCTGCTAACTTGAACGTTCTAATATGAACGTCTGTACTTCTAATGAACACTAAACCTCCTTCTGAAAGTAGATCTTCTACTGGAAACTGTGTCTCATCATAAACGTTGGATTTCTTACTGAATGCCTGATATCCTGTGTACAACAATCCTAACTCATCTCCTAGGAATTCAATGTATCTCCCCAACGATGTTCACTTGAGTGTTGTACAAGAAAAGTGACAGCTGATTGGTTATCACTTTTTCTGAAATAGCTAAGAATATTAGTATTAACTCTCACCTGGACTTTCATTAATCTCGCATAACACAATTTGATTGCTCCTGGTCCTTTGACAATTACCAGGCGATGGAAGAAAGGGGGGTAATCACGTGCTCTGTGCGACCAAGATCTTGGGGCCTAAAGCACCATGATCGTATTAAAAAAGAAGGTATGCCTAGAATTCTAATTCAATCTAAGTAGAGTCACCAAGGCCAAAAGGAAGTTCCACCGTCTTCAAACCCGGGTCCCATCCAATAAGTGCCGAAAGAATGAGTAATACCTAATGCAGTCACCCTGCATCTACGAGGTAGTGCATCACAACCCGCTCGCTTTCACCGAAGAACCACCGTCATTGCTACAAAATGCAAACCCTTCAAGCATGAGGCTATCCAAGTGTTACCTCCTGTTCCATATGCAGCCTTACGGAGTATGCAAGCTCCAACCCCTACACCCATATACCCGGGAATTTCCCACCTTATTGGCCACAATACGTGTGTCGTACACCCTCCCCTACACGCTCACCGAAATACTAGTACTGTGTAGTGTGTATAAGAATGCCGTCATTCGGACCCCAAACTATTTTCTGATGATCAGAACTTTATTTTAAATTAAGTAGTTTTCAGCTCCGAAATTTCGATGGTGCTGATTTCTTTGACTTCTCGCGTCTTACTGTTAGCTTGTTGAAACTGCTACCCTACACCACACCCCACAACCCTAGAAAATGGAAGAGAGAAAGATGGTAAGCGAGGAGAAGGAGAGAAAGATGGTGGCGAGAAAGAATAAGCGGGTGATTCCAGGGGAGAGGAAGAAAGCGAAGATGACAAAAGTCAAGACAGGTTGTCGAACATGTAAAGTATGATTTCCATCTTTATCATCTTACCTCATCTTAAACCACACAAACCACACCTCTTATTTTCGAATCCAAAACCCAACCAACTCACACAATCTCCCAGGCTCGAAGAGTAAAATGCGACGAAACCCGTCCCCAGTGTCTTCGCTGCCAAAGAATCGGAGACAATATCTGCGGCGGCTATGAATCCCCCCCTATCTCCCAACGTCTCATCCAACGCCCTCTCGCCCCCCTACTCGCACCCCAACTATCACCACAGATCCAAAAGTTCAAATCCCAAGATGATATCTGTGCCTTCCGATCCTACTGCGAAAAAGTAGCACCCCGACTATCATTCTCCAAAGGCGATGGCGTATGGCAACGTCTCCTCCTACAAGCCGGACAGGAGAACGAATTCATCCAAAGTGCCATCTACGCCATCGGGGGATTCAGAGCGAAACCTGTTTGTGCCAAAGAAGAGCAAGCGATCGCCGTTGTGGGATACACGGGAGTCGATGCTGTGAAGTTGGATAAAACAGCCCTAGTCCACTACGGAAAATTCCTCCAGGGAACGAAGAAATACATCTCCCGCGCGAATGAAGCGGAAGGACGTCGATTGGCAATGATCGCGTGTCTACTCGTGATCTGTATCGAGAACATGCAATATCGACCACACAACGCCCTCGCGCACGCCAAACAAGGGTTGAAGCTTGTGGAGGAGGTTAGTCATGAATCCAAATGGGAGGGGGGAGGCAATAATGCGAAGGAGAATATTGAGGCGGAACTCATGCTGCAGTTTAGTCGGTTGGACTTACATGTTGTTGGGTGTTGGGATGTGCAATCTAAAGAGGTGCATGGCAAACTTAAGGACGAGGGGAGCGTGAGAATTAGGAATATGCCGGCGATGTTTGGGGGTGTGGAGGAGGCGTATCGGTATTTGGATTTGGTTATGCGGAGGAGTTTTCACTTTATTGCTTATGTTAATGCGCATCACAAGGCTGTCATTAGGTTTGGAGTGGAGCATGATATATTTGAAGAAAGTCTCTGCGAGAGAGACGAGAAAGAGGAGCTGGACTTCAGAGAAGCGATACATATTCAACAACAGGAATATATGGCGGACGTTCGATGTTGGGACCGGGCTTTCGAATCGGTATTCAGTCATGTTCTCTGGAACCCATACCATCCGGATACAGTCCAAGGTCTACTCATGAAAGTACATTCGATAACAACTACCCTCTCCCTGGCAGACCACCTTTCCGAATCCGAGCTTCATTGGGATAAGTTACTGCCGGAATTTCAGAGCCTCGTCTATCTGTCGAAGAAAATATTGCAGAATCCTTTGTACAAAAAGGGGGGATTTGCTTTTGATATGGGTCTCATATATCCGCTAGTTATCCTGACATTGAATTGTCGCGATCGAAAAACCCGACGAGAGGCAATAGATTTGCTTTACGAGAAGCCTTGGAGAGAAGCCCATTGGGATTCCGAACATGTCGCCGATGTTGGAAAATTCGTTATGCAAGTCGAAGAGGAGGGGGTGGAGACAGATTTTATTCCAGAATGGGCAAGGGTGAGATCTCTCGAGATGAATTGTAAAATGGACACAGGAATGGTACATCTGGTATGCCATCGTGGGTTTGGTGATTCGGTAGTTCGTTTCGAATGCGAGATGAATTGGTCTGGTGCGTAATTCTTAGCCAACCGAAATTCGTAGAAATTCATGTAAAATTATCCCAGACAAGGCCTACAGCCTTTCCACTGCCATCAAATCTCACGCCTTCTTCCCTTAGTAAAGCTCGCTTCTTGTCATCATTTTTGCCCGCCTCCCCATTTCTTCCCCAACTCCCACGAAAACCACCAATTCCTCCACCAGTTGCGAGTACACGGTGACATGGTACCTCCGGGGCGAAAGGATTGTCTCTCAACGCGGTTCCCACCGATCTTGGACATGCGTTGAGAAATTTGGAAAGTGCGGCGTAAGTGGTGTATTTTCCTCTTGGGACTTGACATAAAGCAGTGAGAACCTTCTTTTGGAATGGAGTCTTGTGACATAGAGCGATTTTCTTGAGGTAAGGGGCGAGGTCTTCGGTGGGTCTGGTGTTCAAGTTCTTCATAGATGGGCCTCCGAAATACGGTGAGATTTCACCAGTAATGGGTTCACGGACTGGTGGGTCCGACTCGAATGAAAACTTCCTCTTTTTGACTTCGAGGATTTGGATGTCATCTGATTTGTCTTCATCCTTAATCTTTCTCTTCTCGAGATCAATGTCGTCAGACTTTGGTTCTCCCGCCCTTTTCCTTTTCTTGACTTCGATGACTTTAATGACTTCGGGTTCGTTCTCGTCCTCGTCCTCTATCTTCATTTTCTCGACTTCAACCCCATAAGACTGTATTTCCTCGATTTTATTCTTCTTGCCGCCCTTCTCCTTCCCTCTTAGAACCAAACTCTTCTCGTTCAACTCCACCAAATCAACAGCACCATCCAAGATTTTGAAGCCCAGCTCAATGCTTCTTTCCAATTGAGATTTCGACATATTTTTATAAGCCGGACTCTTGATCTTTTCTTTCCAAGGAGTATCAATTCCAACAACGGTATCCAATACGATACGAGCGAAACAGTGATCGGCATGAACTGGCCATTTTGACTATTTAAGAATTAGTATGAAACCATGACCGACAATGGAAAGGAAATACCTGAGCCGGATCTTTAGAAGTTGCCGCTGCTGGGAGTGTTTTCTGAAAGAGCTCCTTCCAGATGGCTTGAAGATCTTGGATCTCGGATGTCGCGGAGTTCGCCATGATGTGGCTCTTCTTCAATTCAAACGCGTTTGGGTGAGATATGCCTGAAGAGCAAACACCTCTTTCGTGATACCTAAAACCGTGGCGACGCGAAGGCAAACGCGTGTGGAGGAGCGAGATCATGAGGTCATAATTGGGGCTCTGTGGTTCAACCCTCAAGCGTCGATGCGAGACAAATTGCGATCTAGAAACGCCATGCGATTTGAAGACCCAATCTGTGAAAGGAAGTATAGGATCCCAGACGTACAGGTACCTAGATGGGTGGAAGGCAGAGTGGGGCATCCCCACACCTGCTTCCAAAGTGACCAACCATAGACCGACCGGCCCCACCCCGGCACACAATACCCAGCTAGTTTTTTCAGATCTTGATAATCACAAATAAGAAAATGTGCTATCGGCTGTAATGGTCGCAAGATTAGGAAGACATCTGTTTCCCAACTGTCATCCACCAAGTTCGCTGTAAAAAGCAGCTATCTACAGTGCCCAGTTCGAACATGGCGGTGGTCCCCCACTCGTGCAGGTAACTCACGATGCTGCGCGGGTCCTTAAGCAATGAAGATAACTTCTCGAGGGAGGTTTCACTCTGCAGAGAGATCTTCACCGTGGTGTGGCGGTATTGGATTACATTGTCCGGTGGTTTGGTGGATGTGGTTGGGTTGAGCGTCAACCTTTCAATTTTTTTTGCCTTTTTTTTTTTTTTTTTTTTTTTTTTTTGGGGGGGCTGGTTTTGGGAGGTAAGGGGGGGGCGCGCCCCTTTTATTTTTTTCTTCAATACATACTAACGCACATAAAGCATATGAAATAAAAACTTCCAATGTTGGACTAGCATCTTAAGCATAGTTGTTTTATAGTTTTACGATCAGTGGTTGTTAAGGTGTCACGTTGCGATTTTGGCAGGGTCCTAAATTGTGCTGCCACATTTCTTTTGTGCCACATACTTTGTAAACAAACTAAGTGGTTCTAATTTAAAATAACACGACGTAGAAAAATTGTAAGCATACATTAAAAAAATAATCGGCAGATGCAGAGGATGCTCGGTAGTTAATATCCACCTTCTACCCAATTTTCATAGCGTTTGCGTTGAGTTCTACACGTTGCGACCTGTCTTAGGAGGCCTAAATACTGCCACTGATTCTATCTACGAGGTGCCACCTTTGACGATCTCCATATTCCGCTTCAATAATAGAGAATTCTCAAACTCTCCTTAATCTATTTTGGATCGTGACCTTTCACATTCATATACACCTTATGGTTTATAAAGGTCAATAGTATAGACTTAGAAATCCTAACAAGTGAACTAATTCCTCTCTCAATACTCTCTCAATAGAACTGGAACAGTAGAAATTGTTCCCTTTTTAATTGAAGGGAACTTTTGACATGAGATAGAAAGGGATTATAATAGAGATGCTAACAAAACCCGCAGTGCAGAAACTGCCTCAATTAAAGGAACTCAACCCGTTGTAATAAATGATGAAAGCTATTCCGTGAATGAATTAAAGAAGGTGCCAGGGGTACATCTATAACATAACCAGATTCACCAACCGTTTGCCTCATGAAAACAATTTCCTAGAACATTAAAACCAGCTCTTCAAACGAATGTGCAACCACAACCTCCTAACAGGAACAGTACAAGCTTACAACATCTACTAAGTCTAACAGCACACAGCCAAATATTTTTTCCGCTACGGCATCTCCTTTGCAAAATGAAGGACGAATTAAAGCCTAGCCTTCGGTAAGCAAGCAACGAAGTTTCCAGGCCCCCATGTTCCAAACTCTTGCTAAGAATTTTGGGAACTCCCAAAACTTGGTTACTATTAAGGTGGGACAAGGAGGCAAGAAATCAACCTTTAAAATCCACAAAAACATCATCTGCCACTATTCTCGATATTTCGCCGCTGCTTTCAATGGAAGCTTCCAAGAAGGCTAGACACAAAATGTTCTACTCAAAGACGTTGATCCTGCTATCTTCACTACATTCTCATGTTGGCTCTACTCTCAACAAATTGACAAGACAGCCGACGCAATGAAAGACTTCGTTGACTTATGGCTTCTTGGAAGCAGACTTCTTGCTCCTGCCTTCCAGGATTACGCCCTTGGATGTTTTGATGAAAAGCGAGTCCTCCAACATAAATGGCCTGCTGCGGACTGCTACAACCGTGCTTGGGACAATACTCTCAAGGGAAGTCCTCTGCGAAAATGTCTCATGGCTCTTGGTGCAACTGGAGAAGCTACGGTCACGGAAAGCTTTTACGAGGAGATATATAAAGAAGTGCTAGTTGATATGGACAAGTATCAGAGACAACACAGAGCCAAGATGGGACTCAAACGGATAGGCAACGAGGTGGAGTTGGAACAACTATATGTCGACGAGGGAGACGTAAGTCACGCCTAATCTGTGCCTAATAAAATACTGACATAGTGTTACACAGACTACTAAGTCTATCCTTCGCGAGATTGGTTCTTCGCCCGGCAACAATGTGTTCCCCAGCCCAGTCCTAAGGGAATTCCGATAAGAGATACATACTTCCTTCTGGATAGTGGATACTAACCTCCCCGATACTATAGGGGGATGCATTGTAGTATCCGCTAAGGTTACAAGAATCAGAGGATACCTGGACCATTTTTGGCAATAGTTGGCGTTCAACGAAGCATTCCCAGAGCTTTTTACGGATTTCGGAAAGAGGAGTACCAACCTCACTGCCGACTTACGTGTTCTGTTGGGAAACCTTATTTTCCTGATAGCAATATCTCATGGTAGTGGATACATAGTAAATGGCAATTCGCTGCGGCTGCAACTCTTGATTTACTTTACAAAAGTACAGAAATTATGGTCAATCGTGAGACTAACTTCAAGAAACACGCGATACCCCCCTTGCCTTTGCCAGCAAAAAAAGCCACTATAGTTTCGAGGAACAGTCCACGACTCCACTCTGCAATCACTCCGGCATATTTTAGCTTCAGCTCATTACTCTTCTTTCCTTTCCATGACAGGTATACATACCCCGTAAATTGTGCTATCGTAGCAACAAGTACTCTCGATTCTCAAGTCATTCCTCAGCAGTCCGTCCCTTATTCTGCAACCAAAAAAATATACGGTGAATAACACAACTTAAGTAAACCCTAAGAAGATTACGATAAACTCCAAAAACAGGAACGCAACAAGAGTTTCTATCACAACAAGTATAAATACTACTCACAAAGGTCGCACGTGGGCCCAAAAAATGCAACAGGCAACTTAAAAGGTAAATATGGCTCTGGCTAGCTAGCACAGAACAACACAGAGATGTGACCAGTTCTCGGACCAGAACCGGACCCAGAACCAAGACCAGAACCCAAGCAACAAGAATCATTTCACCATAACTCAGACAACCCAACTTTACCACCTTCGCATACCAGTCCCTGAAATCTCTCCCACTAGAATTTGCTCTGAACATCAAGGGAAAAAATCGACAACAACCTATCATTCGACAGCAACTTATCCAAGCAAAACCATTCACAACAACTCTTCCTCCTCAACCACCAAAGGTTAAATTTGCCGTTCATTTCATCTAGCAATCATTTGTTATCGGGTGGAGTCTACAAAACGTCGCCCACAACTATCGGACACCATAGAAATAGCGCAGAATGAAGAAAGAAAATATAGCGTTATCTTCGTTGTCCCAATCCTAGAAAGGTATTTATGGTAAATATTTCGATAACCATGTCATCACTAGTTATTGCGTGAACGACTAGGACCACCTTTTTCGTTGGTGGACCGTGTTGAGGAGCCGGTAAATCGACGCCCCCTCCTCACTTAGTACATGGCCTATGCTTTTAGCACACTCTGTAAATCAAGTTCAATACTGCGCTATGTATACATATATATATAAAGGCTATAATTTTCTGAAGCTTACTTCTATAGTGTAATAATTAAATTTAGCTACTACTATATAATATATCGGTTAGAACTCGGAGTTCGAAGTTAGAAGTTTCTAACCTTAAAGTTAAGGATAGCGCTATATCTAAGCGTGTTTGTAAGTATGTTACTAGGTGAAAATTCCCTACTAGCTTAACCGGAAAGAGAAGTGGGGGAAGCGCGGATGAAAACTTATTTACCGCTTAAATAGGACCTGTATTTACCACTGAAAGTGGTAGAGCGGTGGGTTACGTGATGCTAAACGAGGGGGGCGTCGATTTACCGGCTCCCACCGAGTTGCTAACTAACTTTCAGCATTTGAGCATTCTCTACGCTATTTGCTCGGCGTTCGACTCTTTGATGCCTCTTAAATTTCCAGGTTACGAAAAATAGCAAACTTTTTTTGTTCACCAAAGAGCGGTACTTGAAAACACCTACTATCCAGGAAGTCACCTCTCATTTCACATCTCGCCAACCAACTAGCCATTAAGGAAGGAGACCAAAAGATACCAATTATGTGAAACAGTGTCGAATAATTGTTTCAATTACTCCAAAGATTTAGCACAAGTTATCTCATTAACCTAAATTAACTCAAACAATGAGAATCAATTTTTCGAGAACAACTCGCATAATAAGACAGAAGGCCGCCAGAAAATTATTTATCATTTGCAAAGCTTGGGTATCTCTCTAAACATACAGTAAAACCCCCAACCCCCTCCATTTCCGACCGCCGTTTAAAAATACAACCAGAACTACTACGCCTTTCCCAAGCCTAACTCGAGATCCCTGTCCTCGGGGCTGTAGGGAGGAAGAGTGTTCGAATTCTCGCAGAAGAGATTACGCAACTCAATAACGCCCTGGGGGTCAAATTTGTTGAACCAGTCGGGGTCCACGACCCCCTTATTTTTCATCGCCTTCTCTAGAATCTCAGCCATCTCCCGCTCACGGTAAAGAAAGCCGGCAACTTTATCACGCCCACTCCCAGTCAATCCGGGCAACTTCAGGAGAGACACAATCTCGTCGTCCGTCCATTTGGGGCTTTTTAGGACTAAGAACTCCAGTCCTTTAGGGCCATTGATCGAATCGACGATGGTGCTTCGAAGTTGCTCAATTGTCGTCATGCTGCGAACTAGAGTGCGCTCCCGTCGTATTACCAGGAATATGACTCTGTGTTTTAGTTAGCATGCGTTGCAATTTAGCACTTCCTTCTTCTTTGGGAAATTGTGCCAAAAAATAAGGATAAAAATGAGAAATTGTGCAAACAGTTAGGATAATTGAGAAATACTTGATCGTACTTACCCAGTGAAGAAAGTGGCAGCGACGGTTGTGAGCTGTCTCGCCCAGAAAGTCGCTTGAATCCAGGAAGTACGGCCTCGAAATAACAAAATGGGTTCCATCTCCATCCAGAACAGAGGAACTGAGTTCGCTGCGGCAAAGGCAAACATCAAAAAACTTGCGACAAGGTCAAAGCTTGAGCAAAGTTGACGTAGTCTGGGAAAACATAGCGAGATGCTAGCGGGGTATAAACTCGTAGGGGAGATACTAGAGACGGAGATGCGGGAGGTGGGGGAAGGCAGAAAAGGGCGAATTGTCAGGTTGACGCAACACCAGGCACTAACAAGTATCCTCTGTACCACAAGTAAGCAAAAATCCAAACGGCAATTCGGGAAGTTGTTTGATACTCACCGATATCGGGAAAAACTCAGTGACAAAATAAGTTTGAACTTTATCTGCCCATTCTTCACTTCCTACCAAAATGTGTATTGTTCCGATCAACATGCCTGATATACACACAATCGTCGTGGCGTAGAGATAAAATGCTTGTTCGACTTCGACTTTTGGATCAAGAGTACCCAGAAATCTTCTTAGCGTAGAAATGTCCAGCGGATCCCACTTTGCAAAGGGATCCCACTTCGTAAAGGCCATGAACCTGAGAAGTAATCGGAATAGATGTTGGGAGCTAGATAAAACATTGGTCAACCTTGACCCCTCATACATACACCATGATGAACTTACACAGCCGAATACAAAATCACAGCCGGGCATAACAGTGACATGTTTTGACAGGATAACCCCTCCGTAAAAAGAAAGCCGCCAACTAGGGTTGTCGAATAGAACGCAAGATAGATGGCCATGGTGACGTCCTGAACTGTTGACACTATGTCAAGTAGAATCCCGAAAAGAATATCGTGGACGAGTAGCCGCAGCCCAGAGCACACAATCGAAATCGAGGTCATGAAGGCCAGAGTGAAAAAGCGACCTGGGTGAGTTTCAAAGGCATGATGGATCTCTCTTGGTGCCGTGAGGAGATAAATGGCAAAAACAATATGGAAAGCATGGTAGAAGTGGAATGAGACTGTGCCATAGGCAATCCGACTTTTCGGTTGTCGAGACCCGTCTTCCCCTTGATTCCAAACGAGAGGAGGGCCAGCCATTTTGATTGCTTTCCGTCGTTGTGCCAAATTGAATGGAACATTCGCTGGAAGGAAAAGTTCATTTACCGAAGTTTGGAGAATTCCATTTGTAAGGGGAGAGAACGTTGGACAACCGACGAGACTAGGTCGGGATATCGGTCGATACATCAACGAAGGAAGTCACAACTGTCATGACTTACTCTACGAGTGAGTACCTACCTACCTACCTGCAGTACCCAGACACTGCACTGTGGAAAGGGCAGACGAGCTGCTTCTTCCCCTTTTGGCCACCCGAAGACAGGGACTGATCAGTCTTGGGGGGAAAAGGGCGCGGCTAAAAGCAAGCAGGACGAATTCGGATCCGACAATCCACGTTGCAGACGGGGAGATATTTCTGCGACATTTATATCTCTCTCTTTCAAACACGGCACTTACAAATGAGAGGTTGATGCGTGTAGTGTTTATATTGAAGAGAAATGAAGTATAGACGCAGGTGTGGCTACTGAAGTTTGGTTCGTTGGCTGGTAGAGCTGCAGTCGAAACTTGGGAAGAGGCCTTCAGTGGAGTGGTGAGAATTGCGGCGCTGGTGATTTGCCGAAGACCCCTGCCCTAGCGCGCTGATCAAAAAAAGTTCAGTAGACTCACTAAATTTTGGTGTGAATTTCGAGTATCCCGTCATAATATCTCTCTCTCCCGCTGACGTCCATTCTTTTGTCCGCCATCTCTCAAAATCTCAATGTTAAAGTGCTCAAGACGACTTCTCCAATCGATATCCTACTACCAACCGCGAATACCGACACACATTCCTGCGCCGGCTAGACGGCCCTTCAAATTCGTTGCAATGGATTCTGGTCAGCCCCGAGGTCAGGATAGGAAACGACCAAATCAGGGAGGACGAGGCTCGAAACGACAGAAGACCCGAAAGGAGAAGCCGGTCAAGGAGGGTTCGAATGACGAGGTGCTTCTTGCAGATGTGCGCGCCTTGTTTGCGGCTCAGAAGCTTTCGGATGCCACACCAGCAATCGAAATCGATTCGTTTCCTACCACCGCAGATTCGAAAACACCGAATTCCGAGACACCTGCAGAAAACGGGGACTTGGGGGTAGCAGTCGCTGGAATTGGGGAGCAATTGCTGCTGCCAACACCATTTACAGAGATAGAGGTCAAGGTTTTGGAACTTTCCTCGACTGGAGATGGACTCGCACAACAGGATGGCTCGAACCAAATATATGTGGTGCCTTTCACTTCGCCAGGAGATGTGGTCAAAATCAAGGTCATTAAACATTTCGAGAAGGAGCATTATTCTATTTGTGATTTCATATCTGTGGTTACACCAGGTCCACTCCGAGACGACAGTCGCATTAATTGCAAATATTTCAGCAAATGTTCCGGCTGCCAATTTCAGATGATGGATTATTCAGCTCAATTGGCACACAAGAGAACTATTGTCGAAAAGGCGTACAAGAACTTTTCACAGTTACCCCCGGAACTTGTGCCAGTTATTGAGAACACCATTGGAAGCCCTCTACAATATGGATATCGTACAAAACTTACACCACATTTTGATGGACCTCCGGGTTACAATAGCAGAGCTGCTAGGAAAGAAGGCAACCGACCTCAGTTCACAGAGGTGCCAAATATTGGATTCATGCTCAAGGGGCAACGCAAAACCTTGGATATTGAGGATTGTCCGATTGGTACGGATGCTGTGAGGATGGGAATGAAAAGGGAAAGGCTCAATGTCGCCAAGAATTTGGATAAGTATAAAAAAGGCGCGACCATTTTACTACGAGAAAGTACAGAACGTGTACCAAAGGACGACAAGAAAGCAGTCGAGTTGGCTGAAGACACCATCAAAGTCGAAGGAACAAATCATACCGACTTGAAGACGTGTATTACTGACAACAACGCCCAATCAACGGAATATATCGATGATTTTGTCTTCACCAATACCGCCGGAGCTTTCTTCCAAAATAACAATTCTATACTTCCAGTATTTACTCAATACATCCGGGATCACATTCTACCACCAGCAAACCCAAATGCTCCGGCAATCAAATATTTCATTGATGCCTACTCTGGATCAGGTCTCTTCACAATCACACTCTCCTCACTTTTCACAACTTCAATCGGCATCGATATCGCCGAGTCCTCAATCATTTCCGCAAGAGAAAATGCAGCTCTCAACAAACTCCCACCTTCGCAATGTACATTCATCGCAGCAGATGCCCCACAACTCTTCAAGTCTGTTGAATATCCCAACGATGAAACTGTTGTTGTTCTAGATCCACCGCGAAAAGGATGCGATGAGAGTTTTCTCAATCAGCTCCTCAAATTCGCACCGAGAAGAGTTGTTTATGTGAGTTGCAACGTACATACACAGGCTAGGGATGTTGGGGTTCTGGTTAGGGGGGTTTCGGGTGTTAAGACGAGATATGAGATTGAGACTCTAAGGGGTTTCGATTTCTTCCCTCAGACTGGGCATGTTGAGGGTGTGGCTGTCTTGAACCGGGTCGAGGAGAGTAAGGATGAAAAAGTGAAGGAGGAGACAGTTGATATGGCTGAGGAACCAATGGTGACCTCATCCTGAATATCTCGAGTTGGAGCTCCCAGGTTTCAGCAAGAACTGGAAGGTGGGCTCTGCTGAATGCCGCCTACAAAGGTACGGAACACAGTTATGGTGCCCAAATATAAATTCACATTTGATACCCCAAGCTATGTATTTGATTTTGCAACACGCCATTGAGAATTTTTTGGTTTCTTGTTTGACTGGCACGTGATCTTCATTTGGCCCCCAAATTTGATGCTGGGTTACCCGACATTCGCTGGATTACTGGGTAACTGTTGGCTTACTTGGAAAATCTTTTTGGGGGCCAAAAAGCGGTTGGCTTACCCCGTCTTTGTTAGCTCACTGGTTGAGTCAAAATCCGAAAGTTTCCTCGAGTTGGATTTGTCGCTGTTGTTAGTGCAACCATCATGAAGATCCTTTTTCTCCTTGAGTTCAGGCGCGTTGAAGGACATATCCAGCAACACTCCTCGATCGCACGGGAAGTCCCAAAATTGAGGATATTGAACTTCCTATGCCTGGAGTCCTAGGACGTGAGTTCCCAGATCGGATCCGTCTTTTTTGTCACTCGATATTTTCTTCATAAGCTAGTCACGCTGAACGATCATCCCTTCTTTCTTATCTTCCTTCACCAGGGGGTGTCAGAACTCGTGGGCCGGCGATTTCCCACCAAATTATATGCTAAGAATGCCACAAAGAACAATATTAAAAAAAACAAACTAGGCAGGCCTAGAGAGTAGAGTGTATTCAAGGACACTGTTGCTTTAGAGTTCTAATAACAAGTTGTAGTGTTAAGGAAAGTAAGTTACAACTTGTTGATTTTTGGTGGGCTTTTGGCGACTGGCTCACGAGTTCGGACACCCCCTGGTGCTTATTATCTATCTCGTGCCTGTACTTCCCCACTATCAACTCAACCTAGGTCCCAAGGTCGTACCACTTGTATCGCAAAGAGTAGAATCCAAAGACAGTCAAACGTTACTTCAAACCCTCTCTAAAAATACCCAAGGTTCAACTCCCTCTGGATTTCAGATCATGAAACGAAGGGGGATAAGATTGCGGGAGGCTTATGGATCGCAATCCTTCATCCTGTGTATTTCGTGATGTATGTATCTACCGTTCGTAATTAAAACCCCGCCTCCGCCTCCGCATTGCAGATAAGCAAATCATACCCAACCCCCCCTTCTTCGTCTCTTCTTCTGGTACGTACTTGGGTAGCATCACGTTTTTCTCACGTTATACAAATGACATGGTTCATCTTCTCTTTCCTGATTTTCAGGTTGGGTCGCAAATTCAAGGCTTCAAAAGGCGATCTGATCCGGGTTCTCTCTCCCCGTTTCCTGACATGGATATTCATGTATTGGGGTTCAAGAAATGCATTCCCGCCTTACCGTGCTCAGCAACCCAACAGTACAACCCCAAATTCTGCAGGCGTGCGAACAACAAAGCAGAGGTTCGCAAACTTGTTCGTGCATTGCATTCCATCAAATTTGGAAGGGAACAGGTGGATGTTGTTCGCCTTGGGACTTGCATGCAGAATGTGTTTGTGTGTGTTACTTTGGGTTCTCTTGTTCAACCGTTCATGTAAGGAGAAAAAGTTCACTCTGTATGGAGGAAAATGGAGGAACGGAGAAGAGATGCGGACCTATCTTTTTTAGTTACGGGTTAGGGTTTTCTACTCGGTGTTCTTGAGGGGAAGGAGTTGGGAGGACGAAGTAAATGAGGGCTTTCTGGGAAGAGAGTTGGACTTGATCGATGCTACACCATGGAGGGGTTTGTGTATCGCGGTTTTCTATGAGGTTATGGCGGTTTGAAATGAGGAGATTGGAAAACTTGATTTTCCTAAAATGTCGGAAGATGATTTACGAGATGTGATGTAATACAAAATTACGATTGATTTCGAAGTAATTATTTGTTTCTTTGAGATCTATCAGACGCGCGGGAACCGCGGGAATCGGAGGCAAACACCTCAACCGCAATAAGCACTGAGCCATATTCCTATCATCTCGCCGAATAGCCATTTAATTAAATTAACTCCCTTTTTATGTGTTCCTTGTTTGCGCCTCGAACAAACAAAAATACTGATCCCCATCCCATCGGAAGATGAGTAAAAAGTGACGAGATGAAGCGAAATCAGGATTCTGGGGAAAAGGCCTCATTTAAAAAAGTAAGGGGAGATATTCCGGAATAACATCGTCATTTATTACACAGTGCTGTTTCAGTTCCCCCGAGCGAGAAAAGGAACCTTGGTTGCTCCAAGTCTGTAATCTTTCCGCCATCTTATTTTCCGCTTCATCATACTGTAGAGAAATCATATCTTGTTTTTGATAAGATCTAGACTCGAGACAAGGGCCGGGAAAGTCTCCGGACTCGCTCGTGGGGGTTTGGAAGGCCCGTGGGAGGTGATCATGGGAAGTGATGCCCCACGTTCGAACGAATCCATCCTTTGACCAAGTCACACTTTTCCATTTAGCACATGCCTCCCCCCACGAGTGAAATTCATGACTTGGTCCTACGAACTCAACCGCGAAAAACCCCATCACATGCTTCTCGCGAACAAATAAAATCCCGTCGCCACACACAAAGTCTACCAGTACAGTAGGGCATTCCACCTCCTTCAAAACGTGCCCAGACTAAACGGTCTGATACTTCCCGCTACAACCTTCACTCGAGTAAGTTGGGACGTTTAGGAACTAAGTCATGAGAAGAATGCGGGGGTCAGTTCGAGTAAGTGAAACTCAAAGCTCGGACCGGTCAAAACAGGACGGCACCACGACGGGGAGAAATCGGGTTCTTCTCTTTCTTGAGGTTGGTTGGCGGCATAAACCTCGTTTTCTCATGATGTGATGAGAATAAATCCGCGCAATCAATAATGCAGAAGAAAAAGAGAAGAGCAAAAACCCAGAAAAGCAGTTCCAAGGCTTAGTTTTCTTTTAAACAGAGGGCCTCGGCCCCTCGTATGCTAAAAAAAGAAGACGTGGAACGTAACGTACCGTCTAGAAATAAAACAACCAACACACACACGAGAGCCTAGAGCCTCCTTGGGAGTCATTCGCATCGCATCGCACTCGCCCCCCAAAAAAACACGAGACGAGCAAGCGTAGGCTGAACTCACTCAGCCGACAAGCATACCCCATACATACATACCCCATATCCATCTCTATCCATCTCTCAACACGAGGCAAAAAGGCAAAATCAACCCACGAAGGGAAAGTTTCGTTGCCTAGGGAAAAAATCCCAGATTGGCAGGTTGTCAGTTCTAAATCAAGACATCTGTTGCCCTCGCGATTCTGATTCTGTCAGGTTAAAAAAAAAGGGTTTGTTTGAGCTTATTCTCCTTTCCTTCTTCGATCGACGGGCCCTAACATCCGCCGGCCGGACAACCGTAAGGCCCTAGAGGGTCCATCCACCGCTCCCGCTACAACACATATCCGCTCCATTAGAGGACCTGTAAATTCTTATTCACCGCACCGCATCGCATCGCACAGCGAGAGGTTGTGTTTCCCACATCTGTAATTGGCCAGGATTCGAAACGGCGGTGAATACCATAACTCACCCCCCATCCCATCTAGCGAAATCTCACCCCCACCCACCACGAGAGATAGACCAATTCCATTGGTGGGGTGGGCCACCGCTTCTCATTCTAGAATCTAGAGCCTATGGATGGCAGGCCATGGTAAACAAGCAAGGCGGTCAGTTTGCCTTTTGGCAACGTGGAAGGGGGGCGGTGGAAGGAGGAGAAGAAATACGGTAAGAAAGGATAGGATGGGAGTCCGTGTCGTAAGTAGGGTAGGGTAGGTAACTTTTCTCTGACTCTGGTCGCCAGCCAAAGAAAATAAAAAAGAGACCCCCCACCAAAACAAAGAACCCGTCGCGGAACGCGGGTACACACACACAACCCATGGAAAGCACTGATGCCGTTCGTAAACTAAACTTGACTTGTTCGTGGCGGTCTGTGGTCACAACATCATATATGATTCAAGACAGCTGGGCATGTCACAAAGTCAAATCTGCATCCCTTCCATATGTACCCCTTGACTCGTCCAACTCGTCCGACTCGATAAAAAAAAACACAATCAAATCATTAAAGGAAAACAACGCCCAACCCGTCCATCTCCCTACGTGGTTACTCAACATACACACCCTCATCAAAAAGATCAACATCAAAAAGAAGCAAAAGAAAAGCCCAACTCCTGAATCAAACCAAACACCGCCAGAAGGACGAACAGAAAAGATATATTTGGCATCACTCCTCCCTCACTCAACACTTCTCCCCCAAAAGCAAGCAGTCATCCACCTCGAAAGGAAGGATAATCTGCCATTTCCCGGGGCTGAGTCAACCTTTCACACCTACTATACAGCAAAGGTAACTTCCCTCGAGGCTTACGAGAGATCTCTTACACGCACCACACAAATCACCGACTGCACCACCACCAAGCCAAGGCAGCGCACTCACACACACACCTGGAGCCACCCCAAGAGAACGAAAATCCCTCGGTTTCCGAAGGAGTGCACGGAAGGAAGGAGTCATCAAATCTGTGTGTACATTGCCCCTTGCGACCCAGGCACACCGCGAAAACCGCAAAACCCCATATTAGGCAACGTAAAGCCACCTTTCTCCATCATCTTTCCCCAGAATTCAACTCGAAAAAAGCCAAAATCTCTCTCGACATATTCGCCATATTCAAACTGGGAAATATTCATACGCCCAAACGCGAAAAATGTATTTCTCCAAGTCCCCCCAATCAACAAGTTACTCCGTCGCCTCACCCATGGACATCCCCAGCACCTCTGCGTCCCGCTCACCCTCATGCGCCTACCCCTCCTGGCCGCGACGCGACAGTCTCTCCAGCACCGAACACCACAACCACTCTTTCATCATCTCGGACGAAGAGCTCTTCCCCCAAGTTTTCGACGACGACTCTTCCTCCTCCGCAACATCCACACCCGCATCCGATCTCTCTCGCAGCCCGGCCAGTCCGCGATATGTAGTCGAGAGCGGGAGTTTGATGCGCGAGGTTGTGCGCCAGGAAAAGGCCGCGAGACAGAAGGAGTCGGGTAGTGGGAGGAAGAGAAGTTCGAGTGGTGCGAGTAAGAAGAGTAGGCGGGGGAGTAAGAAGATGAGTCCTATCGCAGAGGTTTGTGAATAGATTCGTCGGGTTCTTGACAGGAGTTTTGTCTCTTGTTTTTTTTGTTGGTAAGTTCTTGCTCGGTCGCACTGGCAACTTGCGAAGGACTATTTGCTAACGAGGAGGATGCGAATAGTTATTGGAATACCTTTATACCCCACCATCTTTCGCAAGGAAGCAAAGCATATGATACCCCCAAGGAAATCTTCTCTTACCATGGTCTGCGCACTCGCGTCCTGCATCGCATATCGGTCGACTTTAACCATGCGACACGATGACTTTGAGTCCACGACTCGACACAATGACGATGTCCAGGATCCATCTTGACGATTCACGAAAACAAAGTTGATGAAGAAGCGAGCCGTATTTAAGAGAACTCAAATCGCCTCACCCGAAATTACACCCCCCTCATCGGGCCATCACAACATCGCATCAAGGGAAAGCAGTTCACGGACCGCTCAGCAGTCCCATCAAAGATCCCCAGATCTTCGACATCCCCATCCATGCATCCAACAAGGCAGAATATCATAATCTCATTTCGACAACATCTTAATGCCGTTCCCATTTTCTTCCCGACTTCGCCACCGGGACTTGAGGACGCATTGACACTTTTCTTCCATCGTCTCATTTGCATTTTGGGGGCTATACATCCAGCCAGCATTTGGAATTTTCGGAAACATGATGTGCGTTTATGCGCTATATGCATTTGAAATGGACAGACACAGCATAGCCCGACAAGAGATGTACATTGTCGGAGCCATATCTTTTCTCTCTTTTTGGTTTTACGCTTTTTTGATACCCTGTTATGACAAGCATTATTTGTCTCCGCGTTATTTGTTTGAAGGAGGAGAAGGGGTGAAGGGAAAACCGAACAGGGGGGAGCCGGGAAAGACTTTCAAGCGAGGTCAAGGTGTGATTTTGGTTTTCATCCCTGGGTTGATCATTCTCGTCTTGGAGAAGATTCCCAAGCCCCTCGCTACACCATCACATCTTTTCAAGAAAGAGATTCGGCGAGACCGGAGAAGAAGGGGTCTAGGAAATATAGTTCGGCTGGTTCCCTCGTATCGTGGAGAAAAGAGGAATGATTTTGATGGTTGTCAATAGATGCTTCACACTAGTGTTTTCGTCTGGTCTGTCTTGGATATATATTTTTGGCATATCAATAGTTCATATTGAAAAATCAATGAATTTGACTTCTCACATCATCTTTACCCCACTTGTCCTGCCATTCGTGAAGATGTGAAAGGCATGAACTCATATGTAATCGGTGATAGGCCGTCCTCGACCCCGACTCGGCCAACAAGGTGCCGAGCGGGAGTGGGAAGTGGAGAAGTGGTACGGGCCATGGAAATCTAACGGGAAGGAGGGCGCTTAAATGATCCCGGAGCATGCAGCACAATTGAGAAACCAAAAATCGGTGCCAAAGAAAATGCGTGATGGACGAAACGTAGTGTGGCCAATGAAAACTTTTAGAGCTTCCGATTTTCGCTTCCAAGAAGTACCACTCACAACTTGAGATGACATCTTCTTTAGGGCAATCTTTTGAAGAATTTTCCCTCCACACTATTGAAATCTTTTTTTAGGTGATGAGAAACAGAATTGTGTAAAGATAATGGGTGCCTGATCATACCTTGGGATGGAATTTGCTTCAAGGATATTTCCGGACAGACATTCCCAGTGTGGACAAGAAACCAAAAGGAAAAAAGATGAGGTGTTGATGCGATGCGCTTCGGAACAGCTGTCGGAGCTCTGATTGACGAAAAGATTTGAAGGCACAGATGGAAGGTAACGTTGAACCAAAAGGCAACGCTGATACGAGTCCCGAACCAGCCCCCCTCATCCAATGTTTGGAAGGAGGGTGTAGTGAAGCAGGTACTATCCCCCCCCTTGAATAAAATGTAGAGTGCACAGACATTTAGAATGGCACAGCGGCCGTGCGCTTACATTTTATTTAGGGGGGGGGATAGTACGAGGACCAGTGGTTCAGACAGGCGTAAATAAGGTGTGTGGGTTAATATAATGTTGCATTGTTCGCCTAGAGAAAACGAATTAATTTAGGAGAAACTGATGCGCCTGTTGTTGTACATTGTTATCTGATCGCAGCAAAGACAATGGATAGGGTCTACCCCGCGGCGACCTCTGGTCTGACCAGCAGGAAGCACTGGAGTGGGATCCGGATCTGCTGGCAGAGTGCAGAGTGCGGGAGCTTTCGAGCTTGGACGTGATCCGAGATGTCGCACATGCCTGCATGTCAAAAGTGCCAATACGACGACGACGACGACCTTTAAAAGGTCAAGACACTTAACGATAGGAGGAAGCTATGCTCGTCCAACCCGGAATGGCTCCGAGAGGACTCGGCACCACCTCTGACTTGAGGAAGTTGTGCCTGGAACTGCAACTGTATGGAAAGGTCGAGGAGGGAAAAACAGCAAACGGTCCGTGATGGACGATACATATGTCGGCAGCTTTCCCCTCATCACCACTCACCACTTGGGGATGGGATGGTTCAATGGCCATTCGCTGTCATCCACGATCGGGTACAGTATTAAGAAACGAACGACCTTGACATGGGAGGGCATGGGGGCAGCATCGTGATGTGATATAGGAGGACTATTGACCGGGCCGTGCCCTGCGTGCTGATTTGTGATTCCCCTTCAGTTACAAATGGGTGGCAGTTGCAGTCTCAGAGAGCAGTGAGCACATTTCCTCGCGCCACGACCTTCCCCAACCCCTCAATTTTTGGCTGCTGCTGGTCGTTCCGTTCGTGGAAGTTTTCTCTCCCTCCTTCCCTCCCTTGACGCGCAACGGGATGGCCGTCCTTCATCTGGTGATGTGATGCCAAAGCCATTTGAGCGTGCCCAACGACGGCGGCGGTGACGGCGTGGAGACTTTGTTGAGACGGTGTAGAAAATCAGGAATTGGGATCCCAGGTGGGACGGATGAGTCGGGGAGCGGAGGTATGAGGTATTTGGGAGAAAATAGATCAACGACGATGACTCCTTCGTCGAGGTTGCCACTCACAATGGCTTTGTAGACGCCGGGCGGGTTGAGGGAGAGTTTGACGTTTTACTAGTAACATCTATCATTCTGGAACGGTAGAGTATCCATTGTTCGGCGCGCAAAGCTCTCTGGTTTCTGGCCCGGGGGGCGGTGATTATCTGGATGGCTCCCCTGGTGCTGCGGCGTGAGTGGTTGGTGTTGTGATATTGGTGCATGAGGGGGAGCTTGTTGAAGTGCGGGAGGAGCCAGTGAGAAGCGCGAGGTGCCTTTTGTCGACATGGCGCTAGTGGACCCTGGTTCGTGCCAAGGCCAGCGCCATCCCGCTCCCCATTGTTCCTTGGTTGCCTTCTTTTTTCACTGGCAAGTACCTACTGGCAGTCTGGCACTCGAGCACTGACTTTCCCTGCCAGCGACGAGTCGACGACATCAAGCAGCAATTCCCACCACTGAAGCCATATTTACAGCGTGTCACACTGCCCTGATTCCACGAGGCCACCTACAGCTACAGCTACCCACAGTGAAGCTTCCCCAACGAAACCCATCAGCCTTCAGCAGCACGCACCGCCAATTCTATTTCCTCTACTCCGTAGCTATCTAGTCATTGAGGGCACGTCCTCCTCCTCCTCAGCCTCTCTCGACCTCTCGATGGCCTATGGAGACCCGGTGGTAAAGTCATTTCTTCCTTCTAGAGCACCAAACCCCGTCCTGGCCCAACGATTCGTCTGCTCTGTAACGTCCGAGTCACTGCCACCTTTTGCCCATGCCGCCATTAGTTGCTCTGTATTGAGGTGTCCTCCCCACGCCCACGCCCACGCCTCGTGATATACACTTCGGCCCAACATCAGATGGGCATGAGGTGCCGAGCCCTGCTTCTGCCGCGATTGACAGTGCTAGCGCAAGTGTATAGTCATAGGCCTGTCAGGAGCAGCGTACTCCACATCATGAACGGGCTCTGCCTCTGCCAGGCCACTCACTCACTGCATGCTAGGCCACTCACTGCAATGTGGGAGAGAGGAACTCTGGGAAATTCCAATGGACATGCATTGGATTTCAGCCACGTTGGTAACGAGGGTAACGAGGGTTTGCTGCGAGTGCTGAACCCCAGCCCAGGGCAGCGTGGTTGTACCAAGTAGGTTTCTCAAAGTGCAGTGCGTCTACGGACCGTATAGAGGTTGCAACCACAGGTCGCGAGAAGCTGGCATGCCGTTACAAAGTATGAAGTAGGGCACAGATGGATTCGCTTCCTTTACCCCCCCCCCCCCCCCCCCCCCCCTCTTTAGCGGGGTTCTTGCGCTGTCAATGACTTATAGTTCCCTATCTAAACTGCTAGCGTATATCATCACTTCTCGAGTATGACTGCGATAGGATGCGAGCAGAAAGGGTCTCTGCCCTTGCTGCTACTCAGCTCAGCAAATTGCGAGAGTCTAAGTCTATCGTACACCACTCTGTGGCTGTCTGCCCCTCTGCTTAAGCGGTCTGCCGTGCTTCCCCCCATGGACGAGGGGGCTGCTTCTTTGTGCTGCCATTCGGCGCATCAAGATGAGCCGAATCTGATGCGGATGCCGTCGCATTTGCCAGCAGCCAGCAGCCAGCAGCCAGCAGCCATTCCATGGGAGGGGAGGTCCAAAGGAGAAAGACCCGCCAGGACGCTACTGGCCTGAGAGGGTCCTGCAAATCTATATCTGGAGTTGCGCGACCACACTCAACCCATCCATTGACAGCCCGCGCCACGACTCTTAGGCGCTCTCTCTGCTGCGCTGCACTGCAGTCGATCCCCCTGTTTCTTTTTACCCCCGGTACTAGTACTTTTTCAAAGTTCCCCCCCCCGGTTCTCCTCGACGAGTCTGCCGAGTTGCAGTTGATATACTCCGGATGGCCTCACTCTCTCCGCCACGGACTCTTCCTGTTTTTTGTCTATTGCTCTTTCTGTCTTGAACTGCGCGTATCTTGCTTCATCAAGCCCCTTTTCGCCCCCCTTGGCCCCCAATTGAAGCGCCGACTACACCCTCACACCTCACACCTCACACCTCACACCTCACACACTTACCCCCCCTCATCTGCAATTCCATCCCGCCGGTCCCAGACGCCCACGAGGTCTAAGCCGTACAGAGAGCCACCATCCACAATCACATAGTTGAATGTCCAGTTCTTTCCACGCAGTCCCGTGCTACTCTTTTTGACCCGTTGTCCGACCTGGTTGCACTTCAACGTCTCTCTCCCCTCCATTCTTCATCCATTGATCCTCTTCCACCACCGAAAACCCACGCGGTACACAGGTACGAGCACGAGCTTGCATTACCGCTCTCGCCAATTGTACAACTAAACTCGGTCCCCCGTTGAGTCGGTACTTCTTCACATTACACCGACATCGGGCAGCGAGCATCTCCATGTGACGAGGTGAGGAAGAACTGGGCGTGGAATCTTTTGCCCTGTACTGCAGGGCCGCGGAAATTGGTGGGGCGGTAGAAGTATCGCGAGATCTGTAAGTGGTTCCTCCCCAAAAGTCCCGTATACAAAGACGTATGCGAGGCGAGGCGACGCTGGTGCCCATATTCCCCAATATATGCCATGTACCCATCCATTGGAGGTCATGATCCACATGTCGCGGTCTCACTAACTCTTTTGCTCGTCCTGGTGCAGATAGCAGATCCAAATAACTATCGCCATGTCCGCCGGACATGTGGCGAGGAATCGCTCCATCTCGATGAGCTCTGGACATTCTTCGAGGGGGAGACTGGCAACCTTGGCCGAAATCAGTAAAAGCATGCCAGCGGAACACAGCCGCCAATTCGAGCCATGCGCCGCCACAGCCTCCATGTTTCTCTATGCTCAGGGCAGTTCAGTCGTCTGTTGTCACCACGATACTCTGACCATCGAAAGGCGTTTCTCAAGGCATACCGAGGAAATTGTATTATTAGCCGTTGATACAGTTAGTGATAGGGGAGCAGGAAGGTTAGTGGTGAGTTATGATGTTGGGCAGACCGCCATTGTATGGGATTGTATGACGGGCGACGAAATTGCAAGATTTGCGTCTTATGAAAATCTCACCGTGGCAGCATGGATGCGAAATGGAAATGTCGCGTTTGGTATGTTTGGAATTTTACCCCTGATGTAGAGTTACTGATTGGTCCAGGAAATGCCCAAGGAAACGTTATTTTATTCGAGCCCTCGACCTCGGAGCACATTTCAGCCAGAACGATAGACCAAATTCCAGTTACCGCTTTAGCACCAGCGGCTGATTGTAGAACATATGCGATTGGGTATGAAATTCCATTCCTCATATCCTATACCTGCTGATATTTTGCAGATTTTCAAACGGTTCTCTCATGATTGCGGCTTTACAACCAAGATTTACAATTCTGCATAATTTGACCACATCCAGAGGACCATCGCCAATTGTCACACTGGCATGGCATGGATCCTCCTCCAGGCAGAAATCCGACATGCTAGCAACCCAGACAAACGATGGGGATCTTCGCGTATGGAGTATTGCCAAATCACCCACCAGCACCGACACTGCAAAGGTCGTGCGGGTTCTGAAGAAGTCCGAAAACTTTCAAACAGGACCTAATTGGTTAGCATGGTCGAAAAATGGGCGCATTATTCAGTATTCAGAGAGGTAAGTGAGATCATGCTACAGGTGGTGTGGCCGAAGCCGCGCGCTTAGCAAAACAAATTGCTGACCATATACCCCTGTTCAGCGAAACTGCCTCGTGGGACGTTCGTACCAAGCATGTCACATTCGACCCAATACCTACATTGGCAACCGTCAGAGGTCTGGCAGTGTATGGCCCTGGTGCCACACTGTTTACATTGGGTGCCAACAACACGGCTCAGCAATTCGACCTCAATATTCCAGCGCAGTTGGTGGCAAATGTGCAGCATCCAGCCAATCTACTTCCTCCATCACCACCAGTGTCGATCGAGGAACAAATGAAACAAAAGGCCTCTACGGCCCCGCCCCAGGCTGAGATGTCGGCGATGCCGATCAATATTGATATCTCGGAAAGTGAAGAAGACCACATGTCGCCACTGGCAAGGATAGCTCGAGAGATGGACAAGCTTGAGATGGAGAGACAGGAGCCGGTTGATCGTTCCGAGACGCTCAGCCCCGTCTCTTCGAGAAGCAGAGCCTCTACGACCTCGCAATCTTCAGCAGGATCTCGAACTCGTCATCGTGAATATCGTAAAGCAAAACCACATTCTGTAACATCACGTGGACAGCACAGCGAAGCTGCTACGACCATGTCTCTGGGCTCTTCCATTCATACCCGAGAACCATCAATGGCGAGTCGTGACAGCCTTTCGATGAGTAGCGTGACATCTTCACATGTCTCGCATCGATCCAAACCAAGACAATCCAGACTACGCCAGGAAGTTCTCCGCAGTCCCGAGGAAGTAGGGCCTGTTTTGGATTTATTCAAGTTTACTAAATCTAGATTAAGCGACATTCCTTACAGTCACCCACAAGTCCTAGACAACACCCATCTCACCGTCAATGATCTCAGAAGACAGATGCTCAGCACCATTTTTGGATGGAATGGTGAGGTTGACACAATGATTCAGGATGAATTGTCTAGACACCCTGTAGGATCCCCCAATCGACTCCTACTTGCGAAATGGCTAGGTGATATCGATACCGATGTTTTGGCTGCTGCAAACTCTGACTCGATGACTTCTTCCGACTGGATGCTCCTCGCTCTGTGTGGTATCGGAGGAACTTCTTCCCAAGCAAAGGTCGCTCGCGCCTTCGTGCAACGCTTGCTCGAGAAGGGGGATGTACACACGGCTGCAACTATATTGGTTGGGATGGGGGACCAAAATGATGCGATTGAAATATACGTTTCTCACAAGCGTTATATGGAGGCTCTGATCTTGACTTGTCTCGTCTTCCCTTCGGATTGGTCGCGACAGTCGGAATTAGTTAGGAAATGGGGTGAGTGGGCAGTTCAACATGGTCAGCAGCAATTGGCCATCAGATGTTTCTCTTGCACTGGATCAGAATCAACTGAGCCGTGGTTTTCGCCCACTGCACAAGCTTTGACTTTCAAGCAACTCCAAAACCAGAGTATCCCAGAACTTCTCAGTCCACCATTATCCCCACCTGGAGCCAGAGGCCCTCAACGAAGCATCGCCAAGACATCCGCTCTCAAGCTGATTACTTCTTTCGGCGACAAGGCCGCGAAATCCAAATTCTTTGGAGTTGGTGAGGACGACCGTACGCCAGTCGGTGGTGGTGTCACTCCAATTGCAGAATCGGCATTGTCACCACAAGGCGATGCAACTGCTTTCCTAAGACCAAGTAATCGAAGTGTCTACAACACCCCAGCTTCGGCACGAACTGCAACCCCAGGTGGATTCTCGAGACAGAGACTCCCTTCAATTGGCGAAATGCCATCCGATGTCACTCTTCCCCGAGGAAAGCTTGTGGGCGCAAACTTGCCTACTCCCGCAGACTCTGGTTCTGATAGAGAAAGGAATGAAAGTATGGCGCGAGCTCGTGCTACAAACAATGCGTCACAACCTCAACCAGATTTACAACTCAACTCGGCGAGGTACAATCCTATAGAAAGAGCATCTACAGCGAGCCCAATGATGGAGAAGCCAAAATTCAAGCTCCAGGCACTTCCATCGCCTACGCCTGAATCTTTCACGCGTCAGAGTGCAGCAGCTCGTCATCGAAATGGTTCTCGAGATCGCAAACCCGATGGGCTTCAAATCCAATGGCCACCGATGGAGTCAATCATTACTGGTGATTATATGACTTCTCCGGATCCATCAATTGCTTCTTCCAGACTCACTGCAACCTCGCGTTCCGTAGCCGAATCGGTCGCATCCAGCACAAGGAGCCCTGTTGCTAGCGAAAGAAGTTACAGAAGCATGGGAGGCGCCAGTCCGGTTGTGACAGGAAGAAGCCTTGATCAATACATCAGCAGCCTGGACTCTGCTCAGTATCATTCTGAAAAGCAACGAACGAGACAAAGCAGCCGTGATCGGTCAGGTAGAGCTCGTAGTAGTAGTCGTAAGCCAAGAGCGAGGGAGCCTTCCGAAGACCGTGGCCGCAACAACGCTAGGTATATCAAACCCGCAAAACGGTCACCAACTTCGCCAGTCCCAATGTCACCGGAGGATCTCATTGATCTCGGTTCCACCACAGGCCCCTTTTCGCCTACCGATTCCGTGACCACCACCGCCACAACTCAGTCGAGGCGCCCAAGGGAGTCAAGCCGCTCCAGAGTCAAGACTTCACGAAACCCTAGCCGAGTTCGTCGTACATCTCCAGAACCAAAGCAAGTACACTCTAGAGCCACAAGCCGTGTACATAGCCGCAACACAAGCCGCCAGCCAAGCCCCATGGGAAAGTTGACCATGATTGATACAAGGTCTAGAGGCAGAAGCCAAGGTCGCGAGGGTTCTGCGATGCGTTCTCCATCATCCCCACTTCCAATGTCACCCCAAGCCAAGTTTTACCAGGATGAAGACGAAGAAGATTTGAAGAGGGCACACGCGGATCAAGAGCGTTTTAGATCTCGACACAGAAGCACCAGCCGTATGAGAGAACGTGGAACGAGTACTGCTCGCCAAGAATCCCCAGAGAGGAGAAGACGGGACCGATCAAGCAGTCGCCGTCCAGCTGAGAGGGATGCTAGTCGGGCGAGGAAAGAGCCCAAGGAGCCTTCCCCACCAAAGCGTGAAAGACAGCCATCTCATGCTCGTTCCACATCGGGGCGTGAAGCTGGGGACTTGAATCTAATCAAGGATGCTCGCACTTTGAAAAAGGAGCAAGCAGCACGTGAGCTCGAAGAGAGACGCAAATCTCTTGCTCTGAGACCGATGGCTCCTCCGATTGTCCACCCGGAGGAAATTGCAACATTGTCGCCCATCACGTATCGCCACCCATCGCCAGATCTTCACAGGTCCTCTTCAAGGCAGTCTCAACAACCCCCTCGAAGTCAAACAACATCACCATCGAACATTCAGACTTCACCTGCTTATTTGAAAGACAGTAATGGATCATCCGTGCAAGTTGGACTTCCAGCAACCCCCAGAGCCATGAGACATCCAAAATATGATCCTGATGGACACAACATCCCAGAGGTCCCTCAAATTCCTGACAAGTATGAGAATGACTCACCAATAGGTTCAAACTGGGGTAGTTTGAACGCGATATCCTACAACAGTGCTTTTGAGACTCTTGGGCCTTTACCAAAGACAACTTACTCAGCCGCGCCTCGTCGTGGACCTGCACGATGTGCCTCTGCCCCTATTCCAGAAGAGCCTGCTTCACCACATGCGCTACCTGCAGCTTTACCAACTCATCCAGCTTTCCAGGCGGCCCTTCCACCAAGTAGTCGAAGAAAGACACAGGAGCCAAACGCTCAAAGATCTCCAGTTCCATCTCCTCGGAAGATTAACCCCGGAGAGGCGCAACCGGGAACTTTGGGATATGAGGCCAGAAATAACAGTCCAGTGTATTCGACACACAACCCCGCGGTGATGGGAGGTATTGATGAGACCATGGAATCGAGTGCTCGACAAACCAATCCAGCAAATGACAATTTGGTTCCTCCACCACCCCCTCCACCTCCTGCCCCACCAATCATCCCTCAATTGCAACATTTGGCAACCCCACCACCGCCACCACCCGCCCCTCTATACAACCCAAACAACCCAAACAACACCACCTCAATGGTATCCGGCGTCTCCACCGGATCCGGAGACATCGAAATCGTCATGGACGACGAAGAAGACAAGACCCGCTCCCCAACAACCGAAGCTCTCACCCCACCTCAACCACCATTCGCCCAAGGCCACGCCCGTAACCGCTCCATGGGTCACAGCCGCGGACGAAGCGAGACTGACAACAGCATCTCTGGACGCTTCACCCGCGCCGCTGAACGTCTCCGCAGCGCAAGTCGAGGACGAAATGGAACCAAGAGCCCACCCATGGAACAAGGTCAAAGTCCTTATGAGAGTGTTCCACCGCCGAATTGGGGTCCGGCACGAAGACCTTCGATCTCCTCGCCTCCTTTACCTAATGGTGGGAGTGTCTCTGAGCGACATCCACGGGAAGTAAAGGCTGCTATGCAGGAGATGCAGGGCGGGATGATTTAAAAACATCTCCCTTTATTCGATCGGGGTTTTTTTCCGTTTTTTATTTACATGAAAGACTTTTTAGCATACGCATGCAAGCATCGGCGTTTCTCTTTCTTTTCTGATCATTTATTTCCATGGCCTTTTTTCTTTCATCATTTATCACTCCTCATTTTTTTTTATTTTGCGCTTTCTGTTCTTTTGCGACTTATTTATATAACTTCGATACCCCACAATTTTATCTTATTTCTTCGTCGCTGGCTTTTGATATTTATTTTTGGAGGGGGGGGGGGCATGATTCATGACTTTATGGTTTGGTGGTTTGGTGGTGTTTATATGAATGGGAATGAGAGGGTAACGAACGGGCCACCAATTAATTGGGAGGAAGTAGGCTCAGGGATGGGAAGTAGGCTCAGGAATGGGAAGAGGATGGAGGGGAAGGGGAGGGGACGATGGAAAGGGTTGGTGTGGATTCTTATTGCTATGGTTGTTTGTGGTGGTTTGTACATTTGTAGAGAAAGATGCACAAGATTCCCAAGATTGAGAAGAGAGAGCAAGCAGTTCACTCTTTTGTATTTTACCTTTTCTTACCATCATTTTTTTCCTCATACCCCCGTCCGTCGGGAGGATTTTACATATTACGAAAAACCACTATTTTCACTTTTCTGTCGTTCTGTAGTTCGGCAGTGCTGAAGTTCTTGAGTTCTTCCTTTCCTCTCTCTCTTCCTTTTTAAAGTAATTGATTTCAATATCATTTCCTGCGTTTTTTTTTTTTTTTTGCTCTTGTCTTGTTTTCTTTCTATGGGGGTTGACTAGGTGTAAATCATATAAGGAGCTGAGTGAGGGTACTCGACTGAACTCGATCGAACTCGACTGAGCTCGACCGAACTTGGTAGATGAGTGAAAAGTGAAAAGTGAAAAGTGAAGGGGTCCGTGAGGATGAAAGTTAGGAGGGGGATAGGATGGGAAGGGAAGGGAAGGGATGGGATGGGATGGGATGGGATAGGAAGGGATGGGATGGGATAGGAAGGGATGGGAAAGGAAAGGAAATTTAGGGGTTTCTTTATAGTTATATATATATATATATATATATATCGATTATATATCGATTATTTTCTGGTTGACCGCCTCACGGCTAAAATGTTTGATGCTTTGTTTGATGCTTTGTTTGATGCTTTGTTTGATGCTTTGTTTGTCTGTTTTCTTTTGTGGTTTTTTTTTCCCTTTTTTTTCCACCTCTTTTTTTTTCGTTTTTTCGTTCTCTTCTTTTTTTTTTTCTTTTTGGTTTTTTTGGCGTCTTTCTTCTCTTCCCTTCTCTTCTCTTTTCGAGTTTGTTTTTTGTGTCTTGGGTTTGATTTTGATTTGATTTGATTTGGTTTGGTGTAGTTAAGTTTGGCTTGGGTTTAGTTTAGTTTAGTTTAGTTTAGTTTAGTTTAGTGTAGTTAATAAGAGAGATGGATATCTTCCCTCCACTCTTTTGCTACTGTGAGTGACTCTGAGATTTGAAAGGTGGAGATAATAAAGAATAAAGAAGTGGATACTCACTCACGCCTTAACAAGCTAAGCCGCTACTCATAAATCGGGGTTTTAGGTGGGGTTGAGTATTTAGAGATGGAGTTGTGGAGAGATGGAGAGATGGCGCGGTATAAATCAGGGGAGGAGGTGAAGCACTAGGGTACTACGAAAACCGAGGGGTGTAGAAATAGGTAGCTTTTCTTGTCGTGTTGATGGAATACTAAGGGACTGAGGAGGGATGTAGTTGATAGTTTTCGGTTTGTAGAGCTGGAAGGCTGAATAGTAGAAGAAAACTTCCAAGGTCTTTCGTTTAGAAGACAGACTATAGTTTTGTGAGGGCTGTTTTGTTTTTAAGGAGGGAGATGGAGAGTTGTTGTCGATTTGAGGGGTGTTGTCGTTTGATGATCTAGCGGTTGAGTGGTTTAAGGTGGGGGTTTGAAATAATTTGGGAGGGAGAAATAAGGTGAGAGGAGTGTCTAGGGGGGGTAGGCTGGGGTTATGGATGGTTCTTATGTTGGTTCTAAGAGGATAGATGATGATGGAATAAGAGATATCCCGGTTTCTCTGAGCTTGGAAGGGGTGGAAGTGGTTGTGTTGGGGGCTCCTTTATCCTGTTCCTGGCTCCCGGTGGACACGGAACGTGGCACCATTACTTACGACTCTACTAAAATCGCGACGTGAAAACATAACAAAAACTTGTTAGAAAAATATAATAAAGATATAGCTAGGTACGCTAGAGGCGAATCAACTATTCTTATAGGTTTTAGAAGTTTTGGTATTATTTACGTCGAGTTATATACGTTGGTATAGCTATCTAAAAGCATAAAGTAATGGTGCCACGTTCCGTGTCCTCCGGGAGCCTGGGTCGGTTTTTGGGGGTCTGGAGTGGAGAGTGTAGATTATGTGTGGGGTTTTGAGATGTTGTTTTGGGGGGCGGGTTTCGGGGTGGGGTCGCTTGGGGATTTGGAGGTGTTGGTGGAGTTGGTGAAATTATCGTGTGCTTAAGAGGGGGAAGAAGATGCGATATATAGCTCGCCCTATGAGGTTTAACTTTTAAGCGAGACTTGTGGGTGGGGGTTGGGGGGTGGTCAGGAATATTATGGTTCCTTAAAGGTCGAGGTCTTTGTGTGTAGTTTGGGAGAGAGAAACAAAGTCGAAATCCTTGAACAGACATTCTAGTAAGGTGTTAATATGAGAGTCGATGTTTATAATCAGTAATTAATACTTTTGCTACCTAAATAATCGTAAATGCCTAGAATGCTATCTAATTAAGTAAAAAGTAATTATTTTACTACCTTAATAACTACCTCCTAAAAACGAGAGTTTTCTAGTTTTAAAAGAGAGACTTTTTAGTTAATTTGTCTTTCCTACTCTTATAATTTATAGCTATATTTAAGTAAGTTAGAGTCTATATATTAAGAGGCTAGCTCGTAATAAGTAGTAGTAATAAATCAAAATAGCCTAGGTAATAACTGGATCTAGTTATTTTATACTCTCTACTAGTTTTTTTTAGATAATGTTATTCTAGATTATAGGTTTTTGTAATTACTACTATTTATCTTATTTACTAGAAGAGTATATATTACTAACTACTCTTAATATTATATACTACGCTAGTTTCTTAAGAAGGAACTGCTTTAAAGCGTTATATAAAGAATAGTATATAAGTCGGCTATAAGTAGATTATTAAAATAAGAGAAAACGAAAAAAAGCGTAGTAAATACTAGAACTAGCTCTCGAGTCTTAGAAAGTAAGAAAGATAAGAGACAAAGAAAAGAGTAGTAAGTTTCTAACTGAATTATCTCTCTTTTAAGACTAGAGTACTCTTCTTTTAGTCTAAATTTAAAAGTAGTTAATTAGATAGTGAAATAGTTACTTTCTAATTAATTATATAAGAGTTAAGGCTATAGCTAGTAGGCCTCTCTAAGTAAGATAACCCTCTATCTTAATTTCTAACACTCTCTTTTTAAAAACCTACTATAATTCAACCTTTTAACTAAAACTCTTTAAATTAAAGATAGTAGACCGAATTCTCTCTCTCTTTTATATATATAAGCCTAGCTAGAATTAGCCTATACTAAAGTATACTAGAGTACGCTAAGCCTAAGTAGATAGAAAATCCTAGAGCGCTATCTTTAAAGAATTAGAGATACCTAAATCTACTATATAAAGGATCTATAAAGCTGATTTAAGTCGAATAACTTATAAAGAAAAGTAATATTAAAAAAGATTACTCTCTAAATAATATCTCTACTAAATTCTTTAGTTTATATCTTAAAATTATACTACTTATTAGATGTCTTTTTTATAAGTTAAAAACGCTCTTAACTTACCTACTTCTCTTTATATTATCTATTAAGAACTTTGCTATACTAGCTACTAATATTATATTATATATTCTTAGCTCTTTATTAGCTGAATATAAGTAAAGAAACGTCTTACTTTTATATTATTATACTACTAGTAGAGAACATTAGATTAGATAGCTACTTATAGGTAAAAGAGAGACTAGAGGAAGGTTATATAGTTAGACGAGTATATATTTAAGCTTAGAAAGAGTAGAAGAGTCTAGGTAATATAGCGTATAAACGAAAAGAGGTGTCTAGACTATATTTAGTTAATATATCGCTTAGAGAGGGTATTAGTTATAATTTAGAGTATAATTAGCTAGGATTATAAGTCCTCTCTTATCTTTTTAGAGAAGGAATAAGGCTATAAAGGAGTAAATTCTTAGATATATAGAGATTAAGTTCTTAAACTAGTTATCTTTCTACTATTTAATAAGCTTAGTACTGATTATATCTTTATAGAGGACGGTTTAAAGGTATATAAAGAATATACTTATTTAGCTAAGCTTAAATATAATATTCGTAGCTTTAATTAGCCTTCTTCTTCGCCTGATTTAAACGTAATAGAGAAGGTCTAGTAGTAGATAAAAGAAGAGTTAAAGAAGTTGCCTTTTATACTAACTTCTAAGAAGAGATTAATTAGAGAGATTTAAAGGCTCTAGGATTTAGTAGATCTACGTAATTATAGGCGATATACTAAGCGATTAACTTATAAGTTAGAGGATGTTATTAAAGTAAAAGGATTAGCTACTATTTATTAATAATATATATAAGTTTTAAGGTAGAAGACTTAAAGTTAGATTTATAATAGATTTTTAAGTAATAAGTATTAATTTAGTAGAGTTCGCTTAGAGGGCCTACTAGCTGTGGCTCTAACTCTTAGTATTTCATGTATTTACGGTTATTTATATAGTAAAAGTGTTAATTACTATAATGTTATTATTATTAAGTGTAAATAGTGTGAACTTTCTAAGTTGAATATTTGAGGCTAGGAGACTTGAGTCTTGTGGGGTTCTAAGTGAGTTGTATTTACCGTCAAGTTTTAAGCTGCTGTCGATTTCATCACTACTGTTCAGATAGAATTTTGAGGAAATGTTATTACTAGTAAGAAAAGAAACGGCATGAGATTAGTGGGTGGTAATTTGTTTAGCTAACAGCTCCTATTATTTTAACTGTGGTGAAATCACGAACCCTTACTCCGTGTTCAGTTTTTACTTAAGACCTTGCGCGTATGATCTTTTGTTCTATGAAGAGATTTATGCATTTAGTTTATAGATGAAAATTAGGTGGTTTCTGGACTTTTGATAGTGGAATTATTGAAAAGAGAAAGGAGATCTAGAAGCCCTGAGCCTAAATTTGATAGTTATAATTTATAAAAGGTTTAAACGATGTGAGTCCATTTTGTATATAAGGCTAAAATGTACAATACCCATTGACAAGTCAAATAAGAAGAGGGGTATTCGGGGGACATGACTTCTAGGTACGAACATTTGTATGATAAGTTTTATTCAACTTGTCGGTTGCGTGAATCTATATAGTTAGTTATAAGTTAAGCTTCCCTGGTTTTGGGAAAAGCTAAAAAAAAGTTTTAAAAAGTCTATGCTTTAAAATCTCTTCTCTAAATATTATAATATTATAATAATAGCTCTATAACTTACTTAACGTGAAAAGAACCTTATTCTTAATACTATTCTAGATAGTAATAACGCTTTTAACTTCTAAGAAATCGTAGATAACTTTAATTAAATTAAAGAGTGTATTCGACTTATCTTTAATAAATACCTTACTAATTTTAGCCTCTCATATTAAGAGTTTATTATAAGTTAAAACGCTACCTACCCTTAATAATAATAATATATATAAGAGTTAAAAAGTAGTGATATTGGTACCTGTTAACTCATGGGAAAGAAAGTTTGGTACTTGTCCACTTTTCAACACTTTTTAATTTAGGGGAAAAGATAGATAATCTGGTGCCGTGACGCGTTTTGCTTGCAGGTTGCAGCTTTAATACATCTAAGTCTTTAACTTGACAACTATTAAATGTGCCCTCGTAAGAGAGTCTGCGCACTAAGACAAAAGAATTATCTAAGCCCAGCCCTATTATGTGGACGTATTGAACCGGGATTCCCAAGCTAGGTATCTAATTGTGCCTAATCGATGACATCGTTATTAAAAGTTTCGAGCTAATAACCCTGGGTTAAAATGGTATCTGAATCTATGTTCATGATGTCTGCTGCTCTACTAGAAAGTCTGTCTCCTAAATCATAATTTAGCTAGAATGCATCATCTTCGGTCCTTGTACCTCCTTGAATAGAATTTTCTATCTGAGAGTGTACTTTCTGGGCATTGATCGTTGTTTCTGCTGGATTCTGAGTGGTATCCGGCCATGGTCCTCCCGTTGTGGGATTCTGCTGATCGCTAAGTGTCCTCTTTCTATTCCTCCTTGCGATCAACTCTTCTCTTCTTGCTTTTGCTACTTCTCGTTCTTTTTGGAGCTTCGTGATATATTGAGGTGGCTCGAGTATTCTACCATTTTCTCTCTCCAGAGCCGCCGAACGAGCACTAAATGCTTTTAGACAAAGACTGCCGACCGCAACGATGATCGGTTTCTTGATACTTAGCATCATCTCTAAGTTATTTTCGAACAGAGAATTTACCAGTTCCTAAGCCTTCACCGTATCTAAGTGAAGGGGGTCCGCTCGAAGAGTATCGAGGATGTGGATAACAGCATGCTAGTGGATGAAGTAAGGGATATTCCAAGTAAAGCGTTGAAGCTGCGGGGTTGAATATAACATCTTGTATCGCTCTAGGAGCTGAATGACGATGTCCTATACTAATTGCTTCTCTAATTTCGGAGCTTGGTTTAAACTGACCCACTTCCGGGGGTGATGAGCCATGAATTGAAAAATGTTTGATGTAGAACGAGCGTCGATCAGAGTCCAGAGTTGCAGCGGTTGTGTGGGATCGCAAAATCGTAGATATTTTGTCTCGATCATATCCTCGAGTTCCTTGAGAAAAATATCCTTTATCTTTGAGTCGTCCATGGCAGCGTATTCGGCTGATTTGTGCACAGGTTCGCCTTCCTTCCTCATTCTTGTAATTTGGGAAGCTGCGAAGCTAGCCAGTTCCGATCGAAACATACACCATATCATTTCTGCGGGCTTCGCGGATCCAACAGGGGCTTTCTGCATCGCCGGATGGAGACCACTGTCGTTGACGCTGGCAGGCTTCTTGGGCGTAGTCTCATCGAGCTTGAAATTTCGAAACTTTGCTTGCCCACAAAGCTCGGCTGCGCGAAAATCATGGAGTCTAAGCTGCCACCAGATACGTCGGCGAATCTCACTTTCAAAAGGTGATAAACCCAGAAGGGTTCCATCTATCCCCAAACCAATACTGTCTGCAACACGAATTGCAAGCCCGGTGAGATTCCAAACTGCCCGGGGTTCGGCACTGTCTCGAATAGAAAGAATATGAAGGACCAACGCTTGCAAAACAACAATACTGGTGCTGCTCATGTAGTTTGCTTTTGATAAAGCCGATTTTGTAGCGGCCACGTAAAGTGGAAGAAGGATTGCTCGTGACTCTCCTAGACGTTGATTGCATTCATTTTCCGTAAATGATAGCACTGCCATAGAATATATGGAGAACATGAGTGCTTGAAACCCCCGGGGTATGCGTTCTATGTCAACGATAGCTTTCTCTAACGCAGACTGCAAACTTGGCACATGCACTATTTTCGTGAGAGGATTGACATTTTTAACGAAAGCCTGCCATAATCGACGAATGTGGTCAGCAGGAGGGTGATGGGTCGTTGCAACGGGATTTTTGGCATTCAGAAGGTAATGAAAGACATCATTGACTGTTTCGTTATCGCTTCCATCATCCTTCGGGTCCCCCTCTAATGTTTCTTCAATATCCGTAATCTGAATGGGTCATTAGTAAACATTTGCAAGCCAGTTGAAAAGTAACGCACCTCTTCCGCCACCCTGGACCACAAGCGGCTGTTAGGGATTAGCTTATGGCAAGAGTATCAAGTGGAAGAATTGCCCACTTATCCACGAGCTCTGTGCCCCCCTGTGCATACCGAAGCTGGGCCTTGAAAATTGTTGATTGTGTAGGTAATTTCTAAACACTCTCAGGCACCGAGCTGCTACCCGCTTCGTGATTCTCTGCTCGACTAGCCTCCAGGGTGCTATTGTTGAATTGGTTGACATCAACGCCTTTTTCTCGGAGTAACGCTTCATAAAGTTTCAACCGCCCATCCACTGACTTGTCTCTCACGACTTCTCGTTTCCTTCTGGAGGGTTTTGGCGGAGGGACGATGCATTCAACATTGTGTCTGACGCAAGCATTACATGGGTGTTGTTTGTTGCACCTTACTTTCCGCTCAGAACATCGAATACAAGCCAACTGTGGTCTTGCTGGCGATTTATTATGCGTTGGCGTTGAAAGGTTCATGATAAGTACGGTGTGGTGTGGTGCAGAACGGGTGATGAAATGACGTTGATTCTGCCCGGTGTGCCGTGCTGAGCGTGCCTAAATTTAGCGAGTGGCTTATTTAAGAGTAACTAACTCCCTACCTGCCTAGCCTAAATCACGAAAATACTTACTCTTTGATATGTGATTATAATTCTTCAAGAGTGATTCACTGAGATAATCTTCCTATACTTTGCAGAAGAGTGATTGTGCTCTCAGTTTTAACAAGTTTCCAAATCAGGTACAAAGCTCACCCACACTTGATCCTCCTATCCATCCACAATTTGATCAAACAAGCTCCCATATACTCCTGGGACAAAACACGCAGCTTCAACCCCTCAAAAGCTGTATAAAAATATCCGTCCTCGTTCTCAGCGAAACCGACAAAACCTCACACCCGACGAAGTACAAACCCTGAGCCTCAAACACAACATCACCCTCCCTATCTCGGAACTTGGAGACTGGGCCACTCTCCTCACACGTCTTAATCACTGCGCTGAACAAGTTCTCCAAATCCCAGACTACTACCCCGAAGTAAACGCAGCTCTCTACCCCCGCACCAACATCTATCGTCCCCAAGGAGAGCAAGAAACCGATTGCGGCGGCTGGGCAACTAAAGTAACGATCAGATGCACTGTTCCAAAAACCCACGAACTGGATGGGGAAAGATTCGCAATTAAAGACGCCATCGCTTTGGCAGGAGTACAATTCACGAACGGAATTGGCGGGAAAGTAGGAGAATGGGTTCCAAGGGTCGATGCTACAACCGTGACTCGGATTTTGGATGCAGGTGGTGTTATTTTAGAGAAAAGTGCTTGTGAAGCTGGGTGCTTGGTGGCCGTTTCCGATACATCTATTACTGGCAACGTGAATAACCCTTATGCTTACGGGTATTCGACTGGAGGATCGTCTTCGGGATCTGCAAGATTGGTGGCTACGGGACAAGTTGATATGTCTGTCGGTACTGATCAAGGAGGCTCTGTGAGAATTCTTTCTGCAAATCGCGGAGTAGTTGGTATGAAACCAACTTGGGGATTGGTACCTTTTACAGGCTGCTTGAGTCTCGAGGCCACACTTGATCACGCAGGCCCGATGGCACGAACTGTTCAGGACTGTGCAACGTTATTGGAGGTCATTGCAGGGAATGATGGTATTGACGACCGTCAACCATACAACTGGCCTCAAGGACATGTCAAGTTTGGTGGCAAACTTACAAAATTCTTTCATGATTCGAAGGATTCCGAAACTCCACTCAAAGGTATCAAACTTGGAATTCTTGTCGAAGGATCCCATCAGAACTCACCGATCCAGACGTTGCTGCAGCCTCAAAAGCAGAAATTTCAAATTTTGCGGAACTCGGTGCTGAGGAAGAAGAAATCAGCATCTCATTTTACAAAGAAAGTGGTTTGGTGTGGATGGTTGCAATGGCTATGGTGAGTTTTTTTCAGAAATATCTTGGACATACTTTCGGAGATATTTTCTTCCAGTTCAATTGCCCTTGTTTTACGAGAAGACGTTCTGCCACTTTTGTATACCTTCCAAAGGGGAAATTCTAACTAAAATTTTCAACATTAGCCCGCCGCAACCCAAAGTCTCCTCTCAAACCCTTCAGGCAGAAAACAACTCCTCCTCACAGACCGCTGCGAGCACTCAGGTCCAACATTATCCCAAGAAGCATTTGATGCTCTCGGACCTGGCGCACAAAGCGTCTACCTTCGAGATATCTTTCCCCAAGAACATTTTGGTAGTCCCCTTCATGCACGATGTACCAATTTCCAGCGAAAACTAAGCGACGAATACGACAACGCTTTAGATATCCTCACCATGCCAACCTGCGTCTTTCCGGCCGGTAAGATAGAGCCCGAGGGTGGTAAAGCGCTAGGACCGCTAAAGATGCTGAGTAGAACTATCGGGATTCCGTATAATACTGCACCATTAAGCTCTTCGGGTCATCCGGCACTTAATCTCCCCGTCGGGTTTGTGCCAGCAAAGGATGATAAAAATGTGTGGCTGCCAACTGGGTTACAGGTTATAGGAAAAAAGTTTGACAGTTCTCAAAGTGGGTGGTGGCTGGGAAAAAGTCAAGGATTGGAAGACCATGAAATTTGGGGGAAATTGAGAGAGACTTTGAGTCGCATGAAGTCAGTTTAGTAGGATAAATATATAATTGAGAAACATTCAGTAAAATATCAAGATAAAGTAGGAAATGACAATCAAAATTTAAACCAATGCAAGGGTAACACGAGTATTGATGAGCAATCAGGCCACGTTGCTGCAAAAGATAACGCCTTTCTATAAATAGCAAAAACAAGAATAAGTGAAGATTATCAGTACAATAAAAATAGAAAAAGTTAGAGGAAAATAGCAGCCATCTGAGCGTTCATGAAACCCATTCATAATCCGGGATCGTATATTTTTCCCGACTCGCAAAAGCGGGCGCAAAGTACTTCTGCACAAAACCAAGAAGTCCAGTCCAAGAAATAAACGCCAGAATATTGTTCCGTAGCCATAACCCCAAGGCTGTTTGGGGTGCGAGGACTGATGGAAGGAATGATGGAACCTTTTGTAGATCCTCAGCAATTGGCTTCATTTTCTCCTCGTAACCCCTAAGTCCAGCCTTAAGATTTCCTGGATTCTTGAGAATTTCACCAGCCAAAAGGTAACCGCCACAAATAGCAAGACTTGTTCCAGTACCAGCGGACCCAGCATATCCCGCGTCACCAACTAGTACAAATCGTCCTTTGAACAAAGTGGGCGGTTTGATATGAACAAGCTCATTGGCGTAGAAGTCTTCGGCATCCACCATACACTTGAGGAGTTCATCGCTTTTCCAACCGGCACCTTGATAGTGCTGGGTGACAAATCCTTTGAGAGAATCTTCTCCTTCCTTCATGGCCTCGCGGAAGCGTAATACGTTTTCTGGGCGGTCACGCGGATTCATTGCCATGAGTACTCCACGATTGCCACCCAATGGATCAGCTCCAATAGCAAAAAAGCGTCCTCCAACAGCGTTATGCGCTTGTCCCATTTTGCTGCCCGTGAGAAGATCTTCTTTAATTTTGAAGAAAGCCGCCCAAGAGTTCGTTGTCTTGACATGATCCCGGATACCGCAGCCAAATCCCATGGCTCGGGTCCTCGAAGTAGCGCCATCGCACGCAACGACAAGATCATACTCCGAAGTTGGTGAGCCGTTTGAAAATTCAACCGTAATTGGAGACCCCTCGTTCTTTTCATTTTGCTGCATTGAAGCAACCTGCTCCCCAAAAGTATAGTTGATGTTTTCATTGTCTTTCGTCATGTCGAATAGAATTTTTGCCAAGCTGCCACGGAATATTTCGTACTCTGAGACAAGCGATTGTTGATCTGGGTTTCCTGTAGCTGTCACGGTGAAGAATGGGCGGCCATTGGTATCAACTATGCTCATGCCGTCCATAGGCGTCAAGTTGGCTCGAACGGCAGCTTCCATTCCATCCATCTTTCGCATTACAGTAACTCCAACTGTTCTGATGTCGACATTTTGTCCACCGCTGCGTAGTTTAGGGAAGCGTTCAATGACAGTGACTTTTGCTCCTGCTTTAGCGAGCCAGTATGCTGTTGCAGGTCCCGCGATTGATGCACCGACGACGAGAACTTTTAGTGGAGGCATGATGATTTTTTTTTTAAAAAAGAGTTGGAGATGTATTCAGAGAAAGGATTGTTAACCTGGAGGGGGAAAATATGATGTGGCAACTCCATACCTATACTGTCTTCAGCTTGCTCTCCTCAGGTCCAAAATGCTCGGCGGATTTTGGGGGCTTCGGGTCCGAACTGAGAAACCCACCAATCGGAAGCTCTCACTTCCCCAGAGCTCAACTTCCCTCCCGTATACGATAGGGCCAATAGCTTCTGCAAATTAGATATCTTGAAGTTTTGTGTCTGTTGATGGGGGTTGGAATGGTGACGTGGGTGAAAAGTCAAAGACAGCCCGGGGGCGTTTAGAACTGTGTCACGTGTGACATTTCAGTTGCTCTTTTTTTGGTTGAATCTTCTCAGTCTATACCAAGCAGCGTCTCCAAGATATATCAGATAATAGTTTAGTAGTATTTTGTTTCTCTAAACCATCTGCGGTTCTTTTCGAAATCCCTAGCATAGCTACACGTGACCGGGGGATTCTCTTCTTCTAGTAACTATTATCTCATTTCCTTAGCCGCTCTTTTTATAAACCCGACCTATATAACTTATATACGTACTACATTTTTTCCCTCTCATTTTCATTTTTATAACTAATAGTATTATAGTAGATTAGGTTTAGCTAAAGTATTTAAAATCTTATAATAATAATTTAAATATTAAATATTAATTTTACTTCTTAATTTATAATAGCCTATTATCTAGGCTATTCTAGATAGCTAGAGATACTAGGCGTAGTATTTTCTAAACGTTTCTTAGCTCGTCACTACTTTTTAGTACGCTTTTAGTACTAAAACTAAGCTTAAACTATCTATATAGCTACTTTTATTCTTATAATTACTTAATAACTATAATATATAATAGTAAAAAAAGACTAGAGATCTAAAAGTCGCTAGGCTCTAAAGCAAAAAACTTCTCGATATAAGGTTCTAGTTTAGTAGTATACTATTATTATTAGTAGAAGTAGATAGAATACTAATAAGTAAGAGTTACTTATTTAGATATAAGATAACCTAGATTATATATCTGTTTTAAAGAGTAGTATTAGAGACATTAGAAAGAGAGCTAAAGATAATACTACTTATACTCGGAATAGTAATTTAAGAGACTAAAGATTTAAAATAAAGACGAATATTTAAAATAAGCTTTATCTTAGCTAGTATATTAGACTTATCTCTAAGCTATAAAGAAGGATTATTACGAAGGTTATTAATTTATAAGAGTCTCGCTAAAAGTCGAATATTATATACCTTTACGAGCTAGGACTTTAAGATAACTAAGATAAGAGTAAAAACCTATTTAAATTATTATTTTAATAAGTCTTATATAATACTAGTTACTCTTTTATAAAAGAAGAATTAAAGTCTAAACTTACGCTTAAAATTATAATATAACGTGTTAAATTAGTAAAATGTCTTCTAGACGAAGACTTCTTAAAAGTTATATACGAATACTACTATAAAGATATATAATCTAAGATAGTTAAGAGATATTCTAATAGATAATTCTTTAGTATTATCTATCTAGGTTCTTACTAAGGTCTATATTATAGATACGACTTAGAAATAATATAAGAGATTAAGAACGCGGAGGCGTATTTAGCTAAGACTAATATAGTATAGCTATATCTTATAGAGACTGAATTTAATTAGTAAGAAAGAGAAAAGAAGAGATACTAGACTAGTAAAGAACGTAGAGTATCTAAAAGAAGAGCTGAATTATATAATTACTTATAAAAGATAGTATATAAGCGAGAGAATCGAGATAAGAGAGAGATGAATTAGTACTAGCTTTATAAGAGATATCTTAAGCTAAAGCTCTTTCTATAGTATAAGAAGTTATATAAGAAGAGAAGAGATAAGATTATATACTTAGTTATAGAGAATACTAGCTTATATTCTTATAGAGTAACTAAAGTAGTTTTATACTATTATTCTATTTAGCGGCTTCTTTATTCTCTCTAGTTACTAGATATAAGGCTAATAGAGCAGATATAGTTATATATATAAAGGTAGCTATATAAGAGAAGAGTATAACCTAGGAATAAGACAGATTTAAAGCGTATATAAGTAGAGAAGTAGAATCGGATACTCTAGAGTATAATAGATAATATTATAGTAAAGTTGAGAAAGACACTTAAAAAGACTATAGATTATAGAGAGAATAATAATTTCTATAGATAGAGTATTTGTTTCTATTACTTTTTATATAATAATACTTAATTTTATATAATATATATATAGTAGAGATAAAAAAAGAGAGTTATATTTAAGTAAGAAACTAAGCTGAAAATTAGCTAAGAACGCTTAGAAAATACTAGGCCGAGTATCTACTATATATAAGATTTAGCTATATATTTAGCTTTTAGTAGTTATTATTTTATACTATCTAATTTAGAAAGATTACGTACGTCTAAACTTTTAGACGTACTTTATAGAGTTTAGACTTTTATATTAGCTAATATATATTATTATTTAGTTTTATATCTCTTTTATATTATTCAATCTCTTCTATATAGCTACCTACTCTCCTAGAGTTAGAAAAGGCTAGTTTAGTCTTTTCTTCTATATTAGAGCCTAGTATCTATATATATTATTCTACTAAACGTACTTCTATATATCTCTTTTATAGTAGTATACTATTATATAAAAAAGCTAAACTCTTCTTTACTAGTAATAGTATAAGTAATATCTCTTTTAAGTACGTTAGCGTATTTATTTCGTTTTAGACTAGATTCGGATTAGTTATACTAAGAATAATCTTAAATAGTCGAGAAATCAGAGACTTTCTAAATAGCTAGTAAAAATCGTATTATTAATATATTAAGAAAGCGGAATACGCTAAGTATTCTAGAGACTTCTAATAACTCTCGCTATATAAAGAATACTATATAAGGTTTAAGAAGTCGACTACTTATAAAAAGTTATTATAAAAGCTTCTAAATCTAATCTTATCTCTTCTCTCTCTTAAAACTAATATTATCGAAATATCGAACTTAATTCTACTATAAGATATTAAACTCTCTTCTAAGAATACCTCTTTTTCTAAAAGATATCTCTTATTTAATTCCTCTCTAATTCTTACTTATACGCTGAAAAATATAAAAGGTTCTAAAAAGACTTCTTAAATATAAATAATATATAGACGAGATAGAGATATAAAAACAAAGAATAAACGATTAGCTAGCTAAACTAGAAAAATAGAAAAGCGAAATTTAAAGTTAATAAATCGCTTTATCTTCGAACTCTCTCTAATCTAACTCTTATTTAAACTCTTCTTTACTTTTAAGCCTAAATTTAGACCTCTTTCGCTTATAAGCTACTATTATCTCTAATACTTTTCTACTACTTTCTATATATTCGAAAATACCACTACTAGCGAATAACTAAAAAGACTATAATTACTCGGTTATAAACCGAGTCCTAGTCGCTACTAAGTATTAGAAGAGATAGAAGTAGAATTAGAAGAAGATATTAAAGAAACTTTTACTAATTTCAGAGGTTACTTTTCAAGTATAGTTATACTTAGAGAGATACTAGAATCGGAACAGTTCTTCTATATATAGAATAAGATAAGATTATATCTTAGCTCTAAAACGCGTCTACTACGCTTAAGAGATACTAGAATTATAACTTTACTAAGATAGTAAATAATCTTTTAGTTATAGATAAAAAGATATACTAAAACGCTAAGTTACTTATAATTAGTACTTCGGTTTAAAAGAATACCGCTCTATTTATAATAGTACGAAATATATACTACTAGAGAAGAGGTATATAGAAGTACGTTTAAGACAGAATAACGTATATAAATACTAGGTACTAATATAGAAGAAAAGGAAAAACTATTCTTCTTCTATACTAAGTATAAACATCTATATATAAGAGGTTAGAGACTACTAAGTCTTAATAAGAATAATAACTAAGCTCTTTCTAATATAGCTACTAAAATAATAAGAGCTTTAAAGCTAAATATATAAGGCTTTAAAGTAAAACATATAATATCTAGACCTTACTCTCTTTAATACCTTCCTTCTTATAAGTTAAAGAGATATTAGCAGTTTTATAAATACTAATAATTTAAGATAGCGTACTATTATATCTCTTCTTCTTAAAAAAGACTTATTCTAAGACTTTAGTTATTAATTAATATAGTATTAGGTTAACTAGAGTATTATTTATCTATTTATTATAAAGAATATAACTTATTTACTATTATAGTATCTAGTAGTTAAGCTAAGGTTAGTAGCTAGTAGTATTATTATTTAAGAGCTAATTACTCTTTATTTACTATTATATACTATATAATAATAGATATAAATAGAAGAGAGACTAATTATTAGCTATTAGATAGAAAGCAGTATACTACTATAGAGTTATTATATTCTTACTATTATTATATATTATAATAGTAATTATAAAGTAATAAATAATAATTATAAAGCAATAGCTGTTATTATAAGTAGTATATTAGTAGGCGACTTTCCTCTAATTCTAACTTCTCTTCTTCTTTTCTTTTTATCTAAATAATATATATATAGTAAGAATACCTTCTAATTAGGTATATTCTTATATACTAACTTATCTTCTAAAATATATATATATATATATAAAAGTAAGTCTTTCTACTCTTAATTAGGCCTAATTTAAAGCTAATCTGATATAGTAAAATACCTCTTCTATGTCCTTCTAGTATACTTCTAGCTATCTACTAAGTCTACTATATTTAGTACTTTTAGGTAAAATCTTAGAATAGAGATTATATATACGCTTTTAAGAAGCCTAAGTTAAAGAAGTATAAGTACTACGTAGAGTAGAATACTATATATATCCTAGTAAGTTTAATCTTAAAAGTATATTAGATCTATTCTTACTTAAGTAGTTACTATAGTTTATAGAGAAGGAGTTTAATAAGCTTAAGCTTAAAAAGAAGAGGAAGGAGATTAAGAGAGCTACTAAGGCCTTAGATAAGGTATTAGTTATTACTAGTATAGAGGTATTAAAGAATAGTTTAGAGATATATTTTACTCTCTTAAAAGAGACTTAAACGCTTTATACTAAGGTTATTATAAGTACCTCTTACTTATTAGAGGGGTTTTAGTTACTAATATTTAATAGTTCTTATAGAGTATTATAGAAGGTAGGACCTCTATTTAAACCTAGGTTTAAGTTCTCTTTAAAGCCTACTTAAAGAGTTTATAGACGTCCTCTCCTAAGCCTATTATAAGAGGTTACTAAGGTAAGAAGCGTTCTTATAAAGAAGAGATAGAGGAAGAGCTAGTTTAGGCTTCTTATACTTAAGAGAGTAGAGAGAATTATAAGTTAGAAGAAGAAGAGGTAGTATAGGCTCTGTTTTAGTAGTAACTTAGTCTTAGTTCTTTATCTTATTAACTTTAAATATTCTTACTAGTTAGTGTTTTATCTTAGGTTTTTATTATAAGTTCTTTAATAAAAGTAACTAGAATTAGAAGGTATTAATAGAGTTTTATAAATTAACTCTTTTATCTAATTCTTATTTAATTTCTATATATTAATCTATTTAAAAAGAAGTTAGAGTAGTCTTAGCTCTTCTAGATATTTAGTATAAAAGTCTTTTAAATAATATAGTAAATCTTAAAAATTATTTATAAAATACTAAGTAGAATCTAAATTATATCTAACTTATTTTATCTAGTATTATAGCTATTTTTTTTAAAAAGTCTACTACTAAGTCTTTCTTATATCTTTTATTTCTTATATACTTTAAATAATATTTAATAGAGGCTCTAAAGCCTCTTATCCTAATAGAGAGATATTTAGATCTTTTAAAAGTATATTAAAAGTAAATATTTTATAAATTAATAATTCTTTTAAAAGTTTTAACTTATAAAAGTATCTTATATAATCTAGTATTTTAAAAGGTTTTATCTACTATTTAATAAGCTTTTAACTAAGATAATTTATTTTAAGATTCTTAATAAATAAGTAGACTTTATCTTCTATATCCTAGTTTATACTATTCTCTATTCTTTTCTAAGCCTTATCTATATTATCTTTAACTATCTCTTAAGTAAATTATATATATTAAGCTACATTTACTACCTTATTATAGTTAAGTCGTTTCTAGAGAATAAAAGTCTTTAGTATATTCTAGTCTTATAAAGTTCTTTAGTTAAGTCTAAACTTAATCTAATAATAGGTTATACTAATAGATAAGTATAAAAGTATTATTTATACTCTATCTATTAAAGGGATTAATTTACTTTAGTTATCTTAATAGTAGATTATAAAGAGCCTTAGTCTCTAAATATATATTACCTTATTATCTCTATCTATTTATTTATCTATTTATAGTAGATAGTACTAAGCTTAAGCTTAATACTAATTATTTAATAAAATTTAGTTTAAAATAATAATATAAATTAAAGTCTTTAATTAGATATAATTAATTTAAAGTAATAACTAAAATAGTAAGTCTATTAAATAAAAAGTTTAACTAGTTTTTTAGTATTTATAGTTAAGTAGTAAAATATTAATACTAAATCTTTTCTAAGTTAGTTAATAAATACTAATATAGTATTAAATCTATGTTTATCTTTTAAAAATGATTTAAAATCTATATATAAATATTATATAAAGTAGTTAGATATTAAAAAGAGATAAAGAAAGCCTTATTACTTAGTTTATTAAGAATAAGAGTATTTATAAGCTTAATAATTTACTATATATCTTTTATAGTCTAAACCTAGTCTAACCTAGTAGTAGTATTATATTAATAACTAGTAGGTCTTTTTTATACTTAGGTAAGTACTAGAGACTTAGTTATAGACTTTTTAGATTAGCTTTATATAGAGTTTAGTATTCTTTTAAATATAAAGTTAATTCTTAAAAAGGAGTAAATTATCTAGTAAGATAGAGTATTTATCTAGAAGTTTATAACGTCTTTCTAAAAGAAGTATAGATTATCTTCTTTTAACTTTTAAATTATATTTAAACTTAACTCTAGAATAACATCTAACTAAATTATATTAAAAGATATAGACTATTCTTATAAAAAGATCTAAGTAAGTTTAGTATTAATTTAGAGGTCTAACTAATTAGGTTCTACGAGAGTATATAAGTAGCTATCTAATTTAGCTTAATTATAAGTTTTTAAGTCTTATTTATATTAAGTTAATATATCTACTTTTTAATTACTCTTCTTAAATATAAATTAGATTTAAAAGTTAAAGTCTAATAAAAACTCTATTTATTAGACTTACTTAGCTATAAGTAGCTTAGTTATTATAAAGTATTTTAATAATCTATAGTTTAAATATATATTAATATACTTTTAATATAATATAAGTTTAAAATACTATTTCTTAAAAGCTTTTATAATAGTAGATAGTTCTTTATTATAGATCTCTTAGTTTGATTTATAGTAAACTAGGATATATAAGTAGAACCTAATAGAGTATTAAAGGCTATTATATTATTATAAGAATAGGTTTACTATTACTTCTTTTAAGAAGTCTATTTCTACCTTTATATTATAATTAGAGTTAAAGTAGTATAAGGTTTATATAGTAAGTAGTCTAGTCTTTAGTACTTTAAAGGCTTTATTATATTTAGACGTCTATAAAAACGGCTCTAAAAGATATATTATTATAGTTAGAGGTTTAGTAATTTTAGTATAACTTTTAATAAATTATCTATAAAATCTTATAAACCTTAGATAAGACTTTATACCTATTATAGTAGTAGGTTAGACCTAGTTTTATAGAGGTTTTACTTTTTTAAGATTAACTTTAAGTTTCTTTATAGTTAAGATAAATCTTAAGTATTTAACTCTAGTAATACTAAATTCACTTTTCTTAATATCTACTTAGAGTCCTACTTCTTAAAGCTAACTTAGAACCTTTTTAACCTATTTCTTATATTCTTTAATAGTATTTAAATAAATTAAAATATTATCTAAGTAAGTAATATAGAAGTTATTTAAATAATTAATTAAAACGTTATTTATATAATATTAATAGATAGTAGAGCTATTATAAAGTCTAAAAAGAAGGACCTTATATTTATATATACTATACCTAGTTCTAAATATAGTTATCTCTTTTAAAGTAAGATTTATTTAGATATAGTAGAAAGCTTATCTTATATCTAATTTAGTAAAGATTTTAGTTATTCTTATTCTTAAAAGAAGCTTATTAATTTAAGAGATTAGATAGAGATCGTTTTAGATTAGAGTATTTAGCTTCTTATAATTAATATAGAACTATAACTTATTACTATTAGCTTTTTTAATAAAGAGTACTAGAGAGATAAAAGAGCTATTATTATTAATAATAAACCTTTTATCTAGGTTCTTTATAAGATACTCTTTTATAGTTTTAAGTTTTAGAGTTAACTATTAATATAGAGGTAAAAAGGAGTTAAGAAGTAGTATATTTAAAGTAATCTTATAGTTATATTTATAGTAAGAAGAGAGCTTATTAGAAGCTACTTTTAAGAATATGTCTTTATAAGAAGAATAATATTTTAAGAGTTAGGCTTATATTAGAACTCTTATATTATTATTATCTTAAAAAGAGGCTAATCTTTTATTAATAATCTAATCTAGCTTATAGATACTAGTTATATAGAATTCTAAGTTAGGTTATTTTATATTAAAATATATAACATTTATACTTATTTTACTAATAAAAGAGTATAGAGTCTAGTTTTTTAAAGCTATACTAGTAGTTTAAAGAGGCTTTAGACTAGAGTTAGAGGTTAAAATTTTAAGAGGTATTATTATTATAAATAAGAGTTCTAACTTAGCTATATTTATAAGTCTACCTTTTTTATATCTTTCTTATTAATAGATTATATATTCTTTTTAATTTATATCTAACTAGTAATTTAAAATAGGTTTCTAGTTTTAGCTAGAAAGTAAAAGTAAGATCTTCTTACTAAAGTAGAGAGTTAGAGAGTAATTAGCTAACTAAGTAATCTAGCTTTTTAAGAGGTTAAAAAGGACTTTAAAATAGTTTAACTACTTATTAATAATAATTAGGTCTTATTATCTAAGGTCTAAGATAATAAAGAAGTAGTTAAGAATATAATATTTATTAATATTTAGATATAGTTATATAAACTAAGTTACTTAGCTTTTAGTACTATTATTATATCTATAAATAGATACTATATATAGTAATCTTTAAATCTTTAAACCTATTATTCTAGATAAGTATAAAGCTAGAGGTTAATTTAAAAATAAGTACTTATTTACTCTTATATCTACTAAAGCTTATAATTTAATACTATATTTTTATCTACTAAGCGTAGTATTTATAAGAAACTATTTTCCTTCTATAAGCTTAGAAAGATTAAGTCTAGTTAGGTTATAATTATATAGGCTTAGAAAGGAATTTTTACCTAGATCTCTTTATTTTCTTCTAACTTAGGTTAGAGTTAGAGTACTCTTTAGATAGTTATTCTTCTTTAGGTTAATTATCTATTTTATTAATACTAGAAAGATTAGAGTAATTAGGTTTAAAATACTTAAGCTTACTATAATAGTAATACTTTATACTAGTAAAAACTTAGTTTATTAATATAGTCTTTAATTTTTTACTAGTAGAAAATAGTCTAGAAGTTTATAAAATCTTCTAAGAAGTAGAATTAAGTTTATATAAAAGTAAAAAGGGTTTTAGTATAAAGCTAGATAAGAATTAAAAAGTACTTATCTTTTTAAATAATAAGGTTATATTAATTAGTTTAGCTATAATACTAGCTATAAATAATTCTATATTCTAGTACTTTTCCTTATCTAAGGCTAAAAGATCTACTACTATTTTATTAAAATTATAATTCTAATATCTCTTAGCTAATATAAAGCTATCTTAAAGCTAGAGTATAATCTTATCTTATATCTAATAGAATCTTTCTAACTCTAGTATCTCTTTAAATATAGCTATACTTAAGAAGTATACTTTAAAATCTAAAAAAGTTTCTCTTATATAACTCTTTCTATCTATTTATAAGGCTTAAAATTTATTCTAAGTATTCTCTTTCTTATAACTAGTTAGAAAGTAGAAATTAAGAAGTTCTATTATATCTTATTAGTCTTTAAAAGCTATATTACTTATATTTAACTTATATTAGAGCTCTAAGTAGTTCTTAGTAAGTTTTATAGTTATTCTCTAAATAAGAGCTTTATAAGTTTTATATATATAGTAATAGTTAGTATTTACTTAAAGTCTATTATATATAGATATCTTCTATTACTTATAAGTAAGTAAAGTACTATTATTTAAAGGTTTAATTTTCTTTATACTTTTACTTTTAGTAGGTTATTAAGCTTTTAATAAGGTTTTAGCTTATAATTAAGAGGTAGATTATTATAATTATTATAAAAGAAGAATATTAGAAGTAGAGTTTTATATTTAAAGATAGTCTAGTATAATAGAAGAGTATAAAGGAGAAGTTTAATTTAGTTAATAAAGACTTAGACTCTAATTATTTCCTAGTAAGTATTTACTAATTTATTATACTAAATCTACTAATTAGGTAATTTAGTTATCTTATTACTAGATTCTTTCTTCTTTTCCTAATTCTTAGCCTTTATAGTCTATATTACTCTCTATATCTTATCTATATTAGAAAAGTCTTAGTTATTTCTTTAGCTTCTAAGAGCTATGTCTTTACTTTTATTATTCTATAATCTTTTATTCTTAGGTATTTAGTAATAAGTTAGAGACCTTTCTATTAGTACTTAACTTTCTTCTCTAAAAGAGAGCTCTATACTTTAAAGTAGAGCTTAGAAGAGACCTAGAGTTGCTTCTAAGTCTAATATATTAAATATTAATTTAAAAAAGAGTAAAGAGGTTAATTTAAAAGTTTTCTAAATAACTATTATATATTAACTATCTAAATTATATATAGTAGTCTTTATACTAAGAGGGTTATTAGGATTCTTAAGAATACTTAATATATTCTAATCTCTTAATATATAAGATATGATTTTTACTAGCTATCTATATAGATACTAAACCCTAGTATTACTAGCTATTTAAGAGATCTCTAGAATCCTAGCTATTTAAGAATAATATTATAATAGTTTAATTCTAAGCTAAATCGAAATTAAAATAAAAAGCGATAATAAGCTCAAAAGAGATATTATAAAGACTATTACTAGTAAAAAAGAGTTTTTCCTTTTTATATAATAGTATAAAATATATACTACTAGAGAAGAGGTATATAGAAGTATATTTAAGATAGAATAATATATATAAATACTAGGTACTAATATAAAAGAAAAGGAAAAACTATTCTTTTTTTATACTAAGTATAAATGTTTATATATAAGAGGTTAAAGACTACTAAGTTCTAATAAGAATAATAACCGAGCTCTTTCTAATATAGTTACTAAAATAATAAGAGCTTTAAAGCTAAATATATAAGGCTTTAAAGTAAAACATATAATATCTAGACCTTACTCTCTTTAGTACCTTCCTTCTTATAAGTTATAGAGGTATTAGTAGTTTTACGAATACTAATAATTTAGAATAGCGTGCTATTATACTATTCTTATCTAGCTTAGCTCTAAACTCTCTACGATCTAATAGCAGATCTTCGACTAAAAAAGATAATAAATAAGTTTTTAAGTACTCTGATTTAGAATCGCTAAAGAGAATAAGATAGCTTATATAGACCTAAGTAATATAGTTTTATATAACTATATACTTATATCTAAACTTAGATACTATTATATCTGAAACTATCTCTTTTATTATTCTAAACTTCGAATAGTAAGATAACTTCGATAATAACTTCGTCTTTAACTAGCTAAAACTCTACTAACTCTAGTATAGAGTCTTATGTTCTTTACTTTCTTACTTTCTTTTACTTCTAGCTAAGCTAGAAATTCCTTTTTATTTAAATTCTTTAAATCGGATATAAATTAGTATACTCTTAAAATGAACTCTTAGCTAAGATATTACTATTATCTACGATATTATCGACTTTTTATTTCCGACTTTACTCTAAATACTCGCCGACCTTAGTTTAGATAGACTTATACTCTTATAACGTATTTTTAAGTTAAAAACGCTCTAAAGAGCCTTATATTTAGAGATGAAAACTCTACTATATATATAGAGAAAAGAGGTTATATAAGACTCTCTTTTTCTATAATATATCTCTTAGATCTAGAAGAGATAACTTCCTAAGCTTATAATAATAGTAGACTAGATTATAAAAGAACTCTTTAACTATATTACTCTCTATTCCTACTCTAGATAATTCTATAAAGTATACTTCTAAATAGTAATTCTCTAGTATTCTTAAAAGTAAAGTTCTACTTCTAGATTCTATCTAACTTCCTCTCTTATACTCTAGTACGTTATTAGCTCTAGCTTTAGTAAAGATAGTAGAGAGCGTTTATAGATATAGTAGCTCGTAGTTAGTATTATATACTAGCTTTATAGAGTACTAGGCTTCTAAATTCGAATATATCTTCGAGTATCTTTTAGAGTTTCTAGTTTATAAAAGTATCTCTAAGAGTAGTAGTAGCTAGCTTTATAGCTAGGCTTTATACGAGCTCGTCGAGAGAGTAAGCTACTAATTAAGAAGGTATACTAGCTTCGTAGCTAGGCTTTTAAGTACTCGTCGAACGTAAGTATTAAGAGACTAGTTACGCTAATTAATAGCGGAGAGCGTTCTAAATACGTAGTACTACGTTACGTAAGCAGAGAATAAAGTTATTATAGAGTATACTATAAGTATAAAGTATACTATAAGTATAAACCGAGCTTATAACTATAACGTATTTTTAGATTAAAAACGCTCTAAGAAGCTTTATATTTAGAGATAAAAACTCTACTATATATAGAGAGAAAAAGAGGTTATATAAGACTCTCTTTTTCTATAATAACTCTTTTAGTAAAATTCGAATCGAATCTAAATTAGTTAGAGTATACTTTCTATTAGAACAAAACTTAGAAATGAGCTCTTAGCTAAGTTATTACTATTAATCCCGACTAAATACTATTTAACTCTATTCTAAACTTTTTTCTATTCTTACTTTAAACTTTTTAATCTACTAGATAGAATTAGACTATACTCTTTTAGCGAACGCTTACTTTTAATATAGAAGAACTAGAAACGAAGTCTCTATTTTATAAGTATCTATAATCTAAGTCGAATATAATTTAGAACTAATATCTCGATATTTTACTTATAATAATAAAATAAAGTCTTTATAAATTTAAGTTAGCTACGATTTAGACTCTAATCTACCTTTTTGTTTATAATAAATATAATAAATATAATAACTTATACTATCTTAATTCGACTCTAATAGTATAATAAAGACTTAAGACGAGTCTTTTTTAAGAGAGAGAGATATAATAGCCTATTACCTAGACTATGTTAGATAGCTAGAGATATCTACTATATATAAGATTTAGCTATATATTTAGCTTTTAGTAGTTATTATTTTATATTATCTAATCTAGAAAGATTATATATATCTAGACTTTCAGATATACTTTATAGAGTTCGAGCTTTTATATTAGCTAACGTATATCGTTATTCGGTTTTATATCTCTTTTATATCGTCTAATCTCTTATATATAGCTATCTACTCTTCTAGAGTTAGAAAAGGCTAGTTTAGCCTTTTCTTCTATATTAGAGCTTAGTATCTATATACTCTTATATATCTCTTCTATAGTAGTATATATTTCGTACTATTATATAATTCTATTGAACTTCTTATACTCTAGTATCTAGTAACTCTAGCTCTAGCTCTAGTATAATAGTAAAGTAGATAGCGTTCGTAGAAGTAGTAGCTATTAGCTAGTATTAGCGTCTTTGTTTTCCTAGCTAAATTAGTACTTCTATTCTTTCTAAAGATTTCTATCTATGTCTTTTCTTACTTTTAAGACTATTCTTTCTTATTATATTCTCTCTTTTAAGCGCTTCTAGCTTATTATATCCTATCTCTAGTCTTTAATATATCTATCTCTTCTAATTCTATATTTTTAATACGACTATCTCTTCTACTTCTATATAAGGCTAATTTCCTTTCTATACCTAGTAGAGAGAATAGAAAGGCTTATATATTATTCTATAGAAGTATATAAAGTAGGTTAGTTTATAAGAGAAGTTATACTACCGCTCTCTTATTAACTAATCTACTTTATTTAGAGATACTCTTTCTCTTCTAGTGTAACGGCACGAAATATACACAACTACAGTAGAGGCATATGGGAGTGCGTATGGTAGAATGACGTATGTAGATGCTAGGCACTGATATGGAAGAAAACAATAACTGTCCCTCTTCTGGACCGAACATGAACGTCTATATACAAGAGGTTTTGGACAATACAAAAAGGGGTACGAAACCGAACAACGACATACGTCGGCTAATACAAAAGCCCGAACCTACGAAGTACGTCCGAAAGTCTAGACGGACGTACGGACGTACGTAACCTTCCTAAATTAGACAATGCAAAACAACAACTACTGAAACACAGCATATGCCATGTAATCTCAGCTATACAGGACGGCATACCGTCACATCCCCCTCCCTTAAAAAAGACTTGTCCTAAGTCTTCTCTCTCTTATCGTTTAAGGCTAGATCAAGATAGTATAAGTATTATAACATTTATCGTATTTATTAATTTTATCGTAAGCGAGAAGGTAGATCAAGGTCTAAATTGTAGCTAACCTAAGTTCAAAGATACTTTATTTTATTAAAATGTTATAAGCGAGATGTCAGTTCTAAATCGTAACCGACCCAATTTATAGATGCTTATAAAAGAGACTTCGTTTCCAATCCTTTAATATTAAAAGCATAAGCATTCGCGTTCGCTAAAAGAGTATAGTCTAATCCTATCCAGCAGGTTAGAAAAAGTTCAAAGTTTAAAAAGTTCAAAAAGTTCAAAACAGAGATAGAGGCGAATTCAACGTAGAGTCGGAAGTCGTTCGGTTAAGAGGCAGTAATAACTCAGTTAAGAGCTTACTTCGAGAGCGTACTAACTCGTATCTAATTCAAAGAATTTAAATAGGTGAAGTCAGAAATGAAAATTCGATGATATTATAGATAGTAATAACTTAGCTAAGAGGTTACTATCCTTTCAAGAGCGTACCAATTCGTATCCGATTTGAAAAATTTAAATAAAAAAGGAACTTCTAGCCTAGCCAGAAGTAAAAGAAAGTAATAAAAGTAAGAAAGAATGTAAAGACTATAAGACTTAAATGTTATCAAAGTTTTACTATCTAAAGTTTAGGACAATAAAAGGGGTAGTTTTAGCTAGTCAAATGCAAAGTTAATACTAAAGTTGTCTAAGTTAAAATTATTATCCAACGTTTAGAATAATAAAAAAAAAGGGGTACAGTTTCAGGTACAACAATTATTAGTACTATTATAGGAACTATGTTACTTAGGCCTATAAGCCACCTTGTTCCCTTCAGTAATTCAGGTCTAAATCGAGGTACTTAAGGACTTATTCGAAATCGTCTTCCAATTCCGATTCCACTTTAGAAGTAGCAGAGAAAAAGTTTAAGGTAAAATTAGAAAAGATTTAAAGTAGAGTTAGAGGCGAACATCGAGAGGTAACGTTGTTATAGATGAAAGTAATAACTTAGCTAAGAGCTTACTTCAAGAGCGTACCAATTCACATCTAATTCAAAGAATTTTTAAAATAAAACTTCTAAATCCAGCTAGAAGTAAAAAGAAAGTAAGACTCTTATCAGAGTCGGTAAGGTTTTAGCTAGTCAAAAGCGAGGTTGTAGCTAAGTTATCTAAGTTAAAATTATTATCTGATGTTTACAATAACAAGAGGAGGGGCAGTTTCGGCTAGTCAAAGGCGAAGTTAATACTAAAGTTGTCTTAATATCCAAAGTTTAGGATAATAAAAAGGGTAGTTTCGACTAGTCAAATAAACTTAATGCCGAAGTTGTCGTATTGCCTTGTTCCCTTCAAGGTACTTAAAGACTTATTCATCTTCTAATTTCAAAGAAAGAGTTACTGTTAGATTATAAAGAGTTTAGAGCTAAATTGGACAAGGAGGGGTATTCTAAACCGTAATACTGATATCTTATAACTCAGCGTTTTAGCGTGTCTCCTTATCTATAGCTAAAAGATTAGACACCATTTTAGCAGTTGTAATTCCAGCGTCTCTTAAAAGTAGCAGACGCGATTCAGAGCTGAGGTGTAATCTTGTCCTACATATGAAAGAAGCTTTCCGATTCTAGTATCTCTCTAAGTATGGCCGTACTTGAAAAGTGACCTTTTGAAGTCGGTAAAAGTTTCTTTAGCATAATCTTCTTCTAATTCCACTTCCATTTCTTTTTGATCTTGGAAAGCATTCTGAACCGATTCTGACTCGTATCTGGGCTCTAGGTAGTTCCTAGCCAGTCCGGTTGTCGTACTCCAAATAAGGGCTTTGCGTGTCAGTTTCGGTTATCTTGCTTTTTCGTTGAGGTCGGAGGGTATTCGAAGAGGCTTCGGTGCTATGTCGGGTGAGTCGGAAGGCACCAGGGCTAGCTGTGTCTCTTGAAATTTGTTATCCGAGTATCTGAGGACAACAAAAAGGGGTGGTTCGGCTGGTCAAATGAGTTGTTACCGAATGTTGAAAACGCTGTCTAAGTATCTGGACAACAAAAAAGGGGTGTAGTCTGATCCGTCTAGCGGGTTGGAGGAAAATTTCAAAAGTTAAAGGTGAATTCAGAGTAGAGTTGGAAGCGAACATTAAGAGGTAACGTTGTAGGTGATAGTGATGTCTCAGCTAAGAGCTTACTTCGAGGGTGTACCGATTCGCATCCGATTCGAAGAATTCAAATGAAAAAGGAACTTCTGGCCTGGCCAGAAGTGAAAAGAAGTAAAGAATGTAAAGACTGTAAGACTCTGATCAGAGTCGGTGGGGTTTTAGCTGGTCAAAAGCGAAGTTGTTGCCGAAGTTAAAAATGCTGTCCGAAGTTCGGGACAATAAAAGAGAGGGTTTCGGCTGGTCAAATGAACTTGATGCCGAGTTGTTGAAGTTGAAATTGTCCGAGTATCCGGGGACAATAAAAGGGGTAGTTTCGGCAGGTCAAAGGCGAAGTTGTTGCCGAAGTTCAAAAAGGGGTACAGTTTTGGGTACGACATTTATCGGTACTGTCGTAGGAACTGTGTTGCTCAGGCCTGTAGGCCGCCTCGTTCCCTTTAAGGTACTTAAGGACTTAATCGTCATCTTCCGATTTTAAAGAAGAGTCGCTGTCGTATCGTGGGGAGCTCGGAGCTAGATAGAGGGGTATTCTGAACCGAAATGCTGATGTCGAATGATTTCGTCGTTTCTGAATATTCAGCTTCGGTGTCCCTCCTTATCTAAAGCTAAAAGATCGTTTACTATTTTAGTAAAGTTGTAATTCCAGCGTCTCTTAAGCGTAGCAGACGGGTTTTGGCGCTGAGGTGTAATCTTGTCCTATATATAAAAGAAGCGTTCCGATTCTAGTATCTCTCTGAGTATGGCCGTACTCGAAAAGTGACCTTTTGAAGTCGGCAAAAGTTTCTTCAGCGTAATCTTATTCTTAATTCCACTTCTATCTCTTTCAACTTTCATCTCTTTCAACCTTTGTACCGGCGGCTGGGACTCGGTTCGTAACCGCAGTCTTTTTGAATGTTCGCTGGTAGAGGTTCGAGGAAAAAGTTTAGAGTAGAGTCGGATGATGTTCGGTCGGTATCATTGAAGACAGCGATAACTCAGCTAAGAGCTCGCTTCTGAGTTTCGTCCTGATGGAAAGCGTATTTTAACCGATTCGTATCCGATTCGAGATTCGAGAGTTGGGAAGTGGTAGGAAGGCATCAGGGGCAGCGGTGTCCCTTAAGCGAAAGAGGTCTAAATTTGGGCTTTTAAAGCAAAGGAGGGTCGAGTAAGGGTTGGATCGGGGAGGGTTCGGAGGTGGAGTGTTTTGTTGACTTTGGAGTTCGCTTATGTTTATGTCCTCCATCTTGTCTAACCGATCGTTTTGTCCTTTGTTTTATGCCGCCATCTCGTCCGCCTATTATCCGCATATCGTCCGAAATTGAGAAGGTTGTCTTTTTGGGGGCTAAGCCCTTGTTGTTTCGGTATGCGGTTGTGGGTCGTAGAGGGTTCAGAGAGTTGTCTTTCGAAAAAGGGGGGTGGCTCTGGAAGGTCGTTCAACGCCTCGTGGCAGAACTGGGTTCAACATCTTCGTCGATTTAGGGGGGGGGGGGGGGGTAAGGTCAGATTCGGAAGCCTTCCGGATAACTATTATAAGTCGGCTTATTCACTAAATCTAGGGTTATTAAGACTCTTAGGAAATACTTAGCGTATTCCAATCCCTTAACGTGTACTAAAACACGATTTACACCAGCTATCTATATAGACAACAAACCCTACTATTACTAGCTATCTAGGTAGTCTCTGATTACCTAGCTATGTAAGAATGTCGTTATGATATTCTAAATCGAGGGCGAATCGACTTCTAAATAAAGAGCAGCAATAAACTCGAAAAGAGATATTATTAAGGCTATTACTAGCGAAGAAGAGTTATTATTTTTATATAATAGCACGAAATACATATAACTATAATAGAGGTATATAGGAGTGTATATAGTAGAATAACGTATATAGATACTAGGCTCTAATACAAAAGAAAATAATAACTATCCCTCTTCTAGACTAAACATAAACGTCTATATACAAGAGGTTTTAGATAATACAAAAAGGGGTATAAAACCGAACAACGACATACGTCGGCTAATACAAAAGCCCGAACCCTACGAAGTACGTCTGAAAGTCTGGACAGACGTACAGACGTACGTAACCTTCCTAAATTAGACAATACAAAACAACAACTACTGAAACCTTATATGTACGACATATGCCATATAATCTCGGCTATACAGGACGGCATGCCGTCACATCTAGCTACTTCTATTCTATACTTCTTACTCTTCTCTCTCTTTCTAACCTCTCTTTTTAACTTTTCTAGCTACTCTAATCCTTCTTTTATAATTATCCTTTCTCTTCTATTATATTCTATAAGTAAAGTTATTCTATTCTATTATATTCTAAAGAGAGAGAGTATTCTTTCTTATTCTAATACCTAGAATCGTTTAAGCGGAGAAATCTAAAACACTAGCTAGTATTATATATACTAGCTTTATAAAGTACTAGACTTCTAAATCTAAAAGAGTTTAGTTATAAAATATCTTTTAGAGTATACTAGACTTCGTAAGCTTTTTAAGAGTAAGCTACTAAATTATTATTACTATAGTTAATAAGTAGCTAGCTAGTTACTAGACTTTTACTAGCTTATTACTAGGCTTTTTATACTTAATTCTCTTTCTTAAAGAATCTAGATAAGCTTATATTTTATCTATTTAATAGAGTAAAAAGTAACCTTTTTTCTTATATAGTAATAATTTCTAAGAATAATAATAATATAAGTAATCTAAGAGCTATTAAAAAAACAAGTTTATATAGAAAGAGCTCTTACTTAACTCTAATATATATTAAGCTAGATTTTTAAAAAGAGGTTTTACTATTGATATTTACTAAAAGAACTAAAAAAGTATAAAAACTAACTTTAGTTTTAAGGTTTCTTAATTTTTTAGATAATATAAGATATATTTAAGAAGTAGTTAATAAGTCTTAAAAGAGAGATATCTATAGAGAATTTAAGAATTTATCTAGTACTTTTCAAAAGCGGATTTTAATATAAAAGAGTAGTTTTTAAGATAATAATAGCTTAAATTAATATATTAAAACTAAATTTATCTTTAGTACTAAAGCTATTACTACTAATCAGATCTTAGACTATTATAGATAAGACGTATTTCTTCTTTTTTAAACTAAGCTAGACTAGATAAATATTTTTTTAGCCTACTTTCTAAAAATGTCAAAGCGGTTCGTTATATGAGAGGCTGAGGAACTGAGATAACAATATTCCAACATGCGGAGAAGACTGAGAAAAGACTATTGTAGACTAGGTCTTGGATCGAACTCCGGTCAAGGTGAACATCAGCTTCATCCAGGAGAAAAATCGCACTCTAATGACTTACGATCTGAAAGATCAGCTATCCTCCTGTACTCATTCTCCATCTCATACCTCCCATACCTCAAAATACCACCCTCCTCTTCCTCTTCCCTCTTCTCATCAACACCTTGTGACTTCGACCGGCGATGAAAGGAACAAACAATGCAACACCATGACTCCCTAAACCATGATTGTAACACCAATCCCAATCCCAGTTTTCCCTTCAGTGGTTAGAACCGTATCCGAGTTTGGGAGCTGCTGGTGTGTTGATATCGATGTCTAAGAACCAAGCGTTACCATCGAAGAGCTCCCCTCTGCCCTCCCAAACAAAAGCAGATCCTCATCAGTCTGCTCCACCGGCCTCGCCCTCACACTCGTTACCACCGCCCTATCAGTCGGCATAGTAGCCGTCGTGATCGTCACCGAAAACTGACTTTCGCATACCCAAAACAAGTATGTGGTGCTACTGCAAGATTCCTGAAATGCTTGCCTCGTTTGTGATCATCGCATTGTCTTGAAGAGCTGTTTTCATGATACGAGCAGCAGATCTATGCAAAAGATACCAAAGTGGTCTTTCGTTTTGTTCCCTTCCTTGCACTGAGTTACCTCCTTCGAGTGCGAGGACGGAGGCGCATACTGTGGGTTGGACGTGTGTAAGTGCGTTTCGTGGTTTGGCATGAAGAAAGGGATTCGTCAGATTCGATGTCTAAATCATTCACTTTTAGTATAGGATAGAGAAGAAAGCGAGCAGTTTACCTGTGACTTTTCGTTTCTTGGGCCCGAGGTCCCTATGCCTGCCTGTAGAATCACCTCGATTCTTTTCCTTGCTTATCGTCGTCGGGCTTGGGCTAGATGGGACGGTGGTCGCGCGCGTTCCACATGAAGCCGTGTAGGTATATTCTGAACGAGGCGAAGATGGTTTAGATTGCGGTGTTGGTGTTAAATTGTATATACCATTCACTGCCTCAAGTGATATTATGTAATGGTATGCCGACCGGTACAATTCATTTCCGGTCTTCCATGGTGGAAGAGATGTTGTTGGTGTGATAGATTCGAGTTTCTTTATTGCAGCAGAGATGTTTTCTTCGATTTCCTTTGCGTGGAGGTCGCGTAGAGCATCCAGATATGGGAAGGTACCTGGTTCTGGAGTTTGGGCAGCCATGGTCGGATGTGGTTGCCGAGGGCGGCTCTGAGGCCACTGTAGCCTTAGAAGCCAGGCTGGAGCTCCGGACTAGCTTAAGCCTTGGCGCTTGCTTTACGCAACCAGAATTTAAATCATATATTATGCCTCTACCAGAACCTTAATCTCATGTTTTACCTTCCACCGCACTTGGTACATCTCCATCTCCTTATAATTTAGAAACCTCTACCATTCTAAATTCTCCCTCTGCCTACTTGCCCTTCTTGTCACTACCGGAACCCCCCATGAACAAAGGAGAATTTGCGAAAATGTAGTCCAGCCTCTCGGTCCTCTTTTAGCGGCGCCGTGGAATCGATTTTGTCGAAACCACAAAGCGAACAGGCGGAATGGTCCCACTGCCTGCAATTTATGAATTTCCAGCCAAGCGACATCGTTGATAACACACCTACAGGTGTCGATTTGAATGAATACCTCTGCATCCTTCTCCGATACCGCTTTGCCGCCCTGGACGGGTTACTATTTTCTCAATCTTGGTCGATTACCTGGCAACCCGCTTCTTGGGTGGGTTGCTGGAAGAGGTAGACCTGAGATGGAACACGGCGGCGTCGATTTGTTACTTTCTCCAGACGACGAGGCCTCGAGAAAGAGATACAGGATAAGGGGGAGGCATGCTCGATTTGACATTGTTTTGAGTTCGGGTGTCTTACAGATAACCTGTGAACAAGAAATGTTCTTAAACAACGATATCATCGCAGCCAAGAAGACAATACCTATTACGAAACTTGATTCTACGATAACCTTGGGAGACTACATCTATCGCGTGAAAATTTCTCTAAGTACTTCCTATATAAACCAGCTTATAACATACCGCTAGGCGCGAGGCATGTAATTGATAGCCGATGGCTAAGGCCTTTAGATCCCACCTCACCTTGCTCCTACACTAACACCTGGTGACTATATATTGAAGGGCTATACTATTAAGGCTCTATTCTCGCAAGGAGCTACGAGCATTGTTTGCTCTGGTTTTAATCCATTCGGGGAGTTTGTCGTTATTAAGAAAATCAAAAGCACAAGATGGAATAAAAATAGAATTGTCGACGAAATGAAATTGATGTGTTTAATTTGTTAACCACCACATGTAACATCCCTATTTACATACCTATTTTTATGTATGCTGACTGATCTCTCAAGCCTCGAATCTGTACTTTTATCACCGACCTTCGAAGACCAGGCGAAATTACAAATGAACAAGAGGTAGAGGAAGTACATCTTGTTTTCTCCCCTCTAGGGTTAGAAGCCTTTGAAAAAACGATGCAACGAAATCTCGACTCAAAATCTCGTATCGTGATCGCTACTCAAATCCTTCAAGCCCTCCAATATATCCACTCTAAAGGGGTCATGCATCGGGACATCAAACCGGGAAATACATCCACTGTCTCTATCTCCCCTCTAAATATCCAACTCATCGATTTCGGGGTAGCAACACAAACCCAAACTTCTACTGATAATGGAATTGGCACCAAAGCCTATCTTGCCCCTGAAATAGTTGCTCTTAAGCGTCTCACCAGTTCAACACCATACGATCGATCGGTTGATATTTGGGCGGCTGGTCTTGTAATTTTAGAACTCTTTTTACCACATCTTCGACCTAATGCGATGTGGGGTATTCACATGGTTGATTTGACTGCGTTGACACACTTGACTGACTCGGTTGATAAATCAAAATTTCTACCTAAGCAGGTGAAAACGATTCTCCGGTTTATGTTGAAATGAGTGCCAGGGGATCGGATCTCCGTAGTTGAAGCGCTTGGTATTCTATGTTCAAGGTAATAAGAAACTACTTCTTCTATAATAGACCTAGATTAATCTGTGGTATAATGTTATTCTAGTTCCTTAGCTCTATAAAAGAAGAATCGTTACGCCTACGCTCGGATAAGGTAGACTAAAGGAAAGGATACTTAGTTAAGCACGACGACTCTTCTATACGAGTCTAAGATCTAATAGTAATAGCTTTAGTGCTAAAAGTGAATTTAGTTTTAATATATTAATTTAAGCTCTTAATATCTTAATAACTACTCTCTTTTATTAAAGTCTACTTTTAAGAAGTATTAGATAAATATCTAATTTATCTATAGATATCTTTCTTTTAAGATCTATCTTAGTTTACTTAAAAAATTAAAAAACCTTAAAACTAAATTTAGTTTTTATACTTTCTTAGTTTTTTAAATATATAAATAATAAAGCCTTTTTTTTAAATACTAGCTTAATAAAAGTTAGAGTTAAGTAAAAGCTATTTATATATAAACTTATCTTTTTAATAGCTCTTAAGTTACTTCTACTATTATTATTCTTAGAAATTATTACTATATAAGAAAAAAGCTTACTTTTTACTCTATTCTATTTTATTATAAAATAATAATCTAAACCTAGACTCTTTTCTATAAGAAATATAAAGTAGAATTAAAGCTATTTAAATATAAACTTCTTATTTTAATAGCTTTTAAATTAGCTATAGTATAACTAATATAAGAGAGAGTCTAATATATACTAAATTCACGCTTATTACTAAAGCGGTTATTATAAGCTCTTAGACGCTCTAGCTAAGCTTCGCTCGTACTTATCTATCTTATATTCTTCTCTACTTTTATTAGTCTACTTTTATAGTTAAGTAGAGTTAGCTAAAAAGAGTATCTAAGAAACTAAGATAATATAAACGAGTATAATAAAGCTCTATAGCTACGTAATAGAGCTTAGTAAGAGTTAATTTTTATTTTTCAAGTCTTTTCTAAGATTCTATTCTCTCTTTAGTTTAATATTCCTTTATATATAGTAATTTGTTCTAGTAATCTATATTATAATAAGTATAATTAAGTTATAAAGTAGCGTAGTTTTATAATAATCTATCTAGTAGTTAAAAAGAGTTAATATAATAATACTTAATTCTTAGTTTTCTTAACTTAGAATATAGATATAAAGTAGTAAAAGATAAATAAATAAATAAAATATAGTACTCTACTTTTTTAGATAGCTAAGACTCTATATTTCCTATTTAAAGCTAAGTAATTAAAGAAGTACTTACTTTTAAAAATTATACTTAGACTAGTTATAAAAGCAATATAAAGTCTTATAATATATATTATATCTTAAAAAAGAGATTACTTTATTAATTTCACTTATATAAAAAATACTTCTTTTTAAGCTTAGCTAATTTTTTTAAAGTTTCTAATAAGTATTATAAAGCTTTTTCTATTAGTAACTAAAAATGAAAAGATATTTATAATAGTACGAAATATATACTATTATAAAGGAGATATATAAGAGTATATTTAAGTAGAATAATATATATAGATACTAGGTTTATATAATATAAAAAGCTAAAAGCTAATATATATAATAAGTAAACTTTAGTAATTTAAGATATTAGTAATTTAAAATTACTAGCTATTAGAATATTAGCTTACTTTTTAATAAACCTAATTAGAGAGTATATATCTATTAGTAACTTTTATAAAATCTACTTATCTTTATATATTATAGTTTATATAAATAGAGCTAGTATAGAATTACTATATATTACTTTAGTAAATATAACCTAGTAGTTAAATATTATTTATAACTTATAGATTTATACTTTATATATATAATAAACTTAGTTAGTTAAAGCTTTAGTAAGGATATTATTCTTTTAAATACTAAGAATTAAAACTAAATAGTTATTATTAATAGATAGTTAAAAAAAAGTATACTTTAGCTTTTATTATAATAGCTAAGTCTATACTAGTCGAGCTTTAGACGTCTATATTAACTATATTATTTAGTTTTAGTTATAGACTTTTATATAGTTTCACTTATATATAAAAACTCTAATTCTTTTATAGTTAGAAAAGACTAATTTAGTCTTCTTTTATATATTAGAACCTAGTAGTTATATACGTTAGTCTACTAAGTTTACTCTTATATATCTTTTTAATAATAGTATATATTTCGCGTTCTTAAATTTATAGCTTACTAATTTCTTAATATAAGTAATAATTAAAAAATTAGCTTTAGAAATATTATTTAATAGCTTATTTATTTATTCTAGACTTAAAAATAAAAATATAGTTATATATTTAAAGTAGATAAAAGAATATTAGATATATCTTTTTATATACTATAGAAAAGATATATAATAATTATTTAGATTAATTTTAAAAACTAGAACTAAATTTATAAAAAAGATATAAAAGAAGTATTTAAGTATAGATTATCTTTTATAGTTCAGCTAACTAGTAATAGAAGGTATTTAGTAAAATAGTTAGTTTATTAATATATAGACTTCTTTTAGTATTTTCCTTTTAAATTATTTAAAATTATATATAGATCTATCTATTATATAAGTATTATATAAGACTTTATTTAAAGAATTAGTATTCTAGTATATTAGAGTTATAAAAGAGAGAGTAGATAAGAAGTGTTAAGAAACTATGTTTTAGCTAAAATAATAAAGTATAAGCTTTTTAATAGATATTTAGTATATAGAAAATAGAATAAATAAGATTAAGTAAAAATATAGTATACTACTAGTATTACTAGTATAGCTAGTACTAGACTCTTCTACTAGTATCTAATAGTTTTTTATAATATTATACTAGCTATACTAAGTATATAACGCTAAAGTGACTATGATTTAGTCTTAGTATACTTAGTACTAAAGCTAACTTACTATTTAACTTCTAGTACTAGAGATACTAAAGCTAACTCGTTATCTAAAACTACTACTAAGTCTAATACGCTTCTCGAGTCTCGGGATTATATAATTATATAACTAGTCTTCTACTTCTTTATATACTACCTAGTACTATAAAACTATAATAGATTAGAAAAGCGAGTAATAATATTTACTTTATAAGATATCTCTTATTTAAATAGAGTATATAGAGAAGTAAGTAAATAGATAGATAAAAACGTATAAATATAATAATACTATATTAACTACTAGTATATCTTATATATCTAATCTAGCTAGTACTAAGTATACTAGCTAGTATCTCTATTATAACTAATTTTATAATAGTATACTTAAGAGTTTAGTATACTAGAAGTATTAGATATACTAGACTTATTAATAGTATATCTATTATTAAAAGTCTTTTTATAATATATAAAAAGAGTAAAGTAGATAAATTATCTATAAGTTAATTATTATAAGATATAAGTAGATTAATATAAGCTTAGATTTAAGAGTATTATTAAAAAAAAGAATAGTTAGATTTTAAATACTTAGATTTAGTAGTACTATAGTTAGAAGTTATAGTTAAGAGAGATATCTTTTTAAGAATAAGAATTAAATATTCTTTAAAAATCTAGTATTATTAAAAAAAATTTACTTAATAGTATAATCTTTTAATAATTATCTATAGATTATCTACTTATAAATAATAAACGTAGATAGCTTAGACTAGAGTAATTATATAAGTATTAGATTTAGTAGTTTTCTTCTAATAATACTATATATTAATCTTAATATTATAACTATTAAGAAACTTTTTCAGAATTAATAAAGTAACTCTAAAAGCCTTAAAATACGTTTAGACGACTATTAGATAGTCTAGAAAAAGACTAAAGCATCTTATAATTATACTAAATAATTATAATAGTAGTAGTAGTAGGAAAAAGAGAGGCTTATAAAGAGCCTCTATTCCTCTCTCTAAAGTACTAGTAACTAATAAAGATAGTATAATAAACTAAGAAGAGTAGAGTATAAGAGAATAGAAGGGAGTATTAGATTATATAGACGTGATAAAGAAGAGCCTAATCTAAATAATACTTAACTTAGTAATAGAAGAGAAAGGTATTAAAGTAATTATTAAAGTAGTAGGAAAAGTACTTAAGTATAAGAGAACTAGGAAGAGAGGAGATAATATAATTATATATAGAATCTTATAAGAGGAGCTTACTATTATAGTTAAGAGGATAAGAGGAATAAAGGAGCGTAGCTTAATATAGGTAGAGAGAGCTAGAACCGAGGGACTATAAAGAGGAGTAGTAACTATACTATAAAGGGAATATATAGTACTAGCTAAATATACTAAGGAGATTATAGTCTAAGTAATAGAGATAGATAAAGGGAAGGATAAGCTATTACTAAAAGAGGTAATTAGAGCTATAAATATAAGTAGATATAAGATAAGAGTAATAGTAGCTTAAAAGCTTTAAAATAGAGATATTATTATAAAGTTTAAAGAAGAGAAGTAGGTAGGACATATATAAGATAATAGCTAAGTAAAGAAGGTATTTAGATAAGAAATAGTAGTAGTAGTAAGAATACTAGTAGTACTTATAAAAAGAGCTTTAATAAATATACTTAAGAATAAGATAGAGAGTATACTATAAAGCATCTCTTAAGCCTCTAGTATAAGGATATTAAAGATTATATAATAAAGAAATAGATATAGAGAGTACTAAAGATAGAAGAGACTAGCTTAAAAGAACTATATTCTTAAAGTAGTAATAATAGAGGAAGTAAGAAGGCTATATATAAGAGGAATATTATAGAAGGTATAATACTTCTTATATAAATAATATACCTTAAAGATAGTAGTATAGAGGTGTTATAAGTACTAAAAGTAAGAGTATATAGTATACTTTTATAAATAAGATAAGAAGTATACTTAGTATATATATAAGAGATATAAAGGGAGTAAGGAAGAGTACTTTAGTAAGAAGGATTTAAAAGAATACCTAGTAAAGTATAAGAATTATAAAAGAGGATATCTAGTATTTATAAAAGAGTATTATATAAAGGAGTAATACTATAAGTAAGTAAGAGAATAATATCTTAATAAAATAACTATATTTATAAACTTATAAAGACTCTTAAAGAAGAGTAAAGTAGAGATATCTTACTTATTTACCTTTAACTAGAAAGAGAGCTTATAAAGCTTAAAAAAGAGATAGAGATAAGGATTTATACTAGGAAGGCTAATAGATATAAATAAAGTAGGATATATAAATAGTAGTAACCTAACCTAGTTCTTAGAAAGGCTAAGAAGCTCTCTTAGTATAATAAGAGATCTAAATAAGAAAGAAATAGAAGTAACCTAAACTCTACTTATAAGATTACTATAAGTATAATAATACTATATTAGAATATAAGGAAGATACTAGAAGCTCTTAATATAGCTTTAAATTATAAAGAGGAATATAATATATTAATAATCTAAGAACTAATATAGAATAGTATAAAAGACTCCTCTAGCTACTTTTTAAACTTAAGATATAATATAATCTAGTTAGATAAGATAATAGTACTCTTTATATATAAAAGATACTTAAAAGTAAGCTAGACGTATACTATAGATAAGAACTAAGTAAGTATAATAATAGAGAAGGGAGTAGATAAGATAATAGTCTACTTAGTCTATAACTTATAGATAGAGTAGACACTGATTAAGGATATACTCTAATAAGTAAGACTAAGAAGAGTACTTATAATAGATAATCTAAATACTTACTACCTCTTATAAGATATATATAAGAGATATAATAGGAATATAGACTTTATCTTTAAACTTACTATACTATAGGTACTAAAGAGAGATATACCTTATAATAAAGCTATATAGAGAAGAGAGAGCTCTTATAACTCTATAATTAACCTTACCTTCTCTACTAAGAACGTAGTAACCTAGTAAAGGTCTCTAGACCTACTAGGATTAGACTATATAGCTTAACTTCTTATAATAAAAGTAAGAGGAGAAGGAAAGGTACTATAAGTACTTAGATTTAGCTAGAGAATAATAGATAAGATCTTAGTTAAAGTAAAAGCCTCTTACTTAGAAACACCTATAATCTAAAATATATAAGAACTTAAGAGAGTAGTATAAAGACTTATAGAAGACCTTTAAAGAATAGTAAAGGCCTTAATACTACTCTAGAAGCTAGATAGAAAGAGGGTATAGCTCTAGTAGAATATAGAGGTTAAAGAAGTATTAGAAAAGGTAAGGAGATATAAAAGGACTTAGAAGAAGTACTAAATAGAGAGCTTAAGATAGTAGCTTAATAACGCTCTTTAAGAACTCTAAAGATAAAGAGTTAGAGAGAGGTACTAGTAGAAGTAATAAAAGATAAAAGGAAACTCTAGATACTTAAGAAGTAGATACGCCTTAAAAGACATATAAGACTAGAAGTACTAGTACTACTAATACTTATATCGCTTAATAGAATAAAAGGTAAGACTTACTAAGAGAAGGCTTATATTCTTATAGAAAAGTTCTTCTTAGAGTTAATAGCTAACTACTTAAGTATTCCTAATAAAGACTAGAACACTAAAAGCTTCTCTAAAAGGTATTTAATAAGCTAATATATAACTAAGAAGTATATTAAGATAACTATAAGATTAGTACTATAGAAAGTGTTAGGATTTAATATACTAGTAAATAGCTTCTTAAAAGCTTATAATAAACTACTTTATAAAGTACTTACTATAATAGTAGAAGTAAGCTTTTACTTATAGTACTTTCTATTCTACTTCTACTATATAAAGGTAGTAGTACTAAGAAAACTAGGTAAAATAACTAAGAAGTAGAGTAAAGTAGAGGCCTACTAGCTAATAGTACTACTTTTAACTATAGATAAGATCTTTAAAAAAGTAATAGTATAAAGACTTATATAGCTTATAAAGGAAATAGTAATACTACTAAGGCTATAAATAGGTAACTAGAAGTACTAAAATATAGAGCTAGTAATTAGAATAGTAATAAAGAGTATATATATAGTATAGGAAAATAAGAGCTATATATCCCTAGCCTAACTAGATAGAGTAAAAGCTTTTAACTAAGTAGACTATATATAGCTACTTTATATATTAAGAGAGAAGGAGGTTTTATAGTAGATAGTAATATAAATAAGAAGCTTCTTCTCTAGATAAAGAGCTATACTATTCTTTAATAAATAATTAGTAGATAAAAGAGACCTTAAATAAGGTGTTTTATAAGAATTAGTACTATTACTAATACTATTTATCCTCTTTATCTTAATACTATATAAGGACCTAGTAAGAATTAATAAGCTTATTATAGTAGGCTTTATAAATAATATAAATCTACTTATAATATTAAAAAGTATAGTAGTAAACTATAAGATATTTAAGATAGCTTAGAGAGTATATAATAAGTAGGTAAATAAGTAAGAGATAGCTTTTAGCTTAGAGAAGATAATACTTATATACTTTATAAGAACAAGAGTACTATAAAGAGAGATAGTCTAGTTTAGAGAGATAAGGCTTATACTAGTTAAATATATAAGGTTCTTAGAAGTAGAGCTTAATAGGAAACTAAACTAGAAGATATACTAAGAAAGAGTCTAGAAAAAGCTTATAATATAGACTTTTATACTTATAAGACTTACTAGAAAAATATAGAGAGTAGACTACTACTAAGTAAGATAGATATATATAGTAGTAATAAGGAGTATAATAGTATATAAAGCGTTAATATAATACTATATTATATTAAAAGAAGGGAATATAAAGGGAATAGTAAAGAGCTTTCTTATATAATAATTAAGATACTTATAAGTAGTAATAAGAGTATATAAAGCTATCCTAGTTTAGAACTTAGAAGTTAAAGTAGACTATATACTAATTAACCTATATCTTAACCTATAAGTAGCTGCTTTTAAGAGAAAGTTCTAAAGATTAGAGCTAGAGGAACTAATCTAGAATACTTATAGATATATAGTAATATAGCTAAAGAGGAGAAGGAGAGGTAGACTAACAAAGATAAAGAAGGTAATACTATACTTATAGAAAGTAAGGTAAAAATAGGAAGAGGAGTAGAGAGTAGAAGAAGTAGGATTTAAGTATAATACTATGCTTATAAAATAGAAGAACTACCTAGAGACTTAAAAGAGAAGAACTTAAGAGAGGAACCTAATATAATATATAGAAGTATTAGACGAAATAGACTTAAATAAGTAAGAACTATAAAAGGTCTATAAGAGGCTTACTAAGATAAAGAGCTTACTACTTATCTAAGTATAAACAAAAGTAATAGGACTAAATACCTTCCTTTTTATAAGAAGAGTACTAAACTAGGTTATACTATAGTATATTTATATAGGTAGTAGAGAGATAGTAGGACACTTAGTCTTATTTTACTAGAACATTTTATAAGAAAGAGACACGCTTATAAGAGCTCTAAGAAAGAGGATTAGAGATCTATAAAAGCTAAGAGAGGTACTAGTAGATAAGAAACTAGTACTAAGAGTAACTACTTAGCTACTTAGGCTAAGGAGACTCTAGGAGTATAGGCTAGTACTAGAATTACTTAAAGAGAGAGAGGAGAGTAAGGAAGAGATAAAAGAAAGAGAGGAATAGAAAGAGAAAGCTAAGACATACTAGAAGGTAAGACCTTAGCTCTAATAATTCTAGAAGTAAATATACCTCTTATATAACTAATATATACCTTAATAGGTTAAATATACTAACCTACTATACCTCTCTACTATATTACTAAGTTAGAGAGATAAGCTCTAAATAGATAGTAGTAAGAACTAAAGAAAAGGAGAATCGTACTTATAAGGAAGCTTAAGAGGCGAAGAAGAACGAGCTAAAAAGCTATATAAACTAGAATAGAAGATATACTACTTACTCTTAGAGCTCGGCCTATAGCCTACGTAGCGTAAGAATAATAATAATAATAATAATAATACTATATATTAATAAGATAACTAAGTTATAGAAAGTCTTATTATAGAAGAGTCTAGCTTTATTATTAGTTAGTATATTATAAGAAGAAGTAGTAATTATTAATATAAAGGTTCTTTATATAATATTAGCTAAAATCTTTATTCTACTTCTTTTTATACTTTTATTTTACTTTACTTTAATTAAATATAAAAGAGCTTTTAATAGTATTATATAAAGAATATAAAGTAAAGTATTAGTTTATAGAAAAAGAGAGTATATATAAAGAGAAAGAGTATATATAGAATAAGAGTCTATATATATAGTTTTTACTATAATAGAATTCTTTAAAATAACTACTATATTATAAACGTAATAAATTAGTAAAAGATATATATAAAAGAGTTTAATATATAGTTTAGAACCTTTTCTTAAGCTATATTTTTAAGAAGAAGCTTTAATTATAAAATAAACTAAAAAAGTATAAAAACTAAATTTAGTTTTAAGAATTTTAAGTAGTATAAGATAAGTTTAAGAGATAGCTAAAATATATAACAAGTGTCGGTATACTTAAGAGTAAGTAACTGCTCGGGTTAATACACGTAGGAGCACGTGATATTCTCGCTTAAGAACTATTTAGATAAGCATCGTAGCTAGCTTTACTCGGTCTATATAAACGAATATATAACTCTTTTTATATTACTTTTATAACTATAAGTTATACTAATAAAAAGAAAGACTTTTATAAGTAAATTAAGTATTTATCTAGTACTTTTTAGAAAGAACTTTAATATAAGAGAGTAGTTATTAATATATTAAAACTAAATTTATATTTAGTACTAAAGCTATTACTATTAGATCTTAGACTCTTATAGATAAGATGCGTTCCTTACTAATTATTTATTATAAACTAAGCTAGACTTATTAAAGATTTTTTTTAGCCTACTTTCTAAAAGTTTTTATTATATAAGAGGTTATGGAACTAAGATAAAGCAACTATATATAAACGTTTACTAAAGAATACCACTTTATTTAGAGCTGACTTCTATGAATTAACAGCACTTTAAATCACAGTCGAATACAAATCCACTTTCTAACACGACGGAATAGACGTTTCTCCGACTGTAATCCAATACCTGATATTCTTCAGCAATGCATAAATCGTTCAAAGGGTCTTGAAATTGCCTGAACTCGGGTTCAAAGGGGTAAGTGCCACAACCCGACTCCCCAAGTCATCTACCATTGATTTACAACTCTTACCCTAGTTGGACTGAAAAGAAGCTTAAGCGAATAAGATATCGAATATGATAAGTCAACTTGCTTGTTTGTTGCTAGTCTATATATATGGTGGTGGTACACTAATGAGTCGAATTCTTTCGTGATTCGTGAATGATTGACAATCCGACTGCATCCATCCTCTCCGCTTTTCCTTCGGTTGAATAACAAACATTTTGATGCCAAATCCTTGTTCGCTCGCCGAGGTCAAATTTACGTTCAGTACTATTTGCAAAGCTCTCACTCACACGAGCTGAAAAGCAGAGTGCGAGTAAGAATTTGACATGCTCCATACTCTATATAAAAGAAGCTTTTGGACTTCACCGTTTCTAAACAAAGACACGCGCTTACTTATCTGCGCGCAGCAAAATCCATATACACAACGAACCCATATCAAAGCTCATTGAATCTTCCCAACATGTCTTCTTCCTCGCCTATCAAAATCCAAGACGATTCCCATTCTAACCCTCCCTTAAATCAACAACTGCCAATCCGCTTAAGGCCAGAGGATGCTACCGCTCAACACTTCACAAACCCCCACACGCAATATTCGCTATTTAAACATTTCGTAGGAAGTTCCCCGTCAGGAGATCAACAAAAGATCCAGGAGTTCTTCAATTCAGTCCTCGATATCGATGTCAACTTTAAGTCCCAGCCAGAAGTCAGAAATAAACAAGGCGAAAACACCATAACCATCTCCTTTGATGCAATGCCTGAAAATAGGTTGTTCTCCGAAGAATTGCTGGATTGCTTCAACGAAATCGCAAAACACAGCACGAACTTTGCGTCTCTAAAATTCATGGGTCTCTCTGATGCTGCGAATTCGCTTCTGGCACTTGGGGCTGCTGTGCTTGTTCCTTTTATTAAGCAAAATATGTGCAGCTATGATATTCAAGCACATGCAGCTTCTTTTGTTGAGAGGGAGGTGGTTCACTAGCTTCGTCTGTCCCTTGGATTCCCGGCGAGACTCGAATATAACACTGTTACCGAGATCGGAGGAATTATGACTGTTGGGGGTTGTCTTTTGAACAAGGTGGGAATTATTGTTTCCCGGCTCGGAGTGATTGGTCTTCCCGTCGTGGCTTTAAAAATCAGAGTTCTTATCCCAGATGTCAATGAGCATTATTCCATCAGATCTGCATCGGCATGGCTTGAAATGGGAGAAGCGAATGTGGTTCGAGTCCCCGTCGATGATGTCTACCGAATGAAGATTGACGAACTCGAGCGAGTTATCATTAAGGAAAGAGCAGCTGGACATCACATTCTCGCATATGTGGCATATGCTGGTGACTCCAGAAGCATGAGAATCAACAACCTTCACGATATCAGTGAAGTTTTGCGCAAACACAAGGTTTGGTTCCATGTCGATGCTGGCCATGGTTCTCAACTTGCATTTTCCCGTACACATTATCACAAGATCCAAGGAATCAAGGAGGCCGACTCGGTAGCAATTAACCCACACAAAGTTTCTTAGATTCCCTAAATACTCCTTTACACTTTTCAAGGACCCTAAGTCTCTCGCAAATGTTTCAACAAACTCGGATCTTATTCTTAAGACTCAATAGTCTCTCGAACAAATTACTCCATGTGTGGGATCCATGGCTTTTGATGCTTTGAAACTCTAGGCTACTATCAAGTACATTGGTCGTTCCGGCATCGAGGCATTAATTGATGCAAGACTTGCTCTTACAGAGGAGTTTCAAAGGGAAATTACCCTACACAAGGATGTACTTCTTCTCAACGAAACCGACATCAATGCATACATGTTCATTTACATGCCGGAATCACTTCAACAAGAAAAACGAATCTTAACCAAGACTCCCAAGACTCTCAATAAGTGTAATCTTTCGGTTAGAACCTCCATTTTGTAAAGTGGTGAGGCCCTTGTCCACGGTTTCAACCTCAAGAGATGTTCACACCCCTTGTTGCCCGAGGATGAAGTTGTCTATGTTCTTAGAACAATCAACGGAAATCCTCTCACCACGGCTAGACATTTGAAGGAAATTTTGGAAAGTGTAGTGAATTTGGGAGAAATGTACTACGCAAAAGTGGATTTGTGAGGTCGGGAAAACTCTTAGGTATGTATCAGAAAAATGAAAAATTGGTTGAGGGGTACTTTTTAATAACGCCGCTCATTTATGTAGAGAGAGGTATGACAAGATTGATTTTGTAGAAATCATCTTGGGGAGAGTCTATATCAATGTTTGGCAAGACTACATCCCTTCTGTTGTTGTGGACCGCAAACTTGATGCAAGTCTCGAGGTTGAATTCTTTTCTCTAACAGGTAATCCGCGAATCCTTGCGTGTATATATGTTGTCAGGGTTGACATTTGTAGGCTTTCCTTCACCCTTGGATGTATTTGGTCCCACCACAAACATACCAATGCTGTTGGAATTAGAACAATGTCTGTCGTTTGTGCGGCCCTTGATTGAAGAGTGTGCCCATTCCCATCAAGTATCATGTCCGCCAAGAACTCCCCATGAGCTGGATGTTGGGACGGAACTTTCACCCTCTGTTGAACTCGTTTCTGCAGCTCAAATAAAGCAAAATGACTTGTTGATATACACAGCCTTGAGCCATTCATTACTGGGGAGAGGGCCTTCTTCAGACTTCAACCCAAAATATCGAGCAACATTTCCGCAGCATATTTTGGGTGGACTTGTGCAAAACTTTTCAAAGACGCGATTATGATTACCAGAGGGTTAGGAATTCGATACTTATGGATCGGTTCTATTTGTATCCTACAAGGTGATGTATCTGACTGGAAACTCGAGTCAGCAAACTTTGCAAACATCTATGCCAATTCATACTTAACGATCTCGGCAATTGGCTCAGCGAGCGGTTCTATTGCTTTCGGAATCATAGAACGGGATCCCTTCCAAAGTTTATGCTCGCAACGCTTCTTTTGAAGCTCATGGAGGATTTACGAATGATGCTATCCGGGTTGAAAGGACCTTTCCTCTCCTCTCTCGGGGATGGTGTTTTCAAGATCGCCTGCTATCAAACCGAATAATTCATTTCCACGCCGAGGAGATGGTCTGGGAATGCGTATCTTTTTTAGTGTGCGAGTGTGGGTATCTCAAAGGGTCCGCCGATGTGGATGGGCATTCATTCAAGAGCAATTCATGCAAGCGGCAGACTCATCGAGTATTCAATGGTCCAAAAAGCAGACGCCAAATCTTCAATACATGGCTAAACATTATTCAGCGATGTTCTGGGCTCGCCCTTTCAAATGAGATGGGCCGGCTTGAGGATATTGCCGGACTCGCTTCACGATTCCAACAGGAATTAGGCTGTCAATATCTGCCTGGGTTATGGTATGATGACCTCCCGCGAGCACTTCTTTGGAACCGAATCTGCAATACAACTCGTCGCAAAATGGACAGTACAGGTGCTAAAACTCCTACATGGTCATGGGCTTGCATCGAGAATATGGAAAAGCCTACGGAGGGGGTTTCTAGTGTTAGCTACCTTGGTATCTTTGAACTAAAAGTTGACCCTCGTGTCCAGATCATGAAAGTGTCTTCACCCATTTCAGAGGGACAACCAGATTTCACAGTTCCTGCTTCTTCTATTTCGATACGAGGAGCTTGTATTTTCACAAAGCTTGTAGATTGGGGAGGCCTGCTAATGTTTTTCGATGTCTACAATGAAGTTGCATGCCTGTTACTCGGAGTTGGGACTGACGGATCTTATTCCGGGTGGTTACACTTCCTAGATCTTCGGAAGCTGCCTGTGGGAAATTTGAGTGGGTCGGGAAAGGAGCTTTGAATCCTAGCAAAATAGCTTAGTTCCAGCATGTTGCTCCCATGGAGGTTGAGATTATTTAGCAACTTGTTATACAGAGTCTGCCTTGGTATTTAGCACTTGAATTTCAGAGTAGAACTGCAGTATCCCTTCTGAAGAGAAGATGTAATGATCGTGAATGGCACAGAGAAGTTGCTCACCTCCCCAATTAGGACAGCTTCAAGGTATTAGGTATAGCATGTAAAGGGGTATTGAGATCGATATACTTTTCAGAAGTACCGAAATCTCAAGATGGCCAAGAATTGGCTGATTAGAAGGAGGGGAACCGGGTAATATCTGGAGAACCTTTAATTGACCAAGTTCTCCCGTAAAACAATACAATGAAAGATCCAAACTTTCTTTGCGCTGAAAGGTGACTTTTGTCCTTGCTGAGAATGGTTTAATCGAGCCACTTCTTCGAATACTTTCGTCAAATAGACTCTCACAGAAATGTCACTAGACCAAAGCTTCGCTATTATTTGAAGAGTACCCACTTAGCTTCTTCTCTCAAAACTTCTCCAAAAACAATATAAAATTACCATGAAAGGCAAGACTTCGACAGCATCCGTCAATCAACTACTTTCTTCAAGAGTTCTTGTAAATAAACATCAAAAGACTCTGTTACTCTAACACACTAAGAAAATAAACAAATTAAAACTTCATTATCAGCATTCAATGGTCTCGACTTTTTCAGTTTTTCCCCTAGACCAAAAACGAAAGACTCTTTTTACTACTAGGCGTAGTAATTTCTGAACGTCCCTCAGCTCGTTACCACTTTTTAGTACGCTTTTAGCACCAAAACTAAGCAAAAACCACTCACACACCTACTTTTATTCTTATAATTAATTATAACATAAAATAGCAAAGAAACATAGGAGATCTAACGGTCGCTAGGCCCCTAAACGAAAGACTTCTCGACGTAAGGTCCTAGTTTAGTAGCGTACTGTTATTATTAGTAGAAGTAGATAGAATACTAATAAGTAAGAGCTACTCCTTTAGATACGAGATAACCTAGATTATGTATCTGTTTTAGAGAGTAGTGTTAGAGACATTAGTTTCTAGTACTTTTTATATAATAACACTTAATTTTATATAATATATGTGTAGTAGAGGTGAAAAAAGAGGGTTGTATTTAAGCGAGAAACTGAGCTGAAAATTAGCTAAGGACGCTTAGAAAATACTAGACCGAGTAGGTTAAAACATTGGAATATCGCCTCACCCCTCTTCCTGGATGTCGATGAAAGATTTGATATTAGGTTGACAAAGAAATCGCACTCGCGAATAAGAGAAAACACATACGAAGAATAACACGGGCTCTCTCCAATGTTGAACCTACCTTTTCAAAAAGGTGCTCACTACGTCATATGCAGCAGACCCAAAAGCCCGAAAAACATTTCTCTCGTCTACAAAACCATCAATAGCATAACTATCACAAACCCCATTCTTTCCCTGACGAAGTCCTCTCATACACATTCTATTCGACCCTCCGAAGATAAGCAACTCTCCTAATAAGTCCTCATTCTACCCTACATTGCAATAACGAAGCATGCTAACGTTATAATGGCATGGAACCTCCCAAACTCAAGAAAGCCGTATATTCCATCCACCACGCCTCATCCCATCAACAACCACAGAGCCTGAAATACCTATCCCAGCCCCTTGTTTACCTCGTCAAACCAGACGACGAACCAAGCGTATAATGGCTTTGGATTGCGCAGTCGCGAAGTCCTCAATCGGTACCAAGTGGAGCTTGTCTTCCACAATGACACCATACCAAGTTGGCATGAACAAATTTCGATAAAAGTGACGGCTATCACATATAAACTGGCAATCACTTGCCCGCTGGTCCAGTTGGTGCCGAAGCTGGTGCAGCATTACCGCCTCCACGAGTACCACCCCTTCCACCTCGTCTGCCAATGGTTCCACCTCGACCTCCCCGGCCTCCGCGAGAAGGTGCATGAGGGGCTTGGTGGGGTTGTTGAACGGGTTTCTTCTCTGGAGGCAAAGCAGTTCCTTTTCTCTGCATAACCTGGACGGTTCCCTGAGCGACAGAAATGGGATTTGCTGCCATGGCTTTTTTTAGACCAGCGGAGTCAATGAAGTCAACGTATGCAAAGCCCTTACGTTTGTCAATCTCCACCATGGATACAGCTCCAAATTTCTCCATTGCTTCCTTTAAAAGAGCTTCAGTGACGCCTTGGGAGGGATTGGCATGTTTGATGAAAGCCTGAGTGGCACCCTCAGAGGGAACTGCGGTGTTTTGCGGCTTCCGAGGATTGGGGACTGGCGCAGATTTCGCTGGCTGGGCAGCAGGAGTTGGGGTAGGTGGTGTAGGGGCGGGCTTCTTTAAAAGGACCACAGGGGTTGGGTGAGTTGGAGGGGCCGAAGAAGCTGTGGAGCTTGAGCCTTTGCTTGAATCAGTTTCATTTGATGATGATGTAGCCTTTGCTCGTGATCTTCGACTATTAGGTTGCGCAGCAATAGAAGCTTTTGGTGCAGTTGGGACAGTGGGCGATTGAACAGCTGGAGTAGGCGTGTCCTTCGTCTCGGTGGTAGTTTTGGCAACAGCGGCGGCTCTTTCTGCTTTTCGTGCATCATCAGTATCGCGACGGACTTGACGATGAGCTTGAGCTGGGCTCAGACCAAGATCCCGCTGAAGCATTCTAATGTGAGCCGCAATGACAGCGCCTCGTTGTCGACCAGGAACTCTTCCGAGATCAAGTTTGGGATGCGCGGTCGAATCTGAGGCTGATGCTCCATTCTTTTGGGTTGCTGCATCCCTCTCGGCGGCCAATTTGAGTGTGGCTTCTCTGTTCAAGATTTTGACAGCTTCTTTCGCAGCTCTCTCGACCGATTTCTCAACCTTGACATCCTTTCCTTTTCTCTTCACATCTTCACTTGAAGGAGTATCTTTTGCGGCTTTTCCCTTGGCAATTGCAGCCTCCTGTTTCTTCGCGGCCTTCACTGCTGCTTCTTTGTGTTTGTTGGCCTTCTTATCCTTTAAATACTGAACCAAGGGAGTAGTTGTGACCTTTTCCGGCTTTCCTGATGCTCCATCCCCGATCGTATCTGCATTGGCATCCTTGGAAGAGCTTGGATTCGCTAGACCTTCGAGAAAGGCCATGAATTCTGGATCTTGGTCGATTGTTCCAGCCCGAGCATCTACCCTACGCCGACCTCCCGGCGTTCGACCATAAGGAGAAAACTCAACGCTAGGAGGGCCGATGAGACAAGAGTTTGTGAACGTGTTCTGGGCATCTTCGAGAACGGAATTACGGACAGCTTCGGAGAGGGTCAAAAGGTGATTTTCGTTAGTCAAGTGCAAGTAGGCGCGTGAAGGACGAGAAGGTTTCGATGGGCTTTAGAATCACATGAATTAGTAAAGACTTGATAATGTAGCAAACTAGTAAGACAACTCACTCTTTCGAATCTTTTCCATTCTTGTAAAGGAAATAATCGACTTTTCCTTGCGACAACTTCCATTCCTCACCCAAGATAGAGATAAACTCTGCTTCTGTGAGGCCAGGAGGGAGTCTCCTGATGACGACCTTCAACTTGGGAGCTGGAGGTTTCGGACCCGTTGACTTCGATGCTGCAGTCTGAGATGCTGGGATAGGAAGCACTCCATTTGCCTGCGACCGACCGCTGTTCGCAGAAGCTGACGCCGCCATGGTTGTACAGCTGCGGGCGGACCTGTTTGAAATGGCGCAGCTTCTTGAACTTCCTTTCAAATAAATCTAATTTCGATCGCCAGTTGTACCAGGGCGGGTAGCAAGCAAACAGGTAAGGGTCATGGCCTTTCTTTGTGTGGAGGATAGGTAGGAATGAATCACAGCGCTCCAACACATCCATATTGGTGATGCCCGCTCTAGACAAGTCCTGCGTCTAATCGGCTATGATAAGCTGATAAGCAATAGCCGCTATTCGGTTGGCCTGATTGGGTTAGGTTTCCCGTGATTTGTGGGTCCCTGGTTTGTGAACCTTGGAATGATTTACCTCCACCTCCAACTTCAATACAAACAACGACCCAGCCCTACGCCCTCTTCTTTTGAGACTATCAAAGCAGCAGTTCTTGCCTTTTACCTTTCGCAGATCCCCAAATTATCGAAAAATGGCACCCCCCGTCCCCAAACCCGGCCCAGCGAAGCTATCCAAAAATGCGGCGCTGCCAGAATGGCTGGAACAAGCCAAACTCTGCCGCTACCTACCAGAGAGTGTGATGAAGCAGCTATGTGAAATTGTAAAAGAATGTTTGATGGAGGGTAAGTTTGGTCCTATGCTGCGATCTCTGTATGCCCTGGCACAACTGGCACTGATATGCCCTTGAAGAGTCCAATATCCAGCCGGTCACAACGCCCGTGACGATTTGTGGAGACATTCATGGCCAATTCTACGATATCCTCGAGTTATTCCGCATTGCAGGTGGTATGCCTGGCGAAGAGAACGTGCAAGCCCCCCTCACGAAGACCACGGCCATATCCTCGGAAGACATCGAACCACCTACCGAAATTACCGATCCCAAGTTGAAGAAAAAGATTCGCAGTGGTGACAGTGGTATTGAGAGTGCTAGCGGAGAGGATGACGACGAGGAAGAATCTCGAGGTCGGCCGAGAACTGCAGGACAATCCAGCCGTGGTGGAAGCGCTGGAGGAGATTCAGCAATTGGCGGTGTCAATGAGGTTTCTGGCAGCGGCAATCAAAACTTTATCTTCCTCGGGGACTTTGTCGACCGTGGTTATTTTAGTTTGGAAACCTTTACCTTACTCATGTGCTTGAAGGCTATGTAAGTCTTAAAAATCCCGAGTTTGTAACCCTCTAACATCGTCAAAGGTACCCAGATAAAATCACTCTTGTTCGCGGGAACCACGAGTCCCGCCAAATCACTCAAGTCTACGGTTTCTACGAAGAATGCCAACAAAAGTATGGCAATGCTTCTGTTTGGAAGTCGTGCTGTCAAGTATTTGATTTCCTCGTTTTGGCAGCTATTGTTGACGGAGAAGTCCTTTGTGTTCACGGTGGTTTGAGCCCCGAGATCCGCACAGTGGATCAGATCCGCGTCGTCGCTCGTGCTCAGGAAATCCCACACGAAGGAGCTTTTTGTGACTTGGTATGGAGTGATCCCGAGGATGTTGATACTTGGGCTGTTTCTCCTCGTGGTGCTGGATGGCTGTTCGGAGATAAAGTTGCTACGGAGTTCAATCACGTCAATGGTTTGAAACTCATCGCTCGTGCTCATCAACTTGTCAACGAAGGATACAAGGTACAATTTCCCATGCATAGGCTTCAAGGATATCGACTAACATTATTTAGTACCACTTTTCACAAAAATCAGTAGTCACTGTCTGGTCTGCACCAAATTACTGCTACAGATGCGGCAACGTGGCTTCCATCATGAACGTTGGGGAAGATCTGAACCCCAAATTCAGCATATTCAGTGCCGTTCCTGAAGATCAACGAGCAGTTCCTGCCGGTCGTCGTGGAGCTGGTGAATATTTCTTGTGATTGGTTACCTTGTGATGAAAAAAGATACCCAAATATGGCGTTCTGGGTTTCATGGTTGTCAACGGTTGTTGTTTGCATATATGGGAAACTGGCGTTTGTTACGAATTGAAATGAAGATGTAAAATATGAAACGGAATAACGTTTTTGGGACGTGAGCTAGATGTAATATAGTTATGTGCATATTGCAGTGTTTGGGTGCTGTTGACAGACTCTTTCTTGGTTGAGTTTGGTTTTGTCTCCGCAATTCATGGGTCATATATCTATCCATAAAGCTCAAGCAGCAACGTATCGAGGATTAGTTGGGAGGTTTGCTAAATTGGGTGGAAAGTGATAACCCATACCTAAAGGGTTCTTTTTTAAGTAATTCCAAACGCATAATAAGTAAGTAGGCACAAAATATCATCAAAAAACCAATCAAACGACATTGAACGGCCTGTGTGAGGCAGGTTTTGCCCGTGAAGTGAGGGGCACTATAATTCCTGCGCCCAAAGCGCCCCCCTAACATTTGGCGGGGTCAAGACTACCCACTTCCGATCTCGGTCATAAACTTTAGAACTCTCAACCAACATCTGGATACTACGTCTTTTCTGCGATTTATTCCTCAATTTTCCTCAATATCTTCACACAATGGCGACCCCAGTTGGATTAAATACTCCGGTAACAAAAGCTGCAGCCACTGAAAAACCCCAAGATACCACTCACACCCCATCGCAAAGGTACCTGTCCACTAGAGGGGGCTCCTATGGAGTACGACTGCCCAATTCACTTCCAGATCACGATAACACACTGCTAATGTTTCATAGCTATCATTCGAAGAGGTAGTCTTGAAAGGCCTCGCACCAGATGGCGGTCTTTTTATTCCAGAAACCATACCATCCCTCCCCAGCGATTGGGAAACGAAATGGGCGAGCCTCTCCTTCCCCGAACTCGCTTTCGAAATCCTCTCCCTCTACATCTCAACTTCCGAAATCCCATCCGCAGACTTGAAAGACATCCTCGATCGAAGTTATGCCACTTTCCGCGCACCAGAAACTACCCCACTTGTCACATTGAATGAGAAGGACAATTTATACCTCCTCGAACTTTTCCACGGCCCAACATTTGCTTTTAAGGATGTCGCATTACAAACACTCGGAAATCTCTTTGAATACTTCTTGGTGCGACGGAATGAGGGAAAGAGTGGGAAGGATAGACATCATCTTTCCGTGGTAGGCGCAACGAGTGGTGATACTGGATCTGCTGCAATCTACGGTCTAAGAGGGAAGAAAGATGTCTCGGTATTTATCTTGTTCCCAAAGGGAAGAGTCAGTCCTATTCAGGAGGCACAAATGACTACTGTTTTGGATCCCAACGTTCACTGTTTGGCTGTAGAGGGGTTCTTCGACGATTGCCAGGTGAGTCATATAATTGCGGAAAATTGCTTCTCACTAAATCGCTTCTAGGACACGGTCAAGTCTCTATTCGCAGACCCAGAAATCAATGAGATACTCAACCTCGGCGCTGTCAACTCCATCAATTGGGCACGAATTCTCGCACAAATCACATACTACTTCCACTCATACTTCTCACTCAAGAAGTCTCCCGCATACAAGGCAGAGCACAAAGTCAGATTCGTGGTCCCTACTGGAAACTTTGGTGATATTCTGGCAGGATACTTTGCCAAGAGAATGGGTCTCCCGGTCGAGAAACTTGTAGTTGCGACAAATGAGAACGATATCTTGGACCGATTCTGGAAAACCGGACATTACGAGAAGAAGGCGACCCACGGTGTTGAAGCCGAGGGTGGAATTGCAGCAGATGGAGCTAAAGCACATGAAGATGGTGTCCGGGAAACTTTAAGCCCAGCAATGGACATTCTTGTTTCCAGCAATTTCGAGCGATTGTTATGGTTTTTGGCATACGAGTATGCTGAGGGCGCAGGTATGAACGAGGAATGGACGAAGCAACAGGCTGGCCAAGAAGTCGAGGCTTGGTTGAAGGCTCTCAAGACGAAGGGTGGGTTTGGAGTAAATGCTGATATTTTGAAATCGGCAAAGAGGGATTTTGAGAGCGAGAGAGTCAGCGATGAGCAAACTGTTGAGACCATCAAGGAGTTCTACTCCTCACCTCCTTCGTGTTCCAAGAAATATGTTTTGGACCCTCATTCTGCAATTGGTGTGGCTGCCTCTCTACGATCCATCAAGAGGACTTCTCCTTCGGACACACATCACATCTCTCTTTCCACTGCTCACCCTGCAAAATTTGCTAACGCGGTTGACTTGGCTTTGAAGAGCGAGTCTGGGTTCACATTCGACTCGGTGCTTCCTACAGAGTTTCACGGATTGGAGAGCAAGGAGAGGAAAGTGAAGAATGTCGCTAAAGGTGCCGGGTGGGAAGGCGTCAGAAAGATCGTGGTAGATGAAGTGGAGGCTGAGTTGAATGGTGCTTTGTAAAAGCTGTGTGCTTACTTGGTTTGGGATTAGACAAAATATTATACGCGTACAATTTTCTCGTTCAGAATAGTTGCGGCTCTAGCTCTGATATAACCTCACAGATTGTTTTGGGATGATTATTCATTGGTTAATTCCATAACAATTCCCAGGAAGGAAGTTGGCATCACGGGATTCTCCCAGGGCATAACTTCCTTCTCCAGGGAATATGTACTTGGTGTGGTAGTACTGCCGCTTGGTGTGTAGTATTTGAATTGAGGAGAATGAGGCATTTTAATCTTCCTCTCTAGATTCAACCAACACTATGCCGACACTTAACTTTCTGACAAGCTTTCAATGATTACGCACGTACTCGTTCTAAAAAAGGAGGCCTCCCGAGGTCAAAACCAGGTCTGAACGATGAAGATCCCCAATATCCTCTCCCCGTTTACATAAGAGGCCGGTTATATAAGTTTTTTAATTGATAAGTCTGCAAGATAATCTGCAAATCATCGACTACGGGCATGCGAAGAGAACCTGACCCAGAGCCTTGCATTTGTTGACCGCTGTTGCGCAACTCTGTCTGGAAGGGGAAGTTTGTACCACGTGGGGTTCTTCGCATTGCAGTATTCTATGCATTCTGCAGCGGAGGATGAAAGACCGCTTTTCTACAAGAAGATCGCTTTCAGAAGCATGCACAGCATGGAAGGGTTCTTCGTATTGCTGCCAAAGCTTCGATTTCCCCACCGGACAGGGAAAACCGCTCATTAAATGTATGCATTGCAGATGTATGTTCTGCAGACAATCTTTCCAGAGGCCGTTTTCAAGACCGCTACCGCTTTCAAGACCGCTTTCAAGACCACAAGGGACGCGTAATTTTGCTCCAGGGTAGGATTCATAACAGCTCAGATTCATGACTCTAAATCGGTTCACGTAAAAACTTAGTTTACGCGCCGGGTAAAGATGAATCATCTGGTTTTTTTCTTGGTGGTAGCCTCGTTTGACGGCGGGTCTCAACTTTGCGACCTCTCACACGAGCTCTCCCTCTTCTCCTAATTTCCCGCCTAGATCTGATTCTCTTCGTGGTGTGTTGAAGAAGATTTCTTCACACACGGCTGAGAACAGAGATAGCCCCCAAGAAATGAAATGGACGCGCGTTCGAGATCGGTGGTGTTAACAGTTGGAAATTGGGGATGGCACGATCTGGAGGATTCAGCCTTACGCCAATGCCTTTTTCAGGGCTAGATGACAAATTGGGGTTTCCCGATTGAGTTGAGCAGAGGTAAATTTATCATCCATGGAATCCACGTTACACGTTTGGTGTTCATGTTGAGGATTGGATTTTTGCTTCAGCTTCTGTAACTTTACCGAGCTGAAACAAGTGTGCCGCAAAAGCCTCGAGAGTAGAGTAGAAGCGGCAAGCACTCGACAGAAAGCTCGAACCGAATATCACTCTCCGTTGTTCTAAATGTTCGGGAGAAATTAAAACATTATTCTAAGCATTTGGAACAATCACCTTTAATTCTCCCAAACTGTCGAGGTAATTCCAACACTTTTCGTTCTGAACTAGGATCTGCTCTTGTGATTCGTCCAAGCCACATGGCGTTCTTGGTAAGCCACTTTTGGACCCACCTCTCAAGCATTCGTCTATTCAATTGGCTGACTCCAGAAAGCCTTGGCTGCGATTTGTGGCTGAGCTCTTCACTTCGACAGCCTTTTTTCAACTCACACTCACCTATCTTCTCCCGTACATTCCCAACATCATCGCCCTCAATCACCACCACCCCATCTCGCAGTTGGCTCTCAATTACCTGTTACTCCCTATCCATCGCCATCATTAAAGCCCCCTTGCTGAAACATCTCGTGTAGGTATAGAGGGACTGATCGGGATCAAGATGCCTCCCAAGACAAGGCTCCAGGAACCATGAATCCCGACCCTGCTGATGACGGCCCTACACCACCAGCAAGAACTTCCTGCATTCAGAAAACACCACCCCCTTCTTCTTACCCCCTGTTATCAGCCAGCCACTAATAAACTACTACCGACTTCCAACCTTGAAGTCGCTACCCCTCCATTACCTACTATCCGTACGGAGGTAGATACTCGGACATAACACGCAACCAAAGGAAGTTTCCAAGACTTGGTTTCCAGCCTCATTTGGCGTGCCCCTACCCATCTCCCACCTATTTTAGACCCCACGGAAACTTGGGCTTGAAGTTTCTTCAATGATCGGGACGGATACACCGAGCATAGCCTTTCTTCTCAAGTCCCGACTCACCGAAGCGCTTGTCGTGTGTGTTGAAAGCATGGCCGCCTTCCATCAAGTGATAACTAGCGAGGCTTATTCCCATGGTCTATACCAGCAAGAAGGGTCATGCAATAGGCACCTGTCACTGGGCCTTGACCCAACCCACATGTAATACCGATCCAATGTACTCTCTTTTCTGAATAATATACAGAGACCTGTAGATATAATACCGCTGCTACCACCTCTCTCCACTCTGGCTTTCCATCAACCACTCAATACCAACCAACACTTACACCCCACCAAAGCCCCATAACGAATCCATCTCAAACATTTCAAATATCCACCACTAGTAACTGACTTGAAACATTACTGGTATTCTTGCTATCGACGACAACCCGAACTATTTTCCAAACTGGGAAACAGCATGTCACCAAGAAGAAGCTCTGAATGGGCCGTGGAGCGTGATAGCCGGGGGAGAGAGCGGCTTGTACGCAGTAGATCAACACATCGAGGGCCCGATCATGACGACCGCTATCATGAATATTCCCAGGCTCTCGCCCGTGTAGCTTCGCTGGAGGTTGAGCTTAGCGCAACTCAAGACCGCCTGTCCCGGGAACAACAGCGCAATTGGGAATTGGGTAGAACAGGCGAAGATGCGAGAAGACTTCAACATGAAATACAAAACATGCAGAACGAACGCAATCACATTATGCAACGACTTCAAAACCTGGAAGCTGATCTCGAAGACGAAGAACGCAAGTACGATGAATTGAAGGAGAAGTACAAGATGCTTAAGCGCGACTCGTCACAAACGGTCCATCGAATCGACAACTACAAAATTCGTTACGAAGAGAAGTGTCTTAGACTTGACGAGAAGATCCAAGAAGTCGAAATTTTAAGACAGAGGCTGCGGGAGCGAGACGAATTGATCCTCTACAACGAGGGCAAAATCGCCCAAAAAGACGAGTCCTTGCGTCAAAGGAACAAATTCATCAACTATCTCGTCAGCTACTTGAGGAACCTCGGTTATTCAGTAGTTGATGAAGCGGTGAGATGATAATGAGAGAAGAGGCCAATGAATTCAGGTACAAGGAACGAACTACGTCTTTCCGCCCCAACACCCAAAATATACACATCACCCCATCCAATGGCACGAGATACAAGGGATTCCAAAACTCTCCGAAACGCCGAGATCGCGATCAGCGCTTTCCTACGTTAGTTTTATTGGCACACGTTTTGGTGCAGAAGCAAGAAGGTTGACCTGAGGCCTGTGTAACATTAACGCAAGAGAAGCAAGAATATGGTAAGTCAGCAAGCAGATGACCCGTCATGGTGCATGACTGACCTTGCTATTTTAGTTCATCTTTTATTTTAGATCTCTTAAGGGCCATGGGAGAGAGGGCGAGAATGAGATATTAGAAAGCGTCGTCGAGACGTTGCAATGGGCAAAATCTACTTTTAGTAACGACCGGCATAGGATTTTTCTTGTATGATGTTATTGTTTGACTAAGCTTAAATAGAGCGATTGTATATTACGTCCGGGTGCAATTGCAATCGTTGGTTCTTTGGGCTCGTGATACATGCGCTGGAATCTATCTTCATCATCACTCTTGCACCTGAGGCACCTCGCGATCGATAGTGCTTGTTTGAGCAATTTGACATTACCCTAGATACTTTGAGACAATTGGACCTCGTCGTTCCAAATCGTCTGGGTTAAAAGTTTCAATTGTTCTGGATAAAATGTTTAAATTATCCCAGTAAGTTAGAACAACGAGAGGTGTTTACTGCCGTGTTGGTTGTCGCACGTGAGCCAGAGTGTTTCTCAATATTCATTTCCCTCATGACCACAAGCTGAGTTACTGTCACTTGAGCAAATTCCTTTGCACTCTTGAACACTTCATGGACATTCCTCAACATTCCTTCCTCTTCTTTGAGGCTGAAATCCAAGAAATATCAATGGTATTTTTTTGGGGGCTAGACTTGCCGCCATCACCTATCAGATTTGGGGATTAACTTGAGGGCCCAATGATCTGTGGATGTTTGGATGGAGGGGGTGGTACAAAGAGATGACTATCCCACGTCGCGATCTTGCACACCAAAATAAAAATAACAAATGGAATGAGATGCGGTGATAAGCGGGGATGTTCGTATTCTGTATTCTTGTTTTTTTGTAAGACGAGAAGGATTTTTTTGCGAAACACTTACGATTTGGAGAAGACGGTGTTACGGAATTTGAACGTTGGTAGTTTGGGGAAAAAGCAAAAATAGATTCGGTGAAGAAAACCGGTGAAGAGTTGAAGGTTCGGTGACGAGCTAGGATTATAGGAGGATGAGCACGCGGGAGGATTTGAGAAAGGAAAAAGAAGGGTTTGGAAGGTAACGTATTTTGTTACGATGAAATGAGGGGCAAAAAGAGGGGTTGAGCATGGGAATTCTTGAATGTGATGAATGTGACTGCGATTCATTATTTACGTACTGTTGGCAAACGGAGTGTGAGTCCTGAATAGTTTGTGGGTAGAGCTGTAGAATAGGCAACACACCACCTTGCTTTTGACGTGATTGGTTGGCGGTTTACGAATGGCTAGGTAGGGTAGGTTGCCGTGGTTGCTTAGAGGGCCTCGCTACAGACGCTCTGCGGATTTTTGCAGAGTTTTTGCGCATCGAATCGAGTTTCCCGGGAAAAAGAAAAGAGGCCCTCCTTCACCCAGCGGGCCGCTGCATCGGTCGCATCTCCCCTCTATCATCACCTCATCTTTTCTGGGGCCCACCACCTTCGAGGGAGACATAAGAGGCTCTGCCCCAGGCTGACCGCAGCCCTATTGTTCTTTGGCAAGCGAATCACTACTGACCATTTCAGTCAACTTAGCAGCACTGCTGGCAAGGCAACCAGGCAGTGCAGGCTGCCTTCATCCCTTCCATTTGTCTCTCATCCAATCACCACCCCCCTTCGTCATCATTTTCTTGCCCCGTCCCGCCCGCCATTCTTTGGATGACTCTTGCAGGAGGCCCCTCGTCTCCCTTGTTTCCCCCTTCGGCTGTCGGTGAGTCCTCTGGCACATATGCCGATGAGCAGTAGGAAGACTCGAAGGGGGCCTTGTTTAGAGCCTACCTGTGTGGAATAAGGTGAGTAGAGATGTAGGCAGCCAGCCTGGCAACCTAATTGCCCTGGTTGGGAGTGTAAGTCACTAATGTTAGTGAGAACATGGGAGGTGAGTGTTGAGTGAATAAAACAAATGCGTTGCGGCGTGTGTGGATGGGGTCCTCTTCTTCCTCTTATACATTTCCACACTCTTCACAAAAGCAGACACCTACACCGACAAACGCACCTCGACCTCTGTTCACAGCCTCGTGGCATTGCTGCAATCCATACAGTTCAAAGAGTTCAAGAAGCCTTACTTTTTTTGATCAAATATCTTGGGATATCCTTTCTACCTGATCCACTCACCTGCCCCCATTGGTACATTCCTTCTTGGTTGGGCATACATACAGCTACAGCTCCTCACATCCAGAGCTTCAACCCTTCTGCCTATAGCCTCACTTCTCGTACTGCATCTCAGCACGACCACGTGCCCACCACCATCTCCAGCACCATGTTCTCCCCAAAGCCAAAGAAGTCGGTCCACTATACGCCGACTACCAAGGGAGGGAAATCATCATCCAGCCGGCATGCTCCCAAAGACAGTCGAGACTCGGGCATTGGATCATCCAGTGCTTCCGATCGAGCCTCACTCGGTACGTCGCCCAACGATAGACCCTTCAACTCCCAGGAAATTCAAAATCAACGTCACAACCCTAACGCTTTGAATGAAGCTCTCAATGCTGCCAATGAACGGATTCGTCGTCTCGAGGATAATGTCACCGAGCTCAAGGAAGAACTCAAGGAAAGCCACCGGGAAATCCGTCGTCTTAAACAAGAAAAAGAAGGTGCATTTATAGAAGCCGATGGGCTAGCCAAAGAGCTCGAGATTGAGAGGAGAGACAACGATAAATTGAGAAGAGAAGCACACTCACGGTCAAGCTCAACAACATCCAACGCCTCATTACATTCTGCCACTCCAAGAGATCCATGGGATAAAGTCTCTCGACGCCTCAGTACAAGCCAAAGCAGCCGGCCACCTCAAGTACCTCAACCTCCTCCAAACAAGGCACCCAATCCTTTTACACCACTCTCCGAGAGACCCGGAGCTGCATATGAGAGACCACCACCACAAGTCTCATACGCATCTTCCACACCTTCAACTGCATCCTACGCACCCTCGAGTGTCTCTTATGCACCTTCAAACATTTCCTACGCACCAGCTCCAGTATATCCTCATCACTCAGCACCTGTTGCAAGACCAAGCTCGAAGAGGTCATCTAAATCGTATCAGGTGCAGCCAGCAGAAGATGGAGACTACCATCGTCATCCAATATAAATGCACTTGCAATTCACGAGTGATCGAGTGACTTGTACGTTTGTTTGTATTGAGAAGGAAAAGGGTGTACATACACATACGAAAAAGGGTTGCGAGATCGGAGACAAGGAAGGAAGCCATCTCACTGTGATGACCTGCAGGACGACCCCGCCTTACGCATTGAGCTACCATTTGGGATGAATAACGACGATACCACTGGACGGATACAATCTCCAAAAACTGTTCCGATCATCGATTTTGAGGCACTGGTGCTTTCGTGAGTTTACAATTCTGGTTGTTTGCGGCCTAGTTACCTCTGGAACTCTGGTGAGGAGATCCGATTCCGGTTCATCGACACGACCCCGCCTTCCTCATTTGATAAATACCATTCAATCATTTGAGTCACACTTCGGAGAACTCACATCAACACCCAAGTTTTGTTTCCCAGCCAATTCGCTTTGTAGACCGGACAAAAAGCACAACTTTAGCAAAAATGCCACAATTCTGGTCTTCCCTCACCCCCTCCCTAACAACATGGGCCCTCTCCCAGCCACTCTTCTTCATCTCCTCGGCTCCCACCAACGGGAAACACATCAACCTCTCCCCAAAAGGTCTTCCTTCAACAACTTTCACAATCTTCTCTCCCACTCAATGCGGATACATCGACGCCACGGGCAGCGGCGCAGAAACCATCTCTCACCTCTACGAGAATGGTCGTGCAACAATCATGTTCTGTTCTTTCGGACCTTCACCTCGGATCGTGCGATTGTTCTGTACAGGAAGAGTAGTAGAGTGGGACACACCTGAATTTGAGAATTTGTTGTCTAAGATGGGGAAGAAGAGGATCGAAGGCGCTCGAGCGATTCTTGTATTTGAGATCTGGAAGGTGCAGAGTAGTTGTGGGTACGGGGTTCCCAGAGTAAATTTGCAACCCTCTCCCCCTACTTCAACAACAGAAGGAGTGGATACCGAAAAAGCACTCCAAACCGCATTTCAAGATCGCGAGACGCTTGGTCATTGGGCGAGTAAGACTGTGGAGAAGAATGAATTGGGGGCTTATCAGAGGAAAAACAATCTTTCTTCTCTTGATGGGCTTCCTGGGTTGAAGTCTGCGAGGAGAGATGCGGGACAGAATCTTTTACTTGTTGATTGCCAGGCTTTTGCGAAGAAGGTGGCGGCCCAGAGGGAGGCGTTGATTGTTGGGGTTTTGATGGGATTTCTTGTTTGTTTCGCTGGATTGTGGATCAGGGGATGAGAGCATGAGGAGTGTAAGATGCCTTCCTTTCTATTTCCGAGGGCTTGAGATTCTTGCTTGCCTTTTTGTCTTGGGATGACCACTTGCGTGGATTTGTTTTATTTTATTTTGCTCTTGCGTGTATTGTTATTTAGCGGGTTCACGGGTCTTTTCTCTTTCAGCGATACCTTGGGGGTTCTTTTGTTCATGCGTTTGTGTATTAGATAGCTTGCTTGGTCCTTTATTATTGAGGGAGTCGATCGATTGTTATGATAGGTGCTAGCTTAGGCAGGTTTTTTGTACTTGGTTACATTTTTACAAAAGTGAATCACTTCAGTTTACTTTATTCTACCATCCACCTTTAGTGAGGATCGTGTAAATCTTAATACAAAAGAATAAAGATACAAAAAGGAGCAAAAGGTTAGCCCCGACCGATGTTTTTTGGCTTAATCCTTTGTCGTACCTCGATCCACACAGAATACAGCTTCGTAAAGAACACCACGCCTGGCGCCTCCCCACTGTCCTCCTTCATACCCGAAGGTGACAACTTTATCTTATTTGTGGTATATAACCTTTGAGGGGGTGATGTGGATCATTGTGGGCCGAGGTTCTACCGAGTCGGGCGATTTCGAGAAGAGAACACACATCTTTTTCGAGTATGCCACAAACCCTTCTTTCTCTCTCACTATTTGCCATAGCCGACTTCAGACATATTACATTGAAGTTATATGCCTCAATATCTTCAATAGCTTGAAGGGTAAAAGGTTGTTTGGTGATAAAAGTCGCCGAGGAAAAAGATTGTCTTTTATATAATTCCCCACAAACCTAAGTGTCCACATCGTAGCCCATTTGCATTACTTCGTCCCACGTTTCATCGTCAGCTCTTTTCATCCTCATCACATTGTCATCCCTTACTTGTACCCGAGCCCTTGTCCTCCCATCCTCATCCTCATCCTCATCTTTTGCCTTCATCACCCCTCAGCCACTCTACCCATCTGGCCATGACCCCCTTTCCTCATCAGCTCTCATGCACACCCCTCATCAATACCCATGAAAATCAACATGCCACATCCACCCACCACCTACCTCAAAATCCTTCAACCCAATCTCCCTACTCATCACCCCCATCATCTGCATAGCCTTCGCATGTTCCGGCGTTTCCCTCCATTTCATATGGGTTTCAACACTATCATACCCGAAAAGCGCTACTAACGCCAGGGAAGCCCCCTTTTGAGTTGGGGATGGAAGTTTAGGGGCTTGGGGGAGGACTTTGAGAATTGCGTTAGCTCGCTTGAATTAAGAGGGGGAGGAATGAGGAATGAGGAAATGTTGAGAGATAGAAGGATGGATAGAAGGATGGAAACAAAAAGGAAAGGAAAGTAGAAAGTAAAGAGACCTCACCCCAAGATGTCGAGCTCCCAGTCGCTCCCCCGACACTCTGGACATCCTCCCCGATCCCCTTTGTCGAATCATCCATTCTCCTTTGTTCCTCCTCGCCTGCTGTATCAGGAAGGGAGCAGAACGCGATTTCGGTCACGGGCGCGAGGACAGAGGGAGCATAGTCATTGGTGTATTTTGTGTGGACTTTTGTTTTTCGTTAGCGGGTGGAATTTGAGGGGTGCAGCGGTAGGCAAGGAGGGTAGTTGAAAGGGGGAGAATGTGCGGTGCGAGCTTGAAGAGAATCTAGTTCTTGGAAAGGTAAAAAGAAAAAAAGGAGCATGGTTGAGAGTAAGTGCCGAGTATGAGAATAGGGAGGAGGAGATGGAATTAAGTTATAGAAAATAGGGGGGGAAAGAAACATACTAATAATCGTCTCCTCCTCCCTATCAAACACCTCCGCTACCCCCTCCAAGAACGCAGGGTAGTCTTTGGATTCCATAAACCCCCTATGGTTTTCATATCTTTCCCAGTCAATGAGCCATACGAAAACAAGAGGGTCTTCGATTTTATGTCCCTGTTTCCGAAATCAGTCTAGTTTACTTCCCACTTCTACTCCCCTTTTCCAAGTCCCCCCAAACCTTCCATCCATCCCTTCCTCTCCTTGTAACTCATAACAACTCCATGAAGCCCAAGTCTCCATCACACGCACTCGCACATACCCCCCCCCCCCCACCTTAGAGCTTTATGGCATATTNACCCCCCCCCCCCAAAAAAAAAAAAACAAAGAGAAAGAAAAAGAAAAAAAACCAACTCACCCAGAACTGCCGAACAAAGCCCTCCTGTCCCCCAACAACATCAAGTAACCCCTTAAACCTCTTCCCTCCCTCACACCCCTCCCCTCCACCACCCGTAGCGTCAAGACGGAGGAGCCCAGGCTTGACTCTCAAAACGATCGTTTCCGTAATCGGTCGTGGATCTGACATCTTTCTTTCCTACCTACCTATCTACGCACTATCGAGTTTCTACGCACTATCGAATTTTCCCGAATGAAAGAAGGGAGTTTCTAAATGAAAAAGGGGATGGAAAAAGGGAGGTGTGATGATGGAAAAAGGGAGGTATGGTGATATTAGGTAAGGTAAGAAGGTATGAATAGATGGGAATAGAGGTCCTCAAGAAAAGCGGGGTGGTCACGCGCTGCTCTCTATAACTTAACCTGGAACTTGAAGAAAGAGAATGTATGAATGATCGAAAACACAAATTTGCTTTTAGATTTATATCATTAAATTAATTTTTTTTTTGAAGGGTCGAATTGTCTGATCTTAACACAGTCAGTCAGTCAGTCATCAAGCAGAGAGACACGGCATGAGTGAGGATGAGTCGAAGATAGTCCTGCCGTGCCTGCACACCTTTAGCTGCAGGAAGAACACAAGAAGGGTGATGAGACGCCGAGATCAAATCAATGACCTTTCTCCACTTGATATGCATAATGCTATTCTACCCGATTCCACCAATGAAAAGATGATGTTGTTTGTGACGGTTAGATAAGGAGATCGACTTAAATGAAGAAGCCTGATCGGCAATCGTGATCAGCGTTTGATCATGATTTTGACACTGGCGATCCAAAAATAAGCCTACCCACAATGAGGAAAAAGTCAAGTGGGGGGAACGAATATAATACGCCGAGTCAAAGGGGGAAGAAGGCTTCGTAATAGGCATTACATTTACAGATTCATAAACTCATAAACTCATGCATGTGGTCATGCCGGGAACGGAAGGAAAAGAATCCAATCCAAACCAACACTTTCGCTCGCTCCTCAATCCATCCTAGCAGCCTGATATAAACAAAAAAGAAGACCGGCCGAGTCTCTCTAACCACCAATTCCTCATTCCCCAAAAGAAATACCCCCGGTCCATATGCCGAGGAATCTCACATCGTATAGAGGTTTGCTTCATTATCGTCATCGATTCGCATTATTAGCATTACCCTTTCCCCCACCATCCCCCTCCTTCCTCTTCGCAAGCAAACTCTTCAAGGCCCCCAGTGCTTTATCCAGTGTATCTTCATTATGCGCACAAAACTTGAAACTCTTCTCCTCCGTTATAACCTGGAGACAGTGACGCTTAGTTCTACTCAAGGGATCTATTTCCACAGCATTGATCACCGCTGAGAGGGGTATTAAAAGAATAATAGAGTACTCGGAGTCATTTTTATACAGGGAGATACTGTTACGTCGGATGACAGCCCAGAGGTCTTTCCATTGTCGGACTCCGCCTTTGGATTTGAGGTATAGGAGGTGGCCTTGCCAGACGACACGTTCGGGGTCGGTGTCGACGTTGAAACCGCTCATTTGACTGGCGTTTCGTGCGCCGTAGGGTGGTCTTGCGACTGGTGGTGGTTTCACTGCGAGAGGATCTTCTTGGATTGAGAGTGTTGATGCTCCTGGTACGCGACTTGTTTCTATGTCGGAGAAGTCTGAATGTGACGCTAGTTCGTTGCCGGAATATTCGATGGCCTGCGACATCCGTCGAGCATCTGTGATGGGATTGATCTTCTTTCGTGGCCCCTTGGGTATAGGATCACTGGGTTCTGGGGAACTGGAACCCAGTCGTTCGTCGTGTAATCTTTTCTGCTCGCTGTGGAGATGGAATGCGCGTTCTAGTCCGGCGTATGAACTAGTTATTAAGCCTCCAGGACTGCCTAGCAGCATCTCCTCTTCCTCCTCTTCGATTCGGGCTTCTTGTCTTATTAAGTTGACCCATTCCTCCGTGTCCTTCTTCGTCGTTGATTCGAGGTGGTAATTTCGCGATGGGGAGAAGAGTCCGAAGACATTGTGTCGCTTTTGTTTCGGATCCTTCAGTTTCGCGACGGCCGTTAGGTCGGAGAGTTGTATCTTGTGTTTTAATTTTCCTTCGTTCTGGTTTTTATATATGGAAAGGGAATTGGGTCGTAGTACAAGGAATATTGGTTTCCAATTCTATAATGTGAATCAGCATGACGCCACGATGCAGGATACATCGACTAACAACTTACCTTGGTCTTGCGTGTGCGCTTCTGGACGTAGCCACTCTTCAAAACGCGATCAAACTCGAAGCTCCCATTCTGGTTGACAGGCGAGAAGGAGTCCAAGATGAGATGTGAATTGCGAATGCGGCTTGCAGATGGAGGGGGCGGGAGAGCGACTTGGGAAGGCGGATGAATCTGCAGAGGAGCTGTCGTTTTGGTTGGAATCTGACGAGGCTGACTGCTTGCTTCTATGGGCGCATGCTGTACATCGGCCATGATGAAGATTTTTGGTAGGGAGTGATCGGTAGGGAGTGATCGGTAGGGAGTGATCGGTAGGGAGTGATCGGTAGGGAGTGATCGGTAGGGAGGTGAGCGAGAGATGTTTGGGTGTTCCTGGGAAGGAGAGAGGAGGCGGGAGGTCGTTGGCGATTAAGGTTGAGGTTGAGGGGGTGGTTGGGTTGAGTTATCTAGTAATAGTTTGGGCGGATCCAAGGTGGGACTGGGTGAGTGGTGACTTGAGTGACATTGAATTTGGCCGTCGGGTGCCTCAATGGTTGCAGCTGCTTCCAGAACACGCTCACGTTCCGAGTCCAGCCACCTTTTGGATTCGTTGGGTTTTTCCCGTACTAGTACTAGTAGACCCAAGACAAAGTGATTGTGTGACTGCTCTTTTCCGTCGGGGGTGATGGTGATGCTTTCTGCTTTCTGCTTTCTACTTTCGATGCGATTGACTTCTCTACAATGTCATCTTGGTGCAGTCGCTATTAGGTTAGGGACCTCTTAGTCGGATCGAAGGTCGTTAATTTTGGGTGGGAAATCAAATTTATTAGAACAACGCTGTCAAATGAAATGCGCTTGCCGCTTGCCGCTTGCCATCCCATGATTCCCCTCCCATCCCATCAACATCAACCTTCACACCTTGAAACTGGCGTGGTTTCCACCATGCCCATGCCCATGGGGACGAAGAGCATTGAAGAGCCCTCAGCGAATCATCCCACGGAGATGGTATATCATTTGTTAGAGCTTCGATTCAGATTGCTCGTCTGAAGTGCTTCCCCTTTCTATCTTTTTCATCTCTTTGCCCTTACACCGCAACTATTGGTTCTCCTTTGTTGCGAGCAGCGAGAGCCTTGCGAGCATGAACGGTTCGTCTACGACCACGACTACGACCACGGCCACGGCCACGGCCCCTGTGTCACCCTGGATGCAAGCAAGTATTGCGTAAGTATTCTAATTCTAGAATTCTTGTTGAAACCGACAGCAAAGTTCCAGAAGAGACTTTACAATATGAGGAATCCATTTCCGGAAAAGATACGGAAATGGTTCCTGGTCACGTGGGTTCGACAATCCTGACCCGGGCTTCCAATTGGGATCCTGAGCACCCGACTCTTCCAGTCCAGTCAGTCCATTCAGTTCTTTGGCACCAGAGTTACTACTATACTATGGTGAGATAGTTATTAGTTTTAGCTATTATTGAAGCTACAATCCTGTAAGTGAGCGCTACTCCTGTTGTCATAGTATTTTTCGGGATTTCTCTGCAAAAACTCGAGCTTGTACTCGAGTATCCAGAAACAAAGTCTTCAAGGAGCGCCCCTCCACAGCGCGTCATTTCGACTCATCCTGACAAAAATAATTCTTCGTCCATACAAGCGATTTTATATTGCACCAACAACCACCTCTAGGCCCTAAATCTTGCCAGAATAACACAAAATCCCACTTTCAAAATGGTCGTGGTCAATCCAGAGAAACTGGTCGCTTTACAGCGAAATCCAGAGGGCATCAGGAATGTAAGTTGTCCCTGGCGGGGTAGTCGGGCGCATTTTGCGACTGGCAACATTAGGGGATATTTTGCTAACCAGAACATCTTCAAGATTTGCATATTGGCCCACGTTGTAAGTACTCTTCCACCCACAAAATCCCCGTTTCTGGATACTAACATATGCCATAGGATCATGGAAAAACTTCCCTCACCGACGCCCTCATTGCCACCAATGGCATCATCTCCCCCAAACTCGCAGGCAAGATCCGCTACCTCGATTCGCGACCAGACGAACAAACCCGCGGAATCACAATGGAATCCTCCGCCATATCCCTATACTTTGCCATGCTGCGAAGGAGTGCGCCCGATGCGACACCCGAGCAGAAGGAATACCTGATCAACTTGATCGATTCCCCAGGACATATTGATTTCAGTAGCGAAGTCTCGACTGCTTCGAGATTGTGTGATGGCGCTGTGGTCCTAGTGGACGCCGTCGAGGGAGTTTGCAGTCAAACTGTCACGGTGCTAAGACAAACTTGGGTCGAACATATGAAGCCTTTGTTGGTTATTAATAAGATGGATAGGCTGATTACCGAGTTGAAGATGACTCCGGCGGAAGCATATACACATCTCAGCAAGTTACTGGAACAAGTCAATGCTGTGCTGGGTAGTTTTTTCCAGGGCGAGAGAATGGAGGAAGATCTGAATTGGAGAGAGCGCGTGGAAGAGAGAGTTGCTGCCGCCAAAGAACAGGAGAGAACAGGCAAAGATGCGAATGGCAAAAATGGAACTTCAGTCGATACTGATAGCATGTCCGCAAGTGCCGATTTCGAAGAGAGAGATGACGAGGATATTTACTTTGCCCCTGAAAAGAATAATGTAATTTTTAGCAGCGCGATAGATGGATGGGCGTTTACGGTACGACAATTTGCAAGTTTGTACGAAAAGAAATTGGGCATAAAGCGGACTGCGATGGAGAAGGTACTATGGGGAGATTTCTATTTAGATCCAAAGACCAAGAAAGTTTTATCACAGAAGCACTTGAAGGGTCGAAATCTCAAACCTATGTTTGTTCAACTAGTTCTTGAACAAATTTGGGCAGTATATTCGGCTACTACAGGTGGTGATACCGGCAAGGGGTGAGTAGACACGACATTTCCTCAATTCTCAATTCTTTCCCATTGTACTTGAGTAACTCTCAACATCATATACTAACTCGCTTTAGGGACCCAGCCTTGGTTGAAAAAATTACAAAGGGCCTAAATCTTACTCTTCCGGCACATGTTTTACGGTCTCGAGATCCCCGCGCTATCCTCACTACTCTTTTCGCTGCCTGGTTACCTATATCAACAGCACTTCTGGTTTCTTGTATTGAATCATTACCATCACCCCCCGTCGCTCAAGAAAGCCGACTTCCCGCTCTCATCGAAAACTCTCCCGGATCTTCACATGTTGACCCAAACATTCGGGAAGCAATGATCAAGTCGAAAAGCTCCGAAAAGGATCCGGTCGTTGCATACGTCAGTAAAATGGTATCAATACCCGAAAGCGAGCTCCCAGAGAACAAGCGGCGTGGTGGTATTGGCGGTGCTCTGTCACCAGAAGAAGCAAGAGAAATGGGTATCCGAAAACGAGCAGAGATTTCTAGAGCACAAGCTATAGAAAGAGGAGAAGTGGTAGACCCTGTTAATGAACTAACCAGTGCACTTGGTGGTGCGAGTCTTGGAAAGTCGGAAGCAGAAGAGAAACCACCCAGTCGAGAACATTTGATTGGTTTTGCTAGAATATATTCTGGTACATTATCAGTTGGCGATTCGGTCTATGTTTTACCACCCAAGTTTTCCCCAGCAAATCCACATAATTCTCCGGAACCGAAAAAGGTCACGATTACAGCTTTGTACCTCCTTATGGGTCGTGGTCTGGAACCCCTTACGTCTGTACCTGCAGGTGTAGTCTTTGGTATCGGTGGTTTAGAAGGTCATATCCTAAAGTCTGGGACTCTATGTAGTCAGCTTGAGGGAAGTGTCAACTTGGCTGGTGTCAACATGGGAACCCAACCCATTGTGCGAGTGGCTCTAGAGCCTGCATGGCCTGGAGACCTGGACAAAATGATTGCTGGGCTGAAGTTACTTGTCCAAAGTGATCCTTGTGCTGAATACGAGCAATTTGCCAGTGGAGAGCATGTCCTCCTTACTGCTGGAGAATTGCATCTCGAGAGATGCTTGACAGATCTCAAAGAGCGATTCGCAAATTGCGAGATCGAAGTCGGAGAGCCAATTGTTCCATATAGAGAAACGATCGTTCGTGCTGAAGAAATGAAACCACCTGCGAATAAGGAGCTTGGAAGAGGTACTGTCATTGCGGTGACCCCATCGAAACAAGTTTCCGTCAGACTTCGAGTTATTCCACTACCTATAGAGGTGACAAACTTTCTCATCAAGAATTCTGCTGCTGTACAGAAATCTTACTCGCGAAGACAAGCTGAAGAGAAGAGTAAGCAAGGCACAGGTACCGTGGAGGATTCTGATTCAGAAGATGTCGACGCAGATGCCGCTCTGGATACCGCACGAGCCCTATCACCCCCAGAGTTCAAGAAGCAACTTCAAGAACTGTTTGTAAAAGCTGGCCAACAGGATATCTGGGCGAACGCCGTTGATCGAATTTCCGCATTTGGTCCACGACGAGTAGGACCAAATATTCTGGTTGACAATACCAAAGATAATATCTGTGGTCGATTGTAAGTCTCGTTCAACTCCTTGTATAGTATCCAAGCCAACTATTCCAGTCTCGGAGAAATAGCTCCAGAAGAGCGACAAGTAGGAAGCACCCTCACCGCACGAGATTTCGCCGACAAAATTCGCTACGCCTTCCAACTCTCCACCGCCCGAGGTCCCCTCTGCAACGAACCTGTTCAAGGTCTCGCCGTTTTCCTTGAAGAGTTCACAGTCACACCCTCGACTGAAGATCACTCCTCGGTAAACGATAAATTAGGTCGCATCACCGGGGAAGTCCTCAAAACTATCCGTGGAGCGATAAAAGATGGCTTCTTAGATTGGAGTCCGCGTCTCCTCCTAGCCATGTACTCCTGCGAAATCCAAGCCAGCACCGATGTTCTGGGGCGCGTATATGATGTCCTGACGAGGAGGCGAGGCAGAATTTTGAGCGAAGCACTTAATGAGGGGACTCCGTTTTATACTATCGTATCCCTTCTTCCCGTCGCTGAGAGTTTCGGTTTTAGCGATGAGATCCGGAAGCGAACGAGTGGTGCTGCGAGTCCGCAGTTGATATTTCAGGGGTATGAGATTCTTGATGAAGACCCGTTTTGGGTTCCGTTTACGGAAGATGATTTGGAGGATCTGGGGGAGCTTGCTGATAAGGAGAATGTGGCTAAGAGGTATATGGATAAGGTTAGGAGTAGGAAGGGTCTTGTTGTGCAGGGGAGGAAGGTGGTTAAGGATGCGGAGAAGCAGAAGACTTTGAAGCGGTAGGGTCGAATGGTGAGAGGATTGGGGTGCGTGGGTGGGGAGAGGTTAGATGGGAGGGACATGGTTATGAAGTTTTTTGGTTTTGTTTCGTTCTAAATAACTAGAGTAACGAAATGAAATACCTTACATAGGAACGAATTCACGAATCCTATCATAAAACGACGGAGAATAGCATTAAAAATCTATACTCTTTTTCCTTATCTTCCGTATCTTTCTTTTATCCTATTTCCTTATCAGCAGTCCATTATTCCGACCTTCTAGAACAAAAGAGTGAAATCTTAAAAATTACTCGAGTATAATTTTTATAGTATCATTTCAATATCTTCTTTTCTTACATTTTCATCGTAGTAAAATAAATAGGACAAGGAGATAATACGCCACTTTTCTAATATGAATCGAATAATAACTATGTCCACTTTACCTTTCTCGCTACTAGTAGAGGGTATTAGAATCTAGGTTCTTTCATATATTTTAGAGGAGTCGATTATTTCGTGTATAAACTGAAGTCGTGAATACTTAGTCGTGGAGAATATACTTCGATTTCACTACAAATGCTATATAAGTAGATTAACGAGAGAAGAAGGTGAAAACTGAGTATTTTGGTATATATACTCTGCTTAAAAATCGATATGTAATAAAATATACGTCGGGTCGGTCGAGTTCCACAGTCTGTGCGAAGAGTACCTATTACACAAGTTTAGCATAGATTATTTCTATTGCTGAATTATTTCTCTCAGGTTACTTAGGTGCTCTTTTAGTACATCTACTACTCTCTACTTTAAATCTTTTTCGCTGGTTTATAGTATTATAATAGGTCGGGTTTCGTTAGAGTGTTTAAGTGCTTATAGTATAGTAATAGCTGGATTTAGTACTAAGTATATATTTAGTAGTTAAGTTAGAATTACTTTTATACTATGAAAATATATTAATTTAGTAAATGTTATATTAAAGAGTTTAATATATAGTTTTAGAGCTTTTATTAAACTAGATTTTTTAAAAAGAGGCTTTGTTATTAAGATATATTATAAAAATAAGAATAATACGTATAAAACCTAAATTTAATCTTTAAGGATTTTAAGGATTTCAAGTCGATAATAAATGAGTTAAATCTCTAAGACTGACTTTTTTCATTTTATTTCATTTTATTTCATTTTATTTCATTTTATTTCGAAAATCATGACTACTCTGCACTGTTTCTCCCAGTCTGCTGTAAGAATACTACGTCATCCCCCCCTTTTCGAGGTCAGTTGTCGTCTTGTAGCACACAGTATAAGAAATCCAGCCTTCAACTCCCATCCTGAACTCCTACTCCCCTTTTCTCGTTGATGGAAATGGTGAGAATCAAAGCCCAATTTGTATGTATCCATCCGTAAAAGTATCCATCCTTAACCCCATCCTCTCTCTCCCCAATAACAATTTTTCCCCCTGGCGCCTATCCGATCCGACCAAAGACAATTTGTTGTTCTTCTCGTCCCCCAGGTTTGTATGTCCAATACTAGTAGAACATTTTCCAGACCATCCAAGCACTTAAACCTGCGTCATCAAACTCCCGAGTCCTTGAATTTGGAGCCCGTTGATTTCCTCTCGCTCTTCCACTTTCAAAGTCCCGTTCTTGCCCTCTCCTTGTTCCCCATTCGGCAACTTAGCATTCTCGGCTTCCTCCTCAACAACGTTAACCCCCATCCCATCCATCTCCCCCTCCCCCTCAATTCCATCCTCACAATCCATCAAATCCGCAAAATGACCCCCAACGCCCTCCTCCATAACCGCCACTCCATCACCAACTTCAAGCGGCAATTTCCCAAAAACGCCCTGATTGGCTTCCTTAGCTTCCATGGGCGTCAATGGTCTCCGAGCTTCGATTTCATCTAGGTCCTCTACTGTCTCAGAGGGGAGAGGAGTGGTGATTGCGAGTGCGAGATTGAGATTTGATCGGTTTGGCTTGGGGCGGAGTCTGCGTTTTGGGAGGGAGGAGTTCGTTGGGTTTGAGGTTAGTGGGTTGGGGTGTGGTGACTGATCATCGAAAGGTGCTTGAGATGGGGATTCTGGTGGTGTAGAGTTTCTTCTGAGGATTTTGGAGGGCGGTGGTGGGGGGAGAGGGTCGTCGTTTGTAAGTGTGAGCATGGAATCATTGTCGTCGTCTTGGCCAGCGTTATTCGGGGCACGTCGAAGGCTTTCCAGGTATGCACCGATGGTAGCGCGACCTTCGGCACTCATGGGAGGTTGTGGATGGGTGAGAGGGGTGCCATTATCTGGTTTATTGCCGTTGGAGCCTGTGCCTGTGTGGTTAATATCTGGAGTGTTAATATCTTGATCAGGGTTAGTTGGTGTACGTTTGAGATTTTCCAAGAAGGCTCTGATATAAGCACGGTCTTCATCGCTGAGGTTGGGGGACGGAGAGATCGATCCTGTTGCCGTTGGTGTATTGCCGGAAGTGATAGCAGGAGTCTTGCTGGTAAGATCTGGCCAAGACGTTCTACTTTCCTTCTTCGCGAACTTACTTCGTGGAATCCCCTCAATAATACCTAGGCCATCGACCTCTTCATCACGGGCGTGTTTCTGGGACCTTTGATCAGCAATCTGCTTATTGTTACCATTCAAATGACAAGATAAGCCATCCAACCAGCGGGGAAAAAATCTTACGGGTTTTGGCTGCCGTACAGGTCTCAAACCGAGATTCTTGACATGTTCGACATGTCCAATGGGTAGCTTTCGCGACATGTGGAAGCCGAAGCCTGTGATTGCTGTCATGGGAATGTCGCTTTTGGCTACGCCGACGAGAGATAGATAGGCGCGGTCTCTGCAGTAAGGACGGCAGCGGTGGCAGCATTTGAATTGGCATTCTCCCCCTGGGATGGGGATCCATGGTTTTGGGCTGTTTTGCGGAGGAGGGGTTGTTGATGGTATATTTTCGGTGGAGCTTGCAGGGGTGACGAAGATATCGGGGATGGGGTTTGCTGCTCGGCTATGGGCTTTGGCAACTTCGAGGACCTGGGTTGTGGTTAGCTGATGGAACCAAAAGAGGGAAATGGAATCGAACGCTTACGTTGGCTCTCTGTTCGAGTATGGTCCTCAATTGGTCTGGGGTGTATGAGGAGAACTGATCAGGGGTGATTTCAGTCAAGAAGGCGAACTTGTTGAGTCGTGCGCCTGGGCTTCTCGGGGGCGGAGAGACTGATCTTTCAAAGATACCGCCAGTTTTGGTACATTCTCCCTAAATGGATGTCAGTGAATCATAGTAAAAAATAGCCCACGAGTTCCAACTTACGAAGATACCTCTCTCATCATCTTCCTCCAACAGCATCTCTCTATCTTGTGTACAACGGTAGAGCCATCCAAATGCGCCGTGCTGCATGCATACAGTACATCGGTAATCCGTTGTATAGAGGCGCGTCATGGTGAGATGGGTGCATGATGGAACGTAGGGTTGCGGTGTCTTCTTCAGAGGTGATGCTTTCTTTGGAGACCCGTTGGTAGAGGGACTTGTCGACATTGTCTTGGTTGCAGACAGGTTGATTACTATTGGGGGTTCTTGTCTCTTGAATGTGTGTTGAGATCTTCAAGATAGAGCAGGATTAGGTGTTTTGTTGAAGTGGACTTGGGCTGGTTGGCAAGGCTGCCTAAGATTAAAGCTCTAGGAAATGAAGGGCGGTTCATATCGGCTTATCTCCTGGCCTTTGAAGGAGAGCCAGTTATTTTTAATGTGAAGTTGTTGTTGAGTGAATCTGTAGACCTCAGGGCGTCAAAGTTTAGGCGAAGACGACTCTAATTGGATGGCGCAAAGTTGGCGGCGGAGGACTCACCATCACTCAAAGTGTTTTTCCTCCCATCTTCAATGAAAAATGAGACTGGGTGTTTGACAAGAATCGAACATGATGAATGGATTGATTCAAGACATGAAGTCTAACCAAGGTCAGCAGAAAACTGATTCCCCATGATCTATGTTTGACAACAAACAGTCACCTAGAACGAAGCTGTGATTCTGGTTTCAAATTTAAGGGACTTCGAAATTATCCAAATGAGGGCTACCGGAAAGAGGCGGCGATATCTAGGAAACATCTTGTATCCGATTTTACAGAGTGGGCTGTTGTTTTTAAATATCTCTTACCGTTTCCATGACCTTTCACCACGACACGAGAAGATGATGCTAAAAGTGTTTCGTTTGACCTGTTTGTCGCTTGGTTTCATTCCTGTATGTAAGATGCAGGCTCCATTTTACGTATGCCTTCTCACTGTAATCCACTCTGCGTAGGAAATGCAAGAAAAATCAAAAGTTTATACGGAATCTTTGGAGGAAGAATGATCTCTCCACACTTGTAAGCTTCCTAGGGAGCAGGTAACTGTCCAAGCTAGAAGTCCTGGAACAATTAGCTTAATTTTTAAGGAGACCAAGGAAAATGAAGGAAGCCAACTATCCTAAATCGTTCGAGCTTATTTCTCAAGGCTTGTTAGTCCTTTTCATGCAACGAGAACGATGCCGGAAACTCTACCTCCTTACTTTGAAATGCTCTTTGGAATTGAAATCCCGAGAAGGAAAAATCCGGCTTGAACCATCAGCACGTTCAGACTTCCTTTTCGATAAAAACAACTTTGGAAGGCACAAAGCATGATACTTCCAATTGTGATCCCGATGCACGGAAGCATCTAGTTACTAGACGCAAACCGAGAAAGGACTTGCGATGGGTAAAGATGGAGGACAAGGCGAAGTCTTATGGCCACTGTAGTACATGCACGCCACCCTATCTTGCATATGCAGAGCACTGTCGGCATTTTTTTTTTGCTAGAACGGGCTCGACCAAGGAGAAGACTCCTCGAGGCATCCATGGCCGGTCCTGGACTGCCATTTGCTTCATGGGTATGGGTAGATACGGTGCTGTACATACATACATGTACGGTCCATATGCAGTAGCTCTCGGTCGAATTGCAGCTGTCCGTTTCCAGTTTATTTGTGGAAGCAAATCGGTCGTGGAAGCAAATCGGTCGTGGACGGTGAGTGAGAGGAGAGATGAGGAAAGCGGCGTTCTATGGATGTTCTAGACTCGGCTTCTTTTTCCTGTCTTTTGCTGCATTACTTTGAGGTTCTACTCCAATATCTCAAGCAATTGCACTCAAACTCTAAGCTTTGAGCTCTAAGCTTTGAGCCAGCATCAAAAAGAAGAATTCTGATAGTTGGGGAAAATGAAGATTATTTTATGAGTTGTCAATATATTCGGTGCCGCTTTCCCTTGTACTCACAGCCCCTCGGATCCAATTGGAACCCCCTGTTCCTGGAGCTATTCGCTGTCGCACCTCCTCTTGGACTGGCACTGGCACTGGCACCGGCACTGTCGCATTTGCTTTGCTTGCCCAACAAAACACCATAACACCATAACACCATCTCCTCCCATCGATCGCCGTCACGAGAGGACGTGCCAGATTGAATTGAACCGTCAGTTGCCCCAACCCCTTTCTTTCCCACCATCTCCCATTCTTGCGCGCGCTACCAACAGCCGCCCTGCCTCGCCTCGTCTCGTCTGTCCCATCGCGACAAGCCTCGGCAGGGTCCCCCCCCGACCTCTACGAGTAGCTAGACGTAAACAGACTTGCCCGGCCCTCCCATCTCACCATCAACACCCACCACCTCCTCCGCACCCCGCAATACATTTGCGACTTCATCGTCTGGCTAACCCGCGATCCAAGGCAGATATACTACTGGTCACCCTACACAATGTCGGTCAAGTTCGAGAAGGATGTCATCAAGCAGACAGGCCCAGCGGTTGATGCCGCTCTGCCAAAAGGCGTCGACAGTATACGGGCCACCCTCCTAGACAACAAACACGATATGGTACACAATGTCGGCGCCGCCTTGACTGGTGGAAAGGCGAATGAGGGCACGAAGGGTTACTTAGCGGTACGTGATCAATCCCAAGATCGGGCTGGCGGCGTCAATCGCTGACGAAAGGATACGCAGGCATACTTGAAGCAGCTTCAGACGAATCCCCTGCGAACAAAGATGCTCACGTCGGGCACACTCTCGGCTTTGCAGGAGGTTTTGGCCTCGTGGATCGCAAAGGACCGCAACAAGAATGGTCACTACTTCACAGCCCGCGTTCCCAAGATGGCGGCATATGGCGCCTTCATCAGCGCCCCATTGGGCCATGTTTTGATCAGTGTTCTCCAGAAGCTCTTCAAGGGCCGTACGAGTTTGAAATCCAAGATTCTCCAGATTCTGGTCAGCAACTTGCTCGTAGGTGGTCCATCGTGTGTTAGACCAGAATGATGCTGATCAAATGTGAAAGATTGCCCCCATCCAAAACTCCGTCTACCTCATATCAATGGCCATAATTGCCGGCGCTAAGACCATCCACCAAGTTCATGCGACGTGGAAAGCGGGATTCATGCCTGTCATGAGGGTCAGCTGGATCTCTTCCCCGCTGTGCCTGGCCTTTGCACAGAAATTCCTTCCCGAACACACCTGGGTTCCATTCTTCAACATTATCGCATTCTTCATTGGCACATATGTCAACTCAGTCACAAAGAAGAAGCGCCTCCAGGCCCTCCGAAAGAGATATAACGACGACCAAAATCGATCGAGACCAGGCGACGACTACCCTGGTGGTCACCCCGGTGGACCCAAGTACTAGGGGCTAGACTTGAGGATCGAGTGGATGGGAAGCAAAATACGACGCTTCGATGTACTTCTCCAAATGCAACTCTCTGATCTAAGAATGGTCTAGGTTCTACCAAATCTCGGGACGGTACGATCGATACATAGTGAGTGGCTTTTTTTGCGAACAATAATGCGGGTAAAGGGTTCATGCGGACACATTTGCTTTTCTCGGGAGTGGCAAAGTCACAGCAGCAGGTTCGCCTCGCCAAAATAATTGTATATTCCCGATGTTTTTGGGTTCCCGGCTTGTCAGATACGAAATTCGATTGGCGTTTGTTTGCAAGTTGTGCCTCCCACGTGATTTTTCATCGTCGAAAAGGTATGTAGTCCGCAGGGTTTGTGCATTTTACACGTTGGTTTGTTGCTACATATGACAGACGGGAAGAGGTCATAGTGTTGTCAGATGCCAACGGCCATGGTGTTACATACGAGAGGTGACACTTGGCTATGTCTTGTTGCGTACTTTTTTCGTTTTCGAGGGAAAACTATAGCACATATACCTCTGGTTTGACTCTTTGAAGCCCCTTTACTTGTCCATTTCTCATTTCACGTGAGATTGTTTTTCTGATATCCTGTTTTTTCTCCCGTCAATAATTCCCTCAAATTACCCCCTTAAATACCCACATCTTGAACTTTGACTTTTGTCAAGTTTTGGATATCCTTTTGATTCCGATTTCTTCCTTGCCCAATCATCTCAATATGGCTGGTATGCAGTTAGCACCATTCAACCGTCGACAAGCACTCTATGGGGACCTCCCTCCTTCCTCTGGTGGACGTCGTGATGTCCTTCACTCTCCGGGGGCTGCGGGAATGGGACAACCAGTCCCTATGTATGGCCGCCGACGAGCGATGCCTGATACCTACATGTCTGGCATGTCCGGACCAGTTGCCAGGATGCCGGCTTACCAGGAACTCGCTCCGCGAATGGCGGGGATTGATCCGAGACAACTGGCTATGGGACCGTTGAGGAGGATGCCGGGCCAACATTCTATGTCGGTGCCTGTGCCTGTGCCGTACTTTGAGGAGTACAATATGGGACCGCCTGCTATGGGATGTGGTGGGCATGAGTGTGGGGGGATGAAACCTAGAGCTATGTCACTTCCTCAAGTCTTTCCTCATGTTTATGAGATGCCCTATCCACCACATGTGCATGGGAATTGTGGGTGCTTTGTCCCAGGGGCACATGATACTGGTAATTCTGGATCAAATTCCAAGTCGGGATCTGGATCTGGTTCTGGTGGGGGTTCCTCTTCCAAAGGTTCCGGAGGAGGTTCGAAAGACAAAGATAGTTCCTCTGGCGGTGGCTCCGGTTCTAAATCCGACTTCGACTTCAAAACCAAGGATATCATCGTGAGAGGAAAGGTCTACACGGTACGTGCGAGTTACCTCTCCGAGGCGCCGAAGTTCGAAGCGGATCTCGTCAAGTTTGTGGATAAGAAGAAGGAGGATGTGGTTCCGGCGAGGGTCGTGGCTATGCTTGTTTCCTATATCAATGTGGAGAGTTACAAGAATACGAGCTTTTTGGATGAGGTCACGTTGAATATTGTCGCGAGTAATGTGGGGGCGAAGAGTGTGGGGGAGTATAGCTTGGGGAGGTTGAAGAAGTGTGTTGCTGGTTAGTTTTTTTCTCTCTCTGCCTTTTGTCCGCCTGCCGAACATTTTCTTCACTTTCTTTTTCTACTGGGGATTGTACATACTAACCTCGGAAACAGATTGCACCGAAATTGATATCCGCGAACTCTCGGAAATAGTCGTCATGACTATGTGTTCTGAGCGCGTTGATGAGAAACTCAAGGAGTGGCTCAAGAGCTATATCAAACATGGGGGAGAAAGGGGGGATCGACTACCGAGACTCTTGCAGAGTCGCGCTTGGGAGATGGCCATTGGGGATCGGCCTGAGGCGGAGACGAGGCTTTTGGTGCTAATGGGGGTTCGGAGAAAGGAGGAGGAGGGGGAGTATAGGATTTTGTAGGGGGTGGAATAGGGCGATGGAAATGTTGGAGGCAGAGGATAAGTGGGAATCAATGAGAGGGGTAGGTAATGAGTACGAGTATGTTTCTGGATCAAAGGGTGATGAAAATACCTTGTTGGGCATCATGGCGTTGTCGGTTATTCCCCATCCTGATATACGTTTCTTCTTCTGACGGATTAGCCTCTTTTTATACACACATGTAATGAATCTTCCTTATCCGTCCTCGCTTGTTTTATACTCTTCCCGTGAAAGTTGACAGTACAGTATCCCCACCCGGTACTTTCTTCCGGAAGTGCACTCGCGGGAGTACATGAGTACGATGATCGATTTGTACGACGACGCTGTATTACAAGTTCGTGTTACTTTGTGACATTTACATGAGTCAGTTGAGTTGCTAGGAACTGTTCCCCGGGTGCTCGATTTCTTTGTGGGAACTGACTACGATGGGGGTGTGGGACCCCTGGTTTGGTACGGCGATGCACTGCAGGGAGATGATGATTGTGAGGGAGTGAGTGAGGCTTGGACTTGAAGTGTTAGATTCGAGTTTTTGCGGGGGTTAGTAACGTATCTTGGGTCATGAATACTTGGAAGTGATGTAGTGAACTTCTTTGTGAGGCTGTTACAGGCTAGAGCATGTAGGAAGATTTAATAAAGAAATAAGGTAAGGTTATGAGCGCTCGTAAACTGTATGTCAATTGGGGGATATCGAGTTGGTATAAGAACCCTGAATTAGGTTTGAGCCATTGAGTTTACTCTTTGAATTCTACACACCGGTTACTCTACCTTAGGCAAAGAAGGGTCGTCTTAGGTCTTGATGATGAGGTAATATTTCGATGGATCTAGTATACTTTATTCACCAATTATAGAACTGACTAATTCTGTCTAGAATATTTCAAATCCGCTATACCTGGCATCTATACTTTATTTAATAAATGTGACTCAGATAAGTATCTATTACTTTATACTTTCAAAACAGTCAAGACTTCATTCAACTAAATTAATTAATCCAGATACTCTTAAACAATACAATTTAATAGCATGAATTGCTAGACTCTCTACTAAATACTATAAAATAGTAAGGTAATTAATCAATTCCGCAGTTGATGAATAAAGCATACCAGATCACCACTGCAAAAAACCTAAGAACATATCTCACGAATTAGTTGAATTGTTCAAGAAGGCAAAAGTTTGGTTAAGCTTGGTTTATTGGTTCGCTTAACTACCCCCAATTCACAATTTCATGATCCCTGACCATAGCTCGACTAATCCTCCCGTCGAAAGACCATCAGCCAAAGCTAATTCTCCAAAGTAACGCTTATCCATTGACCAAAAGCATATCCCGTTATCCCATGCATGCTCAGTCCTCCATGTCGAAATCAAATTGTCCAAAGCCTTCCGAGTATCCCAAGCTTATCCAGTTCTCCATGTCGAAACCCAGAGCCCGGCCACATACTCCTCAAGTCAAACCTCCATGCCTGTCCTTTGTGATTGCCGCCGGCAGACCAGTCAAATCCAGCGCATTGATAACGTATGTGATATCCTTCATCTCGATATCGGTATCCGTCGCGCCATCAAGCGCTACAACATTTTTAAGGAGATCTTGTGCTGCTTGCTTTCGTTGGGCCTTTCTCTTACGTGCATCGCTGATCTTCATAACAACATGAACGATAACGCAGAATAGAATTCCGAAGCCTATCATTGAAAGGATCGCAATTCCTACTTTTCGGACATAGTCATCGTCATCGTTGTTGCACTCTAGTTCTCCACAAAGAGGAGAAGGAGTAGTGAGCATCGTTGGTGTGGTAACTGTTGGCGGCATCTTGCTCGTAGAAGTTGATTGAAGGTGGTGAGAGTGTAGGGGTCGTTGTTGATTTATTGATATGATTCACAAGAAGCGGTTTGTAGATGATCTTGTGATGGTTTTTTGATGTAGCAAGAGAGATATTTATACCAAGGCATCTTGGCATCATGTGTTCTCATCAAGGAACCGAGTTTGAGTGAATGATAGACTGCAGCGGTAAACGTGGGTTGGGCATGTGAGGGGGGGGGGGGAGAAGGGGCTCCAGCTGGAGCGGCAGTAAATTAGCACCTTGTTCCCGTTGTTCTATCAAAGGGCAATTTATTCAAGGTAATTAACCCAAGTAGTTATGGCAGTTGAACTTCATTGTTTTAATCACCTAGGCTAATACTCCGGATTGTTCTAAGTATTTAGGTTAATTTCCTTGAAGTACTCTAGAGATTTCAAACAATGAGAGAGTAAGGTACGGACCTGAAGATTTACTACTACTTGTACTATCCACTACAAGGATAGGGGGGATGCGCTGCAGCTCTATTAATGTAGTGAATTAAAAGTTCATTGCTCACTTGAAGATAATTAAGAAGTTTAAGGAGGCAAAAGCTTGATTCACTAGTTCGCCTAACTGTCCCCAGACCTTCCTAAGAATAGGGCCTTCAGAGCGTAAAAGTGTCAGTCCTCGGGTAACCCGCGCTAGTAGGAGCGGCTAAACCGAATCGGGCCTAGCCCCTAACCCTATCCCAATTTCTAGTATAACTAAAACCACGCCTACCCCCCGCCTTCTATCTAATACTAGCCCTAGCTCTAATAAATTATTTTTTTATATATATTAATAGAGCGCTTTCTAGAGTATCTTTTATACTTAAAATCATCTAAATCGCTTATAAATTACTTACGTAAGCGTAATACTAAGTAATATACCTATATATTTATATAAAAAGGTACTAAGAAATACTAAAAGATACTAAGACTACTCTCTCTTATTAAAAAGTCCTAGTCTACTTCTATACTCCTTAGAAGTATAAGAACCCTCTACGTTTATCTTATTACTTTAAACTATATAGAGAGTATATTTAGGCTCTAATAAGTAGATATATTAAAAAAAGTTCTAGTAAAAGTGATATTATAGTAATATTTAAGAGCGATTTAGAAAGTATTATATATTTTAAGCCTAGTATAGTTACTCTACTAACGAATTTTTACTTATATTTAATTACTCTCTTTAAACACTTTAATAATATATATATAAATTATATTTAAAAGCTCTATTATTAATACTAGATATTAAAGAGTAGACTCTTATAATTTATGAAGAAAAATATACTAGAAAATCTAAAGTATTATATAGCTAGAAGGCGCTAGAGGCGCCTCTCGATTTTTACAAAAGCTTTTCACTCTACTACTAACTCTGTCCTACTACCTACTACTTTCTACTAGCTCTTAGAACTAACACTTTCACTCTTAGAATACTCTTTCTATATAGGCTATTTATATACTAAAATACTCTAGTATACTTTTTAGTAGTAATAGTAGTTCTTTTTAGTAGGTAGTGCTAGTTCTATATACTCTATATAATCGTAACTATATATAAAGTAGAGCTTAAATTATTTAAAATCTATACTTAAATTACTTTAAATTATCTTATTTAATACTTATACTTATATTTATAATAGTATACTATCCTGGATTATTATATAACAGCTGGATTATTATATAATAGCACTACTCTGAATTGTTAGTATTCGTGAAACTACTAATACCTCTAAGTAGTACTGATACTCCTAATATCTCTAGAGCCGAGATTATAAATAACTAATACTTATACGAGCGAAGTGCTAAAGGTATTAATATCCGACATTTATATATAGAAGGGATTAAGGTTTAGATATTATATATTTAGCTTTCTAAAGGATTAAAGGTTATATATTTAGCTTTTTAGCTCTTATTATTTAGTATTAGCTATATTAGACAGGGCTTAGTTATTATTATTATTAGAACTTAGAAGCTTCTAACCTTCTTATATATAGACGTTTATATTTAGTATAGTAGAGAGATAGTTATTATTTTCTTTTATATTAGAGTCTAGTATCTATATACGTTATTCTACTATATATACTCCTATATACCTCTACTATAGTTATATGTATTTCGTACTATTATATAAAAATAATAACTCTTCTTTGTTAGTAATAGTCTTAATAATATCTCTTTTTAAGCTTATTACTACTTCTTATTTAGAAGTTAATTTATACTTAATTTAGAATATTATAATAATATTCTTATATAGCTAGGTAATTAGAGACTACTTAGATAGCTAGTAATAGTAGGGTTTATTATCTATATAGATAGCTAGTATAAATCGTGTTTTAGTATATATTAAGAGATTAGAATATACTAAGTATTTCCTAAGAGTTCTAATAACCCTAGATTTAGTAAATAAGCTAACTTATAATAGTTATCTAGAAGGCTTCTAAATCTAATCCTACCCCCCTCCTCTCTTCTAATTTAATATTTAATATATTAGAATCTAGAGTAACCCCTAGTCTCTTCTAAGCTCTACTTCTAAGCGTAGAGCAACCTTTTAAGGAATAAAGTTAAGCTTCTACTAAAAGGTCTCTAACTTAGTACTATATCTCTAAGAACGATAAGAAGCCTAAGAATAATAAAGGTAAAGGCTTAGCGCCTAGAAGCTAGAGAGATTAATAAGACTTCTCTAATATAGATAAGATATAAGATATAATCTAAGCTATAAAGGCTAAGGATTAAGAAAAAGAATAAAGAATTTTAGAGTAAGATAATTAGATTACTTAATTATTAGACCTAGTATAGTAAATTAGTTAATAACTACTAAATAATAACTAAAGTCTAAGTCCTATCTAACTTATATAAACACCTCCTTCTACTTCTTTAAACTACTATTATAGGTAAGACCTTATCTCTAATATTTATCTCTTACTATAACCTACTCTATACTTATAATCTAAAAGTACTCTAAAAGCCCTTTAACCTATTAAAAGTAAGATTATAGAAAAAATTAAACTTTTAAATAATAGTATTTCACTTATATATAAGTAATAAAGAATATTAATATATAATTAACTCTATATAAACACTAACTATTATTAGACGCTTTTAACTTATAAAGCCCTTATTTAGAGGATAATAATAAAACTCGCTTAGAACTACTTAAAGCTCTAATATAAGTCTAATATAAATAAGATAGTATTTAAAAACTATAAAGAGATAATTAAGCTTCTTAATACTTACTATCTAATAGGTTATAAGAAGAAGAATACCTAGAACGCTTTTTAGTCTCTTTAGATAGAATAGAAGAGTTATATAAAAGAAAGTTTTATAGAATTTAAAAGTCGCTTTTTAAGTATAGTAATACTTAGAGAAGTATCTAAGTAAGATAAGTTCTACTATATATAGGATAAACTTATACCTTAGCTCTAAACCTAATTAGTTAATAGTAAGAGGTACTAGAATACTAACTTTAATAAGATAGTAAGAGACCTATTATTTATAGATAAGGAATAGTACTATAATACTGAGTTATATATAACTAGTATAATAAGTACTAAAAAACCTATTATAATAAGCTTATTATATTAAAAGCCTAATACTAACTAAACCTTATCTAGTTTCTTAATAAAACCCTTACTACCCTTATATAGACTTTATACTACTTCTTAAAAAACTTCTTAATCTCCTAGACCTCCTTCTACTAATAAAAGATTAAAGACTTCGTTTATAGACTAACTCTCTACTAGTATAAAGTACTATAATTATAGGAAACCTAGGTATATTAAGCCTAACTATTCTAATCTACCTAGTATTAATAATATAGAAGAGGACGATTAACTTAAGGAAGAATAACTACCTAAAGAGTACTCTAACTCTAACCTAAGTTAGGAGGAAAATAAAGAGGCTTAAGTAAAAATACCTTCCTAGGCTTATATAAATATAATCTATTTAAACTTAACCTTTCTAAGCTTATAGGAAGAAAACAATTCCTTATAAATACTACTCTTAGTATATAGAGATATAGTATTAAAATATAAGCTTTAGTAGATATAGAAGTAAATAAGTACCTATTTCTAAATTAACCTCTAGCTTTATAATTATTAAAAGTAATAGGTTTAAAGATCTAGAAACTACCTTATTTAATATCTATTTATAGATATAATAATAGTACTAAAAGCTAGGTAAATTAGTTTATATAACTATATTTAAATATAGATAAATGTTATATTTATAACTACCTCTTTATTATTCTAGACCTTAGATAATAAGACCTAATTATTAATAATAAGTAGTTAAACTATTTTAAAGTTCTTCTTAACTCTTTAAAGAACTAGATTACTTAGCTAGCTAAATACCTCTTAACTCTCTACTATAGTAAGGAAATTTTACTTTCTCTTTCTAACTAGAACTAGAAACCTTTTTTAAATTACTAGTTAAATATAAACTAAAAGAAATATACTATCTAGTAATAAGAAAGATATAAAAAGAGTAGACTTATATATATAGCTAAGTTATTACTTCTATCTATAATAATACCTCTTAAAATTTTAATATCTAACTTTAGTCTAAAGCTTTTATAAACTATTAGTATAGTCTTAAAAGACTAAACCCTATACTCCTTTATCTATAAAATAAGTACTAATATAATATATTATAATATAAAATAGCCTAATTTAGAATTTTATATAATAAGCCTCTATAAGCTAGATTAGGTTATTAATAAGAGATTAGCCTCTTTCTAAGACGATAATAAGATAAGGGCTTTAATATAGGCCTAACTCTTAAAGTATTACTTATTTTATAAAGACGTATTCTTAAAAGTAGCTTTTAATAAGCTTCCTTCTTACTATAAATATAATTATAAGATTACTTTAAATAAGCTACTTCTTAACTTCTTTTCGCTTTTATATTAATAGTTAACTATAGAGCTTAAAGCTATAAAAGAGTATCTTATAGAGAACCTAGATAAGAGGTTTATTATTAATAGTAATAGCCCTTTTACTTCTCTTATACTCTTTATTAAAAAGGCTAATAGTAATAAGTTATAGTTCTATATTAATTATAAGAAGCTAAATATTTTAACTTAAAATAATCCTTACCTAATCCTTTATATTAATAAGCTCCTTTCTAAGATAAGAATAGCTAAAATCTTTACTAAATTAGATATTAGATAAGCTTTCTATTATATTTAAATAGACTCTAACTTAGAAGAGATAACTATATTTAAAACTAAGTATAGTATATATAAATATAAGGTCCTCTCTTTTAGACTTTATAATAGCCTTATTACTTATTAACGTTATATAAATAACGTCTTAATTAATTATCTAGACGACTTTTATATTACTTACTTAGATAATATTTTAATTTATTTAAATACTATTAAAGAATATAAGGAATAGGTTAGAAAGGTTCTAAATTAGCTTTAAGAAGTAAGACTTTAAGTAGATATTAAGAAAAGTAAATTTAGTATTACTAGAGTTAAATACTTAGGATTTATCTTAATTATAAAAAGACTTAAAGTTAATCTAAAAAAAGTAGAGCCTTTATAAAACTAGGTTTAACCTAATACTATAATAGGTATAAAGTCTTATCTAAGGTTTATAGGATTCTATAGATAATTTATTAAAGGTTATACTAAAATTACTAAACTCTTAACTATAATAATATACCTTATAGAGCTATTTCTATAAATACTTAAATATAACAAGGCCTTTAAAGTGCTAAGAACTTAGCTACTTACTATATAAATCTTATATTACTTTAACCTTAATTATAATATAAAAGTAGAAATAAACTCTTTAGAAAGAGTAATAGTAGGTGTATTCTTATAATAATATAATAGCTTTTAGTACTTTATTAGGTTTTACTTATATGTCCTAGTCAGCTATAAATTAAACTAGGAGATCTATAATAAAGAGCTATCTACTATTATAGAAGCTTTTAAGAAATAATACCTTAAACTTATATTATATTAGAAGTATATTAATATATATTTAGATTATAGATTATTAGAATACTTTATAATAACTAAGCTATTTATAGCTAAGTAAGTCTAATAGATAGAGTTTCTATTAGACTTTAACTTCTAGATCTAATTTACATCTAAGAAGAGTAATTAAAAAGTAGATATATTAACCTAATATAAGTAAGACCTAAAAACCTATAATTAAGTTAAAGTAGATAGCTACTTATATACCCTCTTAGTACTAAATCGTTTAGACCTTTAAATTAATACTAAACTTAGTTAGACCTTTTTATAAGAATAGTCTACCTCTTTTAATATAATTTAGTTAAATAATATTCTAAGAATAAGTTTAAATATAATTTAGAAGTTAAAGAAAGATAACCTATACTTCTTTTAAAAAGAACGTTATTAACTTCTAGATAGATACTACCTTTTATTAGATAATTTACTACTCTTTAAGGATCGACTTTATATTTAAAAGAATACTAAACTCTATATAAAACTAATCTAAGAAGTCTATAACTAAGTATCTAGTACTTATCTAAGTATAAAAAAGATATACTAGTTATTAATATAATACTACTACTAGGCTAGAATGTTTTTAAACTATAGGAGATATATAGGGAATTATTAAGCTTATAAATACTTCTATCCTTAATAAACTAAGTAATAAGGCTTTCTTTACCCCTTACTTATACTTAACTATCTTATATAATATTTATATATAGACTTTAAATTATTCTTAAAAGATAAACATAGATTTAATACTATATTAGTATTTATTAACTAACTTAGAAAGGATTTAGTATTAATACTCTATTACTTAACTATAGATATTAAAAAACTAGCTAAACTCTTTATTTAATAGATTTACTGTTTTAGCTACTACTCTAAATCGATTATATCTAATTAAGAACCTTAATTTATATTATTATTTTAGACTAAATTTTATTAAATAATTAGTATTAAGCTTAAGCTTAGTACTATCTATTATAAATAGATAGATAGAGAGATAGAGATAATAAACTAATATATTAATTAGAGACTAAGGCCTTTTATAACCTACTATTAAGATAACTAGAGCGAATTAATCTCTTTAATAAATAGAGTATAAATAATACTTTTATACTTATCTATTAGTATAACTTCTTATTAGCTTAAGTTTAGACTTAATCTAAAAACTTTATAAAACTAGAATATATTAGAGACTTCTATTTCTTAAGAACAACTTAACTATAATAAGGTAGTAAAAGTAGCTTAATATATATACTCTACTTAGGGAATAGCTAAAGATAATATAGATAAGGCTTAGAAAAAGATAGAGAATAGTATAAACTAATACTAAAGAGCTATTAACTAGGACGTTAGAAATAAAGTCTACTTATCTACTAAGAATCTTAAGATAAATTATCTTAGCTAAAAGCTTACTAAACAATAGATAGAACCTTTTAAAATATTAGAAAGTATAAGATACTCTTATAAGCTAAAACTTCTTAAAAGCTTATTAATTTATAATATTTTCACTCTTAATATACTTTTAAAGGATTTGAATATCCCTCTACTAGAATAAGAGGCTCTAAAGCCTCTACTAGATATTATTAAAGGTATATAAGAATAGGAGATATAAGAAATACTTAGTAGTAGACTTTTTAGAAGATAGCTATAGTACTAGGTAAAATAAGTTAGATATAATTTAGATCCTACTTAGTATCTTATAGATAATTTTTAGGGTTTACTATATTATCTAAGAGACTTTTATACTAAATATCTAAAGAAGCTAGGACTACTCTAACACCTCTCTAAATAGCTTAATATATAGGAATTAGATAAGAATTAGATAAAAGAGTTAATTTATAATATTAATACCTTCTAATTCTAGTTACTCTTAATAAAGAACTTATAATAAAAACCTAAGATAAAATACTAACTAGTAGGAATATTTAAAATTAATAAAGTAAAGAACTAAGACTAAGTTACTACTAAAATAGAGCTTACTAACCCTCTCTAAGCTATAGCCTCTTCTTCCTTTAACTTATTATTCTCCTCTCTACCCTTCTAAGTATAAAGAGCTTAAATTAGCTCTTCCTCTACTACCTCCTTCTTATAGAGACGCTTCTTACCTTAGCAACCTCCTATAACTAGCTTTAGAAAGGATACTTATAAACTCTTTAAGTAGGCCTTAAAGAGGACTTAAACCTAGGTTTAAATAGAGGTCTTACCCTTTATAGTATAATATAAGGACTATTAAATATTAGTAACTAAAACCCTTCTAATAAGTAAGAGGTACTTATAGTAACCTTAGTATAAAGTACTTAAGTCTCTTTTAAGAGAGTAAACTATACCTCTAAGCTATTCTTTAGTACCTCTATACTAGTAACGACTAATACCTTATCTAAAGCCTTAGTAGCCTTCTTAACCTCTCTCTTCTCCTTCTTACTTATAAGCTTACTAAACTTTTTCCTAATAAACTATAGTAACTACCTAAGTTAGAATAGATTTAGTATATATTTAGGATTAAACTTACTAGAATATATATAGTATTCTACTCTATATAGTACCTATACTTCTTTAACTTTAGCTTCTTAAAAGCGTATATATAATCTCTATTCTAAGATTTTACTTAAAGGTACTAAACATAGTAGACTTAGTAAGTAGCTGGAAGCGTACTAGAAGGATATAGAAGAGGTATTTTACTATATTAGATTAGCTCTAAATTAGGTCTAATTAAGGAGGGAAGAACTTACTTTTATATATATATATATAATATATATATATATTCTAAGAGATAAGTTAGTATATAAGAATATATCTAATTAGAAGATATTCTTACTATTTATATTATTTAGATAAAAAGAAAAGAAGAAGAGAAGTTAGAATTAGAGAAAAGTCGTCTACTAATATACTACTTTTAATAATAGCTATCGCTTTATAATTATTATTTATTACTTAATAATTACTATTATAATATATAATAATAGTAAGAATACAATAACTCTATAATAGTATACTACTTTCTATCTACTAGCTAATTATTAGCTTCTCTTCTATTTATATCTTATTATTATATAGTATATAGTAGTAAATAAAGAGCGATTAGCTCTTAAATAATAATACTACTAGCTACTAATTCTACTTTAACTACTAGATACTATAATAGTAAGATAAGTTATATTCTTTATAATAAAAAGATAAATAATACTCTAATTAACCTAATATTATACTGATTACTAATAGAAGACTTAGAATAAGTCTTTTTAAAGGAGAGGGGATATAATAGTATACTATTCTAGATTATTATATAATAGCTGGATTATTATATAACAGCACTACCTTAAATTATTAGTATTCGTAAAACTACTAATACCTCTAAGTAGTGCTAATACCTCTAATACTTCTAGGGCTAAGATTACGAATAACTAATACTTATATAAGTAAAGTACTAAAGGTATTAATATCTGATATTTATATATAAAAGAGATTAAGGTTTAGATATTATATGTTTAGCTTTCTAAAGGATTAGAGGTTATATATTTAGCTTTTTAGCTCTTATTGTTTAGTATTAGCTATATTAGGTAAGGCTTAGTTATTATTGTTATTAGAACTTAGAAGCTTCTAACCTTCTTATATATAGACGTTTATGTTTAGTATAGTAGAGAGATAGTTATTGTTTTCTTCTATATTAGAGCCTAGTATCTATATACGTCATTCTACTATACGCACTCTTATATGCCTCTACTATAGTTGTGTGTATTTCGTGCTATTATAATATTTACCTATAGAGTATACTCCTAAGTAGGGTTTATTAAGTACTGTAGTACTATTAATATTTCTCTTGAAATTTATAAGAGTATTAAGTAGAGAGTAGGTAGTTTTTACGAATTAATTTATAATAAATCCTAAGGTTTCTCTTAAAGTTTATAAGCTTTTAAAGAGAGATTAAGTCTTTTATTTTATCTAATTATCTATAATAGAGTCCTATATATTTAGCCTTTTCTTAAGCTCTCTTAACTACTTTATAATCTTTTAAGGCTTATTATATACGTAGACCTTACTAGACTTAGTATATTAAAAGTACTCTTTAAAAGTATCCCTAGAATACTTCTTTCTTATAAGGCTTTTATCCTCTATATTAATAATAATATTATAATCTACTATCTTCTTAATAACCTTCTTAATAGATAAAGAAGGTATTATAAAGCTCTTATTATTTACCTTCCTATATCTCTTCTTAGACTAAAAGATATCTTAGTTACTTCTATAATTATAAAAGGTAGTAGTAATCTCTTATACTAAATTTAGCCTTATAAACTATAAGAGTTAGGATAAGATAAGATAGATTTATTTACTTACTTTCTACCTATACTACGCCTCTTACTTCTTCCTATATTACTTTCTAAGGTATAACCTAGCCTAGTATTTATAAGAGACGTAAGTACTATTAATAAATAATATCTTTGAATTCTCTTAAGTACTAGAGATATCTCTAATCTTATTTATTAGAAAGGAGGTAATAGAAGAGAGTAGGAGTTACGATTTAGTATATATAAGGCCTAGCTCCTAGATTTTCTTTATAATTTCTAAGGCCTCTACTCTCTACTCTAGTTCTAGTTCTAGTTCCTCTATAATAGGCTAGCTAATAAGCTCTCTATTTATTTAAGATATTATACGTTTAATAACCTCCTTTTAGCTATTATTCTTTATATAAGGGCTTAAAGATATAACGTGGTTTATAGTATAGTTATAATTATAGTTATAGTAGTACTTAATAACGACCTTCTAAGGTATACTTAGAAGAGAGGGGATTTATAGCCTAGTATCCTCTTAGGTGCTAATAGTAAGCTCTACCTCTTTCTTAGATAATACCTTATCCTCCTCCTCCTTTATAGCTAGTATATAATACTCTAACTCTATAAACTAATCTATAAAGGCTAGGAGATAGCTCTTTTAGCTAGTATTACAGTAGTTAATATCTTTAGCTTTTAGCGCTTACTTATAGTTATGTTTTAAGGTATAGGTAGAGATATCCTCTAACTCTTATAGGATTATAGTACTCTTCTTCTCTTTTTTAGCTCGCTTTTTACAAGGCTCTAACTCTATAGTATCGTTGACAGTAGAGATAGGAGTAGGGATAGAGGTAGAGGTAGAGGTAGAGGTATAAGTAGAGGATAAAAGCTATCTTAATTTATAAGTGAATAAAAACACCTTCTAATCTTCTAATCTCTTAACCTTTTAACCTTTCAACCTTTTAACCTTTTAACCTTTTAACCTTTTAATCTTTTAACCTTTTATTAACCTTTTAACCTTTTAACCTCTTTCTCTCTAACTAATCTACTTATAATATAGACCCTCTTAATAAATTAGATAAAGAGAGCGTATTTAACATAGATATTAAAGAAGTGAATAAGGATATACTTAATATTTAAAACGAAAAAGACGCTCTTAAATTAGCCTTTATATAAATAGAAAATAGTATTAAAAAGCTATCTATAGCTTCTCTTTATATAAGTACCTAAAAGTAATACTAAAGGTAACTTATTTCTTACTTCTAGGACTTCTCTTAAAATTTATAAGGCTAATTTCTCTACTCTAGCCTCTAGGATTACTTCCTTAAGTTCATAACTACTACTTATAGAGAAGAGAGTAATAAGGATATAAAGGCATCTTATAAGAGAACCCTCTACCTTATCTATACTTAGATTATTACTAGATACGAGAGTCCTAAGCATCTTATAGAGAGCCTTAAAGAGGAGAAGCTTACTCTTTATAATAGTAAAGGCTAATTCTACTTATAAGTACTTAAGATAAGAGTAGTAGTAAGCTAGGGGTTTTTAAGAGAGCTTAATAAGAGTAATCTTATATAGAGGCAAGTATCTAGTAGTAGATATAATAGTAATCCGTCGCTCTCTTAAGAAGTTTTAAAGTATATAATTAGCTTATAAAGAAGAAAGGTAAGTAAATATCTTTATAAATTATAAGAGTACTAATTATTCTAGATCTACGTTAAGGAGATTACTATAAGTATATACTCTATTATTAATAAAGACCTTAAGAAGCTATATAATGTTAATTATAATATAGAATCGCTATAATACCTTACTAATCTTAGAAGTAATCTAAAGACTAATTAGAGAGGACCTACGTAAAGAAGTATAATATAAGCTATCTACCTTTTATCTTTCTTTTACCTACTCTAATTTAATAAAGTCTTTAAGATCTAGGTATATTATATTAAGATTATTAATAAGTAGATTAGTAAGATTAAGCTAATACTTACGTTTTAGAAGACGTACTAACTTAATAGTAAGTTACCTCTCTTAGTCTTACTTCTTTTTACTACCTTTATCTAATTATTTATTAAATAGAGATTAAGCCCTTCTACTTTTACTTTAATAAAGAGAATCTATATCTTTGCTTTATATAAGTACTTCTAAATTAGTTCTAGAAGTTATATATTACTAAAGAGTATATTTTTAGAAAGATTAATATAAATAACTAGATAACTCTAAGTAGATTAGTATAAACCTCTTACTTCCTTATAAATTACATAGCTAATTAATATAGGGAAGTAACGTCTTTTTCAAGGCTTTTAAGAGGAATCTTATATAGATTAGTAATAATCCTAGGCTATATAGTACTTACTCTTTTTACTATAGTAGATACTAGTACTTCTTAAGCGTATTAGAGTAGAATATTTAGTAACTCTATAATTAGAGAGAGTGGTCTATAAACTTTGATAATCTTATTATTATATAGTACTTAATTAGTTAGAATAACAATTCTATAAGGTAGAGAGAGGACTTTTTAAAGCTAAAGAAGTATAAGAAGGATAAATACTTTTACTATAGTAATTAGCTTACTTATATATTTACTCTTTACTTAATTTATAAAGCTTTTAACTAAAGAGTCTTATCTTTTATATATAACTTTTATAAATAATTTACTTAAAAGCTTTTTAATTTACAAGGTTCTTAGTAAGATTATAAGTTAATATTTAAATTATAAGTTTAAAATAAGTAGATTTAATACTTAAAGTGAAATAACTAGACTAATTATAAAAGAAGAAGTATTAAATAGGTATACTTAGTACTAAATAATAGCTTAAAAGACTTATTACTTTCTAATTAAATAGACAGATTATAAAAGAAGAAGTTTTAAATAAGTAGACTAAGTACTAAATAATAGATTAATAGGCTTATTATAATCTAATTAAATAGACTTAATACTTATAAAGTAACTAAACTTCTTACTAAAGGGGTATTAAAGAAGTAGACTTAGTACTAAATAATAGATTAATAGACCTAATACTTAGAAAGTAACTAAATTTATTACTTAGAGAGTAAATAGATAAATTATAAAAGAAGAAGTATTAAATAAGTATACTTAGTACTAAATAATAGACTAATAGACCTAATACTTAGAAAGTAAATAGATAAATTATAAAAGAAGAGGTATTAAATAAGTAGACTTAGTACTAAATAATAGACTAATAGAGTTATTACTTTTAAAGTAAATAGACTTATTACTTAGAAAGTAACTAGACTAATTACTAAAGAGGTATTAAAGAAGTAGACTTAGTACTAAATAATAGACTAATAGAGTTATTACTTTTAAAGTAAATAGACTTATTACTTAGCAAGTAACTAGACTAATTACTAAAGAGGTATTAAAGAAGTAGACTTAGTACTAAGTAATAGACTAATAGACTTATTACTTTTAAAGTAAATAGACTTATTACTTAGTAAGTAACTAGACTAATTACTAAAGAGGTATTAAAGAAGTAGACTTAGTACTAAGTAATAGACTAATAGACTTAATACTTAGAAAGTAACTAGACTAATTACTAAGTAATAGACTAATAGACTTAATACTTAGAAAGTAACTAGACTAACTACTAAAGAGGTATTAAAGAAGTAGACTTAGTACTAAATAATAGATTAATAGACTTAATACTTAGAAAGTAACTAAACTTATTACTTTCTAAGTAAATAGATAAATTATAAAAGAAGAAGTATTAAATAAGCATACTTAGTACTAAATAAGAGACTAATAGACTTATTACTTTCTAAGTAAATAGATCTATTACTTAGAAAGTAATAAGTTAATAAATCTATTATTTAGTACTAAGTTTACTTATTAAGTACTAATTATTAAGTTATTAGTCTATTTACTTAGAAAGTAATAAGTCTATTAGTCTCTTATTTAGTACTAAGTATACTTAGTTAATACTTCTTTAGTAATTAGTCTAGTTACTTTCTAAGTATTAAGTCTATTAGTCTATTACTTAGTACTAAGTCTACTTCTTTAATACCTCTTTAGTAATTAGTCTAGTTACTTTCTAAGTATTAAGTCTATTA
>LLCB01000144.1:0-139407 GCA_001414345.1 Hymenoscyphus infarciens
TTTATATTAGTAAGGCTATTAGTAGGTACTCTACTAATACTTAAGAAGTATTTATATAACTAAGACTATTAGTAGGTACTCTACTAATACTCTAGAAGTATATAAATAAGTTTATTTATATAAGTAAGGCTATTAGTAGATACTCTACTAATACTTAAGAAGTATTTATATAACTATGACTATTAGTAGGTACTCTACTAATACTCTAGAAGTATATAAATAAGTAAGACTATTTATTTATATAAGTAAAGCTATTAGTAGATACTCTACTAATACTCGAGAAGTATTTCTATAACTTAGACTATTAGTAGGTACTCTACTAATACTCTAGAGGTATATAAATAAGTAAGACTATTAGTAGATACTCTACTAATACTCTAGAAGTATATAAGTAAGTAAGACTATTTATTTATATAAGTAAGGCTATTAGTAGGTACTCTACTAATACTCGAGAAGTATTTATATAACTATAACTATTAGTAGATACTCTACTAATACTCTAGAAGTATATAAATAAGTAAGACTATTTATTTATATAAGTAAGGCTATTAGTAGATACTCTACTAATACTCGAGAAGTATTTCTATAACTTAGACTATTAGTAGGTACTCTACTTATACTCTAGAGATATATAAATAAGTAAGACTATTAGTAGATACTCTACTAATACTCTAGAAGTATATAAGTAAGTAAGACTATTTATTTAAATAACTAAGACTATTAGTAGGTACTCTACTAATACTTGAGAAGTATATATATAACTAAGACTATTAGTAGAGACTCTACTAATACTCTAGTAGTAGTTATATAACTAAGACTATTAGTAGGTACTCTACTAATACTTTAGAAGTATATAAATAAGTAAGACGATTTATTTATATAAGTAAGGCTATTAGTAGGTACTCTACTAATACTTGAGAATTATTTCTATAACTAAGACTATTAGTAGGTACTTTACTAATACTCTAGAAGTATATAAATAAGTAAGACTATTTAGTTATATAAGTAAGGCTATTAGTAGGTACTTTACTAATACTTGAGAATTATTTCTATAACTTAGACTATTAATAGATACTCTACTAATACTCTAGAAGTATATAAATAAGTAAGACTATTTATTTATATAAGTAAGGCTATTAGTAAGTACTCTACTAATACTTAAGAAGTATTTTTATAACTAAGACTATTAGTAGATACTCTACTAATACTCTAGAAGTATATAAATAAGTAAGACTATTTATTTATATTAGTAAGGCTATTAGTAGATACTCTACTAATACTTAAAAAGTATTTATATAACTAAGACTATTAGTAGGTACTTTACTAATACTTTAGAAGTATATAAATAAGTTTATTTATATAAGTAAGGCTATTAGTAGATACTCTACTAATACTTAAGAAGTATTTATATAACTAAGACTATTAGTAGGTACTCTACTAATACTCTAGAAGTATATAAATAAGTTTATTTATATAAGTAAGGCTATTAGTAGATACTCTACTAATACTTAAGAAGTATTTATATAACTATAACTATTAGTAGATACTCTACTAATACTTAAGAAGTATTTATATAACTATAACTATTAGTAGGTACTCTACTAATACTCTAGAAGTATTTTTATAACTAAGACTATTAGTAGGTACTCTACTAATACTCTAGAAGTATATAAATAAGTAAGACTATTTATTTATATAAGTAAGGCTATTAGTAGGTACTTTACTAATACTTAAGAATTATTTCTATAACTTAGACTATTAGTAGATACTCTACTAATACTCTAGAAGTATATAAATAAGTAAGACTATTTATTTATATAAGTAAGGCTATTAGTAGGTACTCTACTAATACTTAAGAATTATTTCTATAACTTAGACTATTAGTAGGTACTCTACTAATACTCTAGAAGTATATAAATAAGTAAGACTATTTATTTATATAAGTAAGGCTATTAGTAGATACTCTACTAATACTTAAGAAGTATTTTTATAACTAAGACTATTAGTAGGTACTCTACTAATACTCTAGAAGTATATAAGTAAGTAAGACTATTTATTTATATAAGTAAGGCTATTAGTAGGTACTCTACTAATACTCTAGAAGTATATAAATAAGTAAAGCTATTAGTAGGTACTCTACTAATACTTTAGAAGTATCTAAATAAGTAAAGCTATTAATAGGTACTCTACTAATACTTTAGAAGTATCTAAATACGTAAAGCTATTAGTTAATACTCTACTAAGACTCTAGAAGTATATAAATAAGTAAGGCTATTAGTAGGTACTCTACTAATAATCTAGAAGTATATAAATAAGTAAGACTATTAGTAGGTACTCTACTAATACTCGAGAAGTATTTAAATAAGTAAGACTATTTATTTATATAAGTAAGGCTATTAGTAGGTACTCTACTAATACTCTAGAAGTATATAAATAAGTAAGGCTATTAGTAGGTACTCTACTAATACTCGAGAAGTATTTAAATAAGTAAGACTATTTATTTATATAAGTAAGGCTATTTATAGGTACTCTACTAATACTCTAGAAGTATCTAAATACGTAAAGCTATTAGTAGATACTCTACTAATACTCTAGAAGTATATATAAATAACTTAGACTATTAGTAGATACTCTACTAACACTCTAGAAGTATATAAATAAGTGAGGCTATTAGTAGATACTCTACTAATACTTAAGAAGTATTTAAATAAGTAAGACTATTTATTTATATAAGTAAGGCTATTTATAGATACTCTACTAATACTCTAAAAGTATATAAATAAGAGTATATAGATAACTTACACTATTAGTAGATACTCTACTAATACTCTAGAAGTATATAAATAAGTAAGGCTATTAGTAGATACTCTACTAATACTTATAAAGTATTTAAATAAGTAAGACTATTTATATAAATAAGTAAGGCTATTAGTAGATACTTTACTAATACTCTAGAAGTATCTAAATAAGTAAAGCTATTAACAAATACTCTACTAATACTCTAGATATATATATATATAAATAAGTATAGCTATTAATAAGTACTCTACTATTACACTAGAAGTACGTGAATAAGTAGTGCTATTAGTAGTTACTCTACTAATAGCTATATATATACTAGCTAATTATATCCGCCTCTATACTAAGTATTAGGTATAATATCTACCTACTCTCTAATAAAATATCTTAATCGCGCTATATAATATCATAGTTAAGCTATTAGGCTATTAAATTCTAAATTTAGTTACTAGATTTATTATTACACCTTCTAGAGTTAGCTAAAAGCCTCTTATAAGTTACTAACCTACGTTGTATAGTATTTTACTATTAAGACTTACCTCGCTCTTAAAGTTTACTTACTACCTTATTACTTTTACTTTTATTTTATATTCTTTATATTTTTATATCTTATACTTAAATCTCTCTCTATATATAAGTTAATTCTAAAGCTCTTATCCTTCTATACTATTTACTTAAAGCTAATTAAAGTATAAGAGATAAATATAGTACTAACGCTCTCTAGTATAACGCCCTCTAGTACGTTGCTAGCTAACTCACTCTATCTAAAACCTTATACCTCTACTATACTCTATAAGTATCTCTCTAATATAATAAATCTTCTAGTTACTAAGGCCCCACTAGTCGCTAGTTCTAATAAGGTTGCTCTAGCTACTAAAGCTCCTCTTAGCTATAGTAATACTATTCTAGTTACTAGCTCTAAGTAAGCCTTAACTATTATTATATCTTTTTAGACACCTAGGTATAGTAAAACCTCTATACCTATTCCCTCTACTATAAATATATCTACTCTATCTACTAACGTTAGTGATTTTCTACCTTATAATAACCTACTAATTTAATATTTTACCTTTTAATAATTAAATAAGCTAGGAAATCTAGTCTAAATTCTAAAGCTCTTCTTCCTAGTAGAGTTATATAGGGATACTACTAAGGACTACTAGTACTAGGTTAAATAGATTAAAGAGTATACTTATATTACTAACTCTATTACCGCCTTCTAAAAAGGAGCCTTAGAACTTTATATAAAAGAATAATCCCTAAACTAAATAAGAGAGAGCATAAGTATATAGGAATCTAATAAGTAGGAATACTAGAAGAAGGTTTATAAAAAACATATAAAGTATATAAGTCTTAATTCTAAGCTCTCTATATTTACCTTAGACTAATACTCTTATTTAAGATCTTAAACTACTTTCTCTAAAGAGTATAGGTAGTTAAGGTTCATTTATATAAAGTTAATAAGACTATTACTTCTTTAAAACGATCCTACTACTTTACCTATATAGTACTAGAAGAGGTAGACGAGTTAAGTAGAATACTTAAGCCTTACTAAGTAAAGCGGATTCGACTTACTAATAACCGTCTTACTATTACTAGAAAATAACCTATTTTAAAGTCTAGTACTACCTTAAAACCGAGTATCTAATATAATATAGTATACCTACTATCTATAATAACTAATATCTAGTAGTATACTCTTTATAATAATAATTCTACTACCTAGCCTAAGTTTTTAGTATTATTAGAAAGGAATTAGATAGTAGTTTCTTTCTTATCTAATACCTTCCTATACTACCTTCTTAGATAAGCTAATATAATTCTAGTATTTAAAACTCTTTCTAAATAATATATCATTTTTACTATTCTCTTACTTAATATATAAAAGTTCTAAAGTCTAGATTATTTATCTACTCTTATATATACCCTTTATATTCTAAGCTTTTCTTCTATCTTTCTACTTCTCTCTTCTTCTACTTATTTACCTAGCTTTAATTTCTTCTAGTTATATTAAGCTTATATATCTCTAATATATTAATACCTTCTAAGGTAATATTATTAATTACTTTCTCTCTTACTTTCTTCTTTAATACCCTCTTTCTAACGCTAGTCTTCTATTTAATCTTATCTATTATTTATAATATATTTTACTTTATCCTAGCTCTTTATAGACTTACTTAAAATACCTTCTCTTCCTTTACTTTAATCCTAGTAGCTACTCTATTAATAAAACTATTAATATTCTTTTATACCTATTATCTAATAACCTCTATCTACTTCTCTACTCTCTCTAAAATCGTATCTATATTATGTTTATTCTTATTATTACTTAACTCTTCCCTTATTATAGTACTTATACCTTCTCTCTTACTTCCTTTATTATAATTAATTAACTCTACTCTTATAGCTTTATATATACCTTCCTTCTTACTTCTCTTATCTTTATTCTAGTATTTATTATTATTATCTTCTTCTTTACTTCTCCTATTTTTATCCTTAATCTCTTTATCTCCTTTTTAAGTAATTAATCTTTTAAGAAGAGCTTATAAAGTAATTAAGAATATCCTCTAGTTTCTTTTAAATTAATAAGTTAAGAGTTTCTAGTAATATAATTACTTTTATTAAAGATAGTTTTAGTAATCTATTATTTATTTTAGAGTAATATATAGTATTTACTTATAAAGTACCTTAAAGAATAGCTTAAGAAATACATCTTAGCTATTAGTTAGCCTAAACTTAAAACAAGTACTAATAAACGATATCTTATTAGTATACTCCGACTTATACGCTAGATATAAACTAGGTTTAAAAGAGAGGTTTTCCAGCTATTTATAGTATTTATTTAAATAGCTAGTATACTACTAGTTAAAATTAGTACCTATTACTAAGATGCCTTATAAGGTTGTTAGTTCTTACTTATAGTCTTTAAACAGGTTTTCAAGGTTTTAGAGTTTTTAGGGTTTTTAGAGTTTTAGGAAATGTTTAAGTTTCTAAGTCCTATAAGATAAGCGCTAGTAAGACGTTAAGCGCCTACTTTATAATAACCTTAATCTTCTACTTATCTACTAGAGCCTTATAACCTATAATACTATATCTATATACTATAGTTATAATAACTATAAACTAGGTAAGTAGTTCTAACTTTAATAGTTTTTACTCTAATTAAAGTTATAGAATTTAGATATAATATACTCTTAGAGACCTTATACTAGCTATTATTATACCTCTCCTTCTTAGACCTTTCTATCTCTACCTCTATCCTCTCTCTCTCTATTTATTTTATACTTTAAACTAAGTAAGCTAATAAGTACTTTTTATTATATTATAAACTAGAGAGATATATATTTACTAGAGTAAGAATACTAATCCTAATACCTATCTATTTATCCTAGTAACTTTAGTATAATTTAAAAGTCTAATAAGATTAGTTAAAAAGTAGTAAAAAGAGTTTAAAAGATTATAAATAATTTTACTAAGAATCTTAAATAATATACTATAAGAGTAAGAATCTAAAGAAAGTATATTATTTCCTAAGCACGCTTATACTTATCTAATTATTATTTTCTTTAACTAAAAGATACTACCTTATAAGACTAATATTAGTATAAGAATAGTTATTAGATTCCTAAAATATATAAAGAGCTAGATAATAAAAGAAAAACACTAGATAACCTATTATCTAAGAAGTAGAGCTTAGTTTAGCTTACTAATAAATATAAGTAACTTATCTTAGATTAGAAGAAGGTAGAATTATAAGAAAGAGGATAATAGTATATACTTAAGATTTTCTAGAGCTCCCTCTATTCTATAATAGAAAATAAGAATAAAGTCTAATATTATAAGAAGTTAATATAATAGGTTAGCCTAGAAGAGAAGAAGTAAAGAAAGATCTATAAAGATATAATCTCTTAATATTATATAATTATAAGTTCTTTACTTAAATACTTTTACGTCTTTAAATTAAACTAACTATTAAGTAGTATAAAAAGGTATAAGCTCTAGGTTATAAGATAGTATTCCTTATTATAGATAAGGAAACGAATAAGATAGCTAAAATCTCTATATTAGAGAGAACACTAATTAGTTTATATTACCTTAAGATAATAGAGGTAAAAAAGCTTAGTCTCTTCTATTTTAATATCTTTATAAAGATAGGAATGTATATTATATAGCTATTTCCTAGTAATTCTAATAAACTCTAAAATACTCTTTTAAAGGAATATAATATTCTTAGATAAGAAACCTCTTATCTAGAAACGTAAGGAAGTAAATTATCTATTTAAGATTCTTAACCTACTTTATAAAGTACTATACTAAATATAGTAGTAATATAGTTAAAAATTACTTAATACCTAGTATCTAGTTATAGTTTTATTATTAGTAAAAAGAAGAGTAAAATACTATATTTATATAAATAGAGTTCTACTTTCTTAAAGTATAATATTAGATTAGTTTATACTATTCTAGGTTTATTATAAGAGAATATCTAAAATATATAAAGTATAAAAGCTAAGACTTTTAATAATAGAGAGAAGGAAACTAGAGTATATATTTATTATAGAATATTTTCTATACCTTTAATAATCTTTTTTAAAAGAGTTAGTTAAGAAGTAAGGTATGTTTTTAAATATTTATTAAAAAGTTATAAGTAATTATACTTATCTTTACTAAGCTCTAATAGCTCTATTAGTTTTTATTCTTATAACTAGTAATAATAGGTAGATAACCTAAGTTACTTTATAAAGTCGTAATAGGTAATAGTTCCTATATATATTTATAACTTCTATATATAAGAAGTATAAAAAGGATATAACTATTAATAGGTTACCTACTAATAGTTATAAGTAATATAATAATTAGTAGATTACTTATAAGTAGCTAAATACTAAGATTATATATACTTCTTACTATTAGAAGATAACCTATAAGTTAGGTAGATTACTTATAAAAAAATAGTTAGTAGAATATAGCTATTAGTAGGTTATCTACTCTTAGTATAGTAAAAGGATAGTAGATTTAAAAGTATTAGTAGGTTACTTATAATAAGATATTATAAAAAGTATTAACTCTATTCTAGAAGAGAGGTAAAGTAATTAAAATTAGAAAGTAGTTTAAAAGTATTAAGTATAAGCCTAAAAATCGCTTAAATAGTATATTTTTTTATAGTACTTTCTTATAAAAAGAGGTAGAAATAAGAGTAGAAGAAGTAAAAAGTAATATATTATTATTTAGCTAAAGTACTTAATAGTAGATTTATATATATTTATTTAATAATCTCTAAAATATCTAAGCTTAATCTTAAATTCTATATATTATATTTTATAAAAATTAAAACATTAATATATTAAGCTAACTAAAACCTCTAAGACATATATAAAAGAAAATAAATAATAGTACTTCTAGAAACTCTATAACCTAATAATATTATACTTAAACTAAGCTAGTTACTTATTTAAGTATTTAATAAGTATTTTAAGTAAATTCTATTTAAAGAACTTTAGTTAAATAGTAATATACTATTATAAGATAATAAACCGCTAGTTCCTTATATTCTATTATAGTTACTTTCTAGAGTATTATTACTTCCTAGTAGTTTTTCTAATTAACTGTTTAATCCTAATACTCTCTAAACTATCGCTTATAGCCTTAGATCGTTTAAATTAACCTATAGCTATAATAAGAGGTCTCTTAAACCTTCTTTAACCTTAAGATTTATAAAGCTTTTATACTTTTCTTTAATTAAGTCCTACTTTATACGTTCTACTACCTTTATAGCTACCTAGGTGTTAAGCTATTCTTTAAAAGAGTTAATAACTAGTATATCTAAGCTAGCTAGAGCTACCTATATTAATACTATAGTAACTATAAGAGAATTAGCTATCTATAGAATAATAAAGAATATAAAATATACTAATATTATAGGTATTACTACTCTTATAAGGCTTATTACTACTAGTATTTATATCGCCTTCTCTATCCTAGTTCTTATATCTAATTATTTCTAGTATATCTAGCTCTATTATATTATTCTATATAAATTAGTTAAAATCAAAGTCTTTTATATTTTCTAAAAGTTTTTCTTTAAGGAAAAGATAAAGTATAAGAGTATAAACTCTAACTTAGAATTCTTCGTCGCCTTCTTAAATACTAGCTAATCTACTAATAATAGTACTAGTAGTATATATTATAAGATTCTTATTATAATCTCTATTATTTAAAGCTTCTTCTTCCTCTTCTTTATTATTATTACTATTATTTACTTAGTTATTTATAATATACTAGGTTTCTTTAATTAAATAAATCTTATTCTAAGGTTAAGTATTAGCTTAGTTTAATTTAGTTAGCTATAGTAATAAAAAGCCTGTTTTTAATAATCCTAGTTAGACTATATATTCTATATTACTCTTATAGTATTATTAAGATTTAGGATTACTCTTAAGATAAGAAAAGGTATTAGTAATTATAGTATTAATACTAATATCCTTATTATAGGTCTTAGACTAGGACTATTCTCTAGCCTCGTCCTCGTCTTTAATATCTTCTTTATAATTACTATTATTACTAGTAGAATCTAAGATATAACTAGTAAGTATATATTAAAAAAAAAAGAATATAAATAATATACTTATATTACTAATACTATCTTTAAGTATTCTATATTAAGATCTAGAAAAAGAAGACTAGTAGCTTTAAACTTATCTAAGAATATTATTAATAATATTACTAGACTTAGGAATTAGTTTTTCTTTCTTATTATATTAAAATTTAATATTAAGATTATTATACTACTTTTTTATTTATAGCTTATACTTAAGAGTCTTATCTAGTAATATAAAGGTATTCTTTATAATAATACGTCTAACTTACTTTACCTTTTTAATAACTTTAGCTTATAGAGCCTAGTAAATTATATAGTTATAATCTAGGTATAAAATATATATCTATATAAAAAACGTTCTTAGATCTATAATAATATAACTTTTATACTTAAGCTCCTTATTAGAATATTTAAGATCTTTTTCTTTTTTAGAGTTAACCTTAGTAAGTTTTTTAATAGTAGGAATTATTAGATAGCTATAAGGTTAGAAAAGGTATATAATAAGACTATCTACCTTACTATTCTTATATATAGTTAAGAGCTCTCTTATTAAATTAAGAATATTAATACTAAGTAGATAAAGTTTAATACTATTTAAGATAAATAAGTTAGTAATTATAATATTTCGTCTTTAGACTTTAGTTAATTAGAAAAATAGGACCTATATCTAGTAGTTATTATTCTAAATTAGGCTCTATATAAGTTATTTATACTCCTTATAATACTTCTCTTAGTATAGAGTTAGTTATAAATTAGTAATAAGTATAATAAAATATAGTTTATACTTATCCTCTTCTTTAAGGTCTACTATTAAGTAGTTCTTATCTTCGTCTTCGTCTTTAGAGTCTAATATAGCCTTATAGCTTACTACTTATAATACCTTCCTTTTTACTTTATAGTCTTATCTCTTCTCCTAGTTCTTATACTTTTATAGTTAACCTAAACTCCTACCTAGAAGGCCTATTCCTTTTAATCGTCGTTTAATATTAGTATTATCTTTAGATACTAGTTAAACGTATATACTAAGGTATTATTAGTATAATTAGACCTAGAAGATAGTTCTATTTTTATTAATAAAGAGCTTTTTAGAGGTATTAACGTATATCTTTCTTAATCTTTATAAAATAACTAGCTTAGAAGGTATATTAGTAGATTATTCTAGTTTTATATTAGTATATTTTAGTTAGAAAAAGATATAGAGTATACTAGGATAATTAGTATATCTACTAAGTAAAGGTAATCGTTATAATATACTATTATATAAGCTAGACTCCTTATTAAGTAGTAGAGGTAATAGTTTAGAAGTAGTAAATACTATAGAAGTTTAATATACTACTTAACTATAATAGAGAAAGTATAGTAAAATTCGCTAGTAAGAGTATATTCTAGGTTATAGGTAATTATTACTATAGTAGTAGAAGGTAAGACGTTAAAGGATTCTAAGATTAGATAATATATAATTATATAATATAAGGAATCTATTAATCTTTTCTCTACCTTCGATTATATCTTTCTAACTACTCTAAATATATATATAAATAACCTATTATAAAGGTAATCTCTATAATTATAAAGTCTATTTCTATAATTATAAAGCTTATATTAGGTTTAATCTTTTTATTATATAAAAATATCTAAAAGTCTATTACTTTTTACCTTATAGTCTCTTAGTCTCTATTCTATTACCTTTATAGCTTCTTCTCTACTATTATAGTATATTCTCTTTAAACTCCTTAAGTATTCTTAACTAAAACCTTAGACCTAGCCTCTTATAATCGATAAGGTTATTAAACAATTCTAAAGTAATTATCCTAAGTCTAAGCTAGTTATAGATAACCTATACCTAGACTAGCTACTTTATAATAATACTCTTAGCTACTTAGACCTATATAGATATAAGAAAACATATAGTCTTATAGGTATTTTATTCCTTTATTCCTTTTAAAAGCTAATCTTATACTTTAGCTTAGACGCGCTCTCTCTACCTCTCTAGTACTCTCTCTCCTTTTAAACCAAAACCGTAATTTATTAGTTAGCTAATTCACTACCTCTACTACTCTAAACCTTACTTCGCAAAAGCGTAATTCCTTATTAGTTAGATTTACTACTCCTCTTATTAAACGTTATTACTAGAGCTAAAACCTACTCTTACTATTACCCTCTATTATTTATAATCTTATACTAATTAAAGAAGGCTAAAAACTACTCTTACTAACGTTAACTATTCTATATAGTTCTATACTAACTAAGGAAGATAATCTATTTATATTCCCTCTTTTTATATTACTATCTTTTATAGTTAAAACTCTACTCTCTATTACCCTAAACACGTTAGTTCTTTAAGCATTTATCTTACTATAGTAGAGTATTAGTACTATTAATTTAATACTTTATAAGATTAAAGATAACTTCTACCTTATAAAATTCTTAGCCTTAATACTTAATCCTCTCTTTAAGTATATATATAAATCCTTAAATACCTTTTACTACTATAATTCGAGTTATGCTAAAATTACTAAGGTAGACCTTAATACTCTTCTTACTTTTAAGAAAGTTAAGAAAGGTCTATCTAAATTACTTATCTTAACTATATTTATTTATACTACTTATTTCTATTAAATATATATATTATATATTAAGTATCTAAATTCTATAAAGAACTTTATAGTAAAGAGAGCTACTATTTATACTTATAAGCGTAATCTCTATACTTAATAAACCCTAATATTAGAAGTATATATACGTTTTAATAAGGTTACTTAATAGCTTAGTTATTCTAAGAAGTATATTAATAAGTCTACTAGATATATTAAGAGTAGAGAAAAGCTTCTAAAGTATAATACCCTTTATTAAAAGTTTTTAGTCTTTTTTTGTTTTTAATTATATTTAATATCTTCTTCTAAGTCTTTAAATAATATAGAAGGGTAAAGCTATACTAGTATAATAGAGACGTTCTTTTATTTATTTTAAAAGGTATTTTACTACTCTTATTTTTCTAGGTATATATTTATAGCTAGATAAGTATACTTTAGTAAGAGAAATTAGATAACGCTTTTTATATAAAGGTTTTACTTATATATATTTATATAAGAGTTCTATTTAAAAGTTAAAGAAGGTAGTTATATACTCCTTCTATTACTAGGCGCTAATAATAAATAAAATTTTAATATTTATAGTTTTATTATAGTATTAACTATACTCTTATAATACTAATGCTTTATAAACTCTAGAAGAAGTTTAGCCTATAAAAATATTTCTAAAATATTAAAAGAAGGTTAGCTAATAGATAGCTTATATAAATAGGGTTTTTAGCAATTCTACTAGCTTACTTATTAATTTACTAGTTTACTTATCTATATAATTAATTTAATATATATATAAATGCTTTATCTAGAAAGAAACTCTTAATTTAAAGTGCTTTATCTATTAGACGTTATAAAGAAGAATACTAGATAAGCCTAATTTAAGTCTAGTATTCTATAAAAACCTTAACTTTAGTAGTAAAAGCACCACTCCTACTATAAAAGCTTATATACTAGATAAGCTTCTTAAGAGTAACTCTTAAAAACACTATTAGGATTAAGAAGCTTAGATTATTTACTTAAAAATATCTTAATATAATATTATAAGTAGACGGCTTTTTAAATACTAGGTTTATCTATAGGTTACTTACTAACTATCTACTAGTAATTCTCTAGTTATTAGTAGGTCACCTACTAATTATAGAATAAGGCCTAAGTCTAATTCTATTTATAGGTAATCTACTAATTATTACTTATATACTAAGTTTCTAAGAGGCTTTCTTATCTATTTATAAGTAGCCTACTAATTACCTTTATACCTAGAATCAGGTTATAGAAGAGGTATAGAACTATTAGTAGATTACCTACTAATTATTAGAGAATATTATATATTTCTAACCCGCTGCTATTATATAGTATAATACTACCTCTAATACTAATAACAGCCTATATTTAAGACTTTATAATATCTTATCTATACTATCTACTCTTTTTATAAATATAAGTTCTTATAATTTCAGCTTTTACTACTACTTAAGATTCTATTTAAACTAGAGCCTTGTCTACTTTTAGTAGAGTATTTTTTTAGTTAATATCGTTTTTAAAGGTTAACGTTTAACTAGATAAAAGGGTAGCTTAGTTAGTAGGCTATTTATAGGTTACCTACTAATAGTCGAATATTAGCTTTATAGCTATTAGTAAGTTACCTACTAATTACTAGAACTATTTATAGCTTATTCCTATAATTATAAGATAGACACTCTCTATCTATAAGTAACCTACTAATTACTACTCAGGCTTGCTTTACTATAAAGAAATACCTAGTGTATTTTAATAAGATAAACTATAGTTTTTAGAAGTTAGTCTATATAATATTATATTATTCTTTTATTTAGTTAATAAGTAACTTACTATTCTTTAAGAAAAGATATTAGTAATAATTAAGAAAGTTTAAGCTCTTTTTCTTATAAAAGCTTATACTTATAATTATATAAATACTAACTTTAACTCTTCTTCTAAGATTAGTAAAGCTATTAAGTCTTTATAATTCTAAAACTAACTTAAGGTTTTAAAGATTCTTCTTAAACTTATTTATATATAATAGAAGATATTAGAATTAGATTATATAATACTTAATAAAGTATACTCTTAGTAGATAAAGATTATAATATATTTATCTACTATCTCTTATAATAGAACTAGACTCTTTTCTAGTATAATCTATAAGTATATAAAATAGCTAGAAAAGAGAGACTTTAAGACATGTCTTTTAAAATAATATCTATTAATCTATATTATAATATATATTCTTACATCTATTTAATATTATAATATTCTTTTCTTAAAGTATAATTAATAACTTACTAAGTTTATTAATTAAAAGATTAATATATAAGAATATTAAGCTTTTTATAATTATTAATATAAAGAGACGATTTTAGTATTATAAATATTACCTAGTAGCTTTCTAAATAGTATATTTAACTCTATTTCTCTTCTATTTCTCTTTTACTAATAAAAATATAAAAAGTTATATTCTCTCTTCTTATATCTCTTACTCTTTAGATATTTATAACTATTACTAACCTTATACTAAGAGAGCCTTTTTAATAATAAACCTTCTTTAAGATAAGTTTTAGAACTATCTAAATAATAAGTTAATAAATATACTTTATTTAATCTATATAAATAGTTATTCTTTAAAAAGAGCTAAGCTAAATAGAAAGAGAAAGAAGAAGTCTAAAGAATAAATATAGTAGAAAGAGATATTATAATTAATATAAAAGATAATAAAATAAGAATAGAGAGTCTAGAAGTTATTAATAAAGCTAAAAATAAAGAAAATAAGTAGTTTTTAAACCTATAATTAGCTTAGAAATCTTTATTTTTATCTCTATTTTTAGTTATATTTATAATTTATAAATAAGAAAAGCTATTTATAATATAATCTTAAAAAAGCTTATTATTTATAATTATATAAATTAAATCTTAATATCTCTATAATAAACCTACTCTTACTACTTCTTAAGAGAAGTAAGATAGTATATAAATCTTAAGAGAGTAAGACAGTATAACCTTAATACTATCTAAAAGAAACTATTAGAGATATTTAGATAATCTATAATATAAGATAATATAACGTTATCTTTCTCTACTAATTAGAAGAAAGTAGAACATTTACTATAACTTTTTCTAGTCCTATCACTTTAAAGCCGTCTATATATAAGTAGCCTACTATAAGACCTAGAAATAGTAAGCTTAATATAATAATTAATAATTAGTAAGTAACCTATAAATAGATAAGAAGCTTAATATAATAATTAGTAGGTAATTTATAAATAGTATAGCACTTTCTTAAACTCCTTTTAGTAGTAATTAGTAGGTTACTTATAAAGTATCTAATAATTTATATTATAAGATAATTTACATCTACCTTATAATTAAGAGGTAATCTACTATACTACTAAGATAATTAGAAAGAAGCTTATAGTACTATAAGAGTAATATAACAATTGTAAAGTAACCTACTAATCGACTTACTACTTTAAATAAGAATCTAGCCTCTAAGACATTTACTTATATTTTCTTTAGCTAAAGTACTAAGTATTAAATAGTAGCTAAACCTAAATCTTCTAAGCCCTAGTAGACCTACTTCTAATCTAGTAATTTTAATAGAAGAGAATATAAATTATAACTCTAACTACTATCCTCTTATATCTATAAAAATAACTTTTAAATAATAGCTAATAAAAAGAGTTTAAGAGAAGATAGAATAAGAGATATATATATTACTAAACTTACTAGTAGTTAAAGCACCTAAAATCTCTTACTAATAAATATATTTATCTCTATCTATATTAGAAAATATTAAACTATTATAAATTTACCTATTAAATCTAGGTAGCTCTAAGAACTAGTCCTAAGAAAGCTCTACTCTAAATCCGCGACCGTACTCTTTAAAGCTTAGTAGCTTTCTTAATAAAAGCTCTTTATTACTTATACTATAAGCTAGGATATTAGAAACACCTTCTACTTCCTTTTTATTAGTTTTAAACCTCTTTAAAGAAACTTTAGCTTACTTATTATAAACATCCTTTTCTTCTTTTTTAGCTCCTATTTATATTATTCTACTTTTACTTAGTATACCTTAATCTTCTCCTTTATATAACCTTATATTATAAAAGATTACTAAGCTTAGAACTACTATATCTATTATACTTAAAGGCTATAAGAAAGCTTTTTCTTTATACTCTCTTTTAGCTTTTAAGCTTCTACTTATTATTTATTCTTCTCTCTCTCTATTAGTAGTAGGTCTCTTTATTTTTATAGTATATAAAATTAAGCTTATAATTATAAAGTTACTTAAGCTTACTACCTTAATTACTTATATATACCTCTAGTCTTATCTTAATCTAAGCTAATCTTATATTAATAGTATCTTCTAAGTCTTAATATTAATAATAAGATTTAAACTTAGTTATAAAAGCTATCTTATTACCCTCTTCTTTCTAATAAACGTCTTAACCTCTCTCTTAATATTTATTCTAGCTCCTTCTTAATAAGTATAATACCTAATAATAGTAGTAACGTTTATATAAGTAAAAGTAGTATTTTATAATTATATAACTTATTATATATAATAGTATAAGATATTATATACTAGCTTACTAAAGTCGATATTAGTTTATAAATAGAGAGTAGTACTATTAAAGATTACTTAAAATTCTATATATATATACTAGGAAATTTAAATAAGCTATTTAGGTATATTATTAATATAATATTATTTTATAATATATAGAAAATCTATTTAAGTATAGTAAAAAACAAAGAGCTCTTTAATCTTATATAATAAATTTATTTTAGAAGTACTATCTAGTAGTAATAATTATACGTTCTCTATAGCGTAGATAATAAGGCTTTTAACTAATATAATAAGGAATAGATTAAACTAAAGATATTAGGTAAAAGTAATACCCTATACCTAGTTATAGTACTATTTATTAATATTATTACCTTAGTTATACTTAATTATAAAAACCTTTATTTTAATTCTAATATATCTTTTAATACTTAGTATAAAAACTTCTTCTTATATCTTTTAAGACTAATAGTAAGACTAAATAACTATAAGTCTTATTAACTAGACAGTTTTTAAGGATTTACTAAAAGCACTCTTAAAAAGTTATATAAAAAGCTAGATAAGCTCTCTTAGCTATAAATACTATTTATTACTTATAATATCTAAGTATATTCTCTACTTTTAGATTATATAGAACTAGATAGCGTTTAAGCTTAAAGAGGTAATACTCTTCTTATTATAGCTTTAAGAGATTTCTTTAAATAAGTTAAAGAAGTAACTTAAGATAGAGCTAATATTAATATAAATATAAGAGAAGCTCTTAATCTAGATTAAAGAGATATAATACTAAGAAGGAAAGTTAACTAGGATTTATTTATTTATTTAATAGTCTTAACTTCTATTTCTAGTATTAACTTTTATATTTACTATATAGAAATCTTCTACTTACTAAATAAGCTATTAAAGATTAAATAGTATATATCTTACTTTAAGTAGGTTACTTATAATTCCTCTTAAAAAGTCCTAAAGTTATAATACTCCTTTCTTATACTAATTAAGTAGATAATATATAAGTAGTTAGAGATAGTAAAGAAAGAAATTTAGAAGTTATAAATAATTTAGCTACTTAGCTTTCTTTAGTAAAATTATAAGTAGTAATTTATTTAATAACTTTCTTTTATAGTAAACTTATAAGTAGTAATTTATTAGATAGAATTATTTTTTAAATAAGCTATTAGCGTTTTCTAAATTAATTAAAAATAACTATTATCTTTTAACTAAATACTTTTATACTACTAGTAGTTAATATAGATAAAGCCTATTATAGAATTACTATAATTAGTAGGTAACCTACTAATAGCTAAAGATTATAGGAGAATTACTAGCGATAATTAGTAGGTAATCTACTAATAGCTAAGTATTACTAGCTATAGCCTCTCTAGCTTCTCTAGCTTACTTTTAGAGAATAATACCTTCTAAAACTAATAAATAGTACTTTAAATACTCTACTCTCTCTAATATTTCTTAAATTCTTAATACTATAATTATTTAAAGATATATTTCTATAAAATCTTTTATAAGATATTTTATAAGATATTTTATAAGATATTTATAAAATATTTTATTTAATAACTTTTATCTTAATAAACTCTACTATTAATTTAAGAGATATAGTTAAATATAGGTTATCTATAAAATGTTTAAAGTATATAGCTATTATTATTAGTAAATATATTATAAATTAATTTTCCTTCTCTAAATATCTAATAAATTAACTCTCTCTTACTATCACTCTAAATCTAGAGATATAGCTAACTATAAGCTACCTATAAAGAGCTATAAAGAGCTAATAGAAGCTAAGTTTTAAATACTTTTATTTAAAGTTATCTATATAAAAAGAAGCTAAAGTCTATATATATAAACTTATATAACTCCCTCTTAGAAGTTCTTAAAAGAACGCTTTTAAATAACTTATCTTAGTAACCCTTCTAAGTAAAACCCTAAATCTCTCTAAGCTACTCTTCTAGTAGATCTCTATAATAACTAAGTAATTATAATTATTATCTCTATTTCTAGCTTTATCTACTTTTATATCTTTATCTCTATTATTATCCTAATCCTTATTATTCTTATTATACCTAGAAACCTAAAGTATTAGCTCTTAAAAATCTATATAATTATATCTTTTAAGTAACTTATCTTTCTCTAATAAAGCTAATAACGTGTTATCCTTAGTTCTTAGTATTATTATATCTCTTACTTTAAAGTAAGTAAATCTATATTCTTAAAACAATTCTATATTATATATATACTATCTACGATCCTTAGTAAGAAGTACTATATAAGTAAGAATTTTTTCCCTCTATAGTAGATTTTCTTTATTAGCTTACTTAAAACTATTAATAGTAATAAGCCTTTACTTAAAGATATAACTTAAAGAGTAAGATCTAGTAAATTCCTAGTTAATAATTCCTATAATCTAATTACTTTAAATAAGGATATTATAGCTATAAAAATCTCTATATATTAGAATAAATAGCTTATTATATATATTCTCTATTAAAGAGAGCTTATCTCGCTTCTTTACTAATATTCTAATAAAGTTAGGTATAGAGACTTAGTTAAATAAGATATAGTTTCTCTTATTCTTAATAATATTAGTATAGTAGCTAATTTCTCTATTATAGTAAGCTAGTAAGTAATCTTTTATATTATTAAAAGAGCTAAGAGGATAATAAGTATTAGAATAGAACTTATACCAGTTATTAAATATCTTAGAGCCGTCGATACCTAGTATATATCTAAAGTAGCTATTAGAATCTATATAAGAATTTATTATATAGTATAACCTCTTATAGTATAGTACTTTAATATATAAGCTTATTTATAAGCTACCTATTATAGATAAGTATACTTTAATAAGATTAAGTAGAATAGATATAAGCTACTTTAAGATACTATTCTTTTATTCCTCTATTAATTCTATTTAAACTTTATCTAGTAGTCTACCTTTAATAAACTCTTTAATAATAAAGTATTTACTTAGGACATATATTATATTATATATATAAACTTCTAGAACTAGAATCTAAGGAAAGATCTTAGTAACTAGCGTTTAAAATATAACCTCGTTTTTAATATAGTAAGATACTAAATAGTTATTTATAGATATATAAATAATAACTTTATTTAGACTTAGATTTTATATAAAGAATTAGTTATTATTTATATATATAACTTTTAAAGAAATCCTACCTTAAGACTGTCGATTTCTATTAAATATACTAAATTAAAACTACTCTAGCTAACTTTATATACTCTAGCTACTAAAAGGATATTAGCTAGTAGGCTTAGTATATACTAATCTACCTTAATATTTAGTATAGTAGTATAAAAGACTCTATAATTAGTAGTTTAGTTTTATAAAGGTATACTAGAGACTTTAATATTATAGGTTTTTATACTTTATAAAGTAATATTAAGAACTAGAGTTAGAACTTCCTACTTATTAGCTTAAGGGTTTAATAGTAGTATAGTAGGAACTTTAGTATTTAGTAATAATATACTAGGAACTTTATAATTATAGAGTTTAGTATTTAGTAAAGTATTAATAGAGACTAGAGTTAGAACCTCTTACTTATTAGTTTAGATTTATATAAGTATACTTATAATTTCGTACTTAAGAGTATTTAATATTAGTAATAGTATATAAAGGACTTTATAGTTAAGGTATTTAGTATTTTAAGACAACGTACTAAAGACTTTAAGAGCTTAATTATAAGACAGCGTAGTTAAAACCTTATTAAGTTTAATATCTTATAGTATATAAATAAGAAGTTCTTACTTTAAAATTTAGTTTTATAGCTATATACTAGGGAATACGTAGTAATGATTTTAGGAGGGTATATAAGAGACTAGAACTTAGGTTTTAGTATATAAGAGAGGTATAGAATTTAAAGAGTAAGTATTAATATACTAGGAGAGTTATAATAATAGAGTTATACTAGAGATAGGCTTTAGTATTATATTACTACTTAAATTACTACCTCTTCTACCTAAGTTAATACTACTATTACTTCTTCTATCTAAATCGCTACTACTATTACTATAAGTATTATTATTAAACGTGTTATTATTTTATAAAACCTTTTACTCGTTATTAGTAAGACTAGAAGGAGCTACTAAAGAATTATCCTCTATTATTCCTATACTACCTTAGTTATTACCTTAGTTATTATTAATAGAAAGCTATAAGGTCTATAGCTATAGTAGAAGGGTTACTCTCTTTTAAGTAGTTATTAAAAAAGGTATATCTTATATTATAAGGTTTTTCTCCTAGCTTCTCCTAGTTAGTCTTATTTAAGGATTTAAGCTACTAACTACCTAATTCGAATATTTACTTAGGGTTTAAGTTATTTAAAGCTTATTAAAGACTAAATAAGGAATAAAAACCTTGTTATAGATACTCTAGTAGATTAATAGGTTTACTCTTATTATTCTCTTATATAGAGACACTATTAATATACTTAGAGTACCTTATAAGAAGCTTTAGTTTACCTTTTATATACTTATACTTATAAAAGACTTTACTATATAAGGTATAGATAATTATATATTTATTATAGTACGTCGACCCTTTATAGGAATATAATAGTACTAAGTAATAGTAATAAGGCTTTCTCTTAGTATAACTTACTAGTATACTATTAGCTTTACACTCTTTTAAAGTAGCTATTATAGCCTCTTTAAGTTTAGTAAGGCATAGTATCTTAGACTTCTACTTTATAGTTTACTTTTTTAAGAGAATACTTATAATAAAGGCTTATAGAGATATAGTAATTTAGATAAGGTTAATAGTAGTAATAATAGTAAATAACTAAATAGTAGAGGTTAATAGTAAATAAAGATAGTAGTAGAGGTTAGTAGTAAAGGTAAGAGTTATAACTTACCTTTAAGGGAATTCATATAAATTATAGGCTTTAGTATAAAGTATTAGAGAATAGTAAAACTTACTTAATTCTTTATATAATTACTACTAATTATTAATTCGATTTAATTCAATTTAACTAAAGCTATAATTATCTTAAGTAACTAGATACTCTCTAAACTTCGCTACTTCTCTAAATTACTATTATTCTATATAACATCTTACCTAAGTTTAATTATTAACTAGCTCCTTCTTAGTAATAATAGCCTCCCTAGTTTTAGTAATATAAGTATACTTAGCTTAATACTAATACTTATCTCTAAAACACTTAATAATTCTCTAAAAGTCTTATTCCTTAATTATCTTATATTAGAATTATAGCTTTTACTCTTTATCTTACTACTCTATTACTAAGTAACTATATATAAAGGAAATATTAGTAACTTATATTAAGATCTTAGTACTTGCTTATAGCCTACTACTTAGTAATAACTATAAACCTAAGGATCTAGAGAAGTTAGTACTTTAAATAATAAATAAAGAAGTAATATATACTAAGTATAAAATCCTTTATCTCCTTTTCCTTCTTATTCTCCTCCTACTATTAAGTAACGTGTTATAAGTCTAATAAGCTAGTTTTCTTTACCTTAAGAGTAGTATTTAAAGCTTTAAATTTAGTAATAGCTTCTATAATACTTATATTATTTTAGAGAAATTAGATATACTAGGCTTCTATCTTAGGCGTGTTCTCTTATAAGTAACTAGAGAATCGATTAAGTAGGATACTAAATCTATAACCGGTTATTAAGCTAGTAACTATATAGACTTCTTATTAAGTATTAGGTCGAGTAAGAGTCTAAAATTCGCTCTTGGTTTAGATAGTAGAATGATTAAAAGAGTATATATCTACTATATCTACTAATTAGACTTAGGTAGGGAGGCGTAGACTAGAATTCGAAGTTAAGATATAGTAAGATAATAGAAAGTTTACTAGTAATATATAAACAAGTCTATAATAGTAACTAGAAAGGTAGTTATCTATATAACGTAAGGTTAGTAACTAAGAGCTATAAGAGGTTATTAAAGTTAAAGGATAAGTGAGATAGAGAACCTTAGTATAAAGCTTTACTTTAACTCTATACTAATACTATAAACTTTTATAATAGCTAGTATATATATATCTTATTAGTATAGATTATTAGCTAATAGATTAAAGTACTAATAAGAGTAATTAATCTTATAAAATCCTTATTACTTAAATAATAAATAGTAGTTAAGCTATCTAAACCTTTAGAGTATAAAAACAATACCTTCCTAGAGTCTATAAATAGTACTTTAAGCTATAAGCTCTATTATAGAGATTCTTAAACTTTAAGCGCCTAGTCTATTACTATTAAGGAGTCCCTATAGTCTATCTAGTAAGGCACTTATTAAGAACCTTAAACCTTAGAAGTTAAGTATATTACTATTAAGAATTCTATTAATTAATCTATTAAGAGAGACTCTTAGATATTAGGTATTAAGTCTAAGGCTAATTCTAAAATACTAGATATTAAGTCTAAGCTTAGAATTTAAAACTTAAGTCTATAAACTAGATATAGAAATATATTAAGTAGTCTATTATAATAAGGGCGTAGAAGTTAAGAAAGCTATTAACTTAATCTATAAACGCCTTAGAAGAATTAAGCAACTTCTTATTAAGGTACTATACCGTCCTTCTAGATTATAGCTATCTTTATAAATCGTTACTATTAGTAGAGTATATCTAACTCTAGAAGTTAAGAATAATATACTTACTATCTCTATTTTTATATTAAATAGTAGATATATATATATAGTTAGTTTATAGTATATAAGAAGAAGCTATTTATTAATTTATATTATAATATAAACCTTTTTATTCTACTATAGTAAGTAAATTTATACCTCTTATATAACTTATTTATAATAAGTACCTTTCTTTATCCTAGTTTTATAAGTATAGAATATAATAATATACTAGTAGTTACTCTAGTATAAGATTGCTCTAATATATTATAGAGTAGTCTTTATAAGAGGATTATAGCTAAAACTTCTTTTATATCTTTAATAGATTTATATAAAACCTCTTATTAGTAGTTAGAAGAAAAGGTATATATTCTATAACCTAGCTACTAAGTAGTTTATATCTATAGTAACTAGATAATCGCTTAAAATCTTACTATATAGTCTCTTTTTAGAGAGGTTCTAATAATAGAATATAGCTATTCTAGCTTAGCTCTAGCTATTTATATATTATTTCCTCTTATATAATAGTATCGCCTTCTATCTAAACCTATCTCTATACTCTTAAAGTCTTACCTTTTATATAGATAAAGTTATTAATTTTACTTTAGTAAAGGTAGAGAAAGTTATAGTAGAGATAAGAGGTAGATAGTCTAACTTAAAGTTCCTTATAAAGGTTCTTTATCTTAGTTTAATTATTTCTATAGCCCTTTTTAAGTATATTATACTAGTATATATATTAAATAATTATATGTTAGATATTTTATAGAAGTTAGTATTAGGTTTTATAAGATATATCTATTTAAGAAAAGCTATTTACTTTAAGCGCTTACTACTATATAGAAATAGCGCTATCTTATTCTACTAATCCTCGTTAAAAGCCTTAGCCTTCTAATACTACCTTCTTAGCTATAAACTACTTTTAAATAGTACTATATAATCTAGTATCTATATAAGTAGAGAAGAGTATATACTAGTAACTAGTTATATAGGATTTTATTGATATTCTATAATATAACTAATAGATAGGTATATAGAGGTTAATAGAAAAGTATAGTATAAAGGGTTAATAGAGTTATAATAATAATAGAGAGGTAAGAGGTAATAGTTAATTTTCTAGAAGCTAGAGAAGGTAAGGTAGGTTAATTTTCTAGAAGCTAGAAGAGGTAAGGTAGAGGTAAAGTTTATAGTATAGCCTAGGCGGCCTATAAAGGTATACTTATTAGTACGTTTATAAGAATATACCTAGTATTTAAGAACTTAAGAAAATAACTCTCTAAAATAATTAAGCTATTTAGTAAGTATATTTAATACTAATACTACTAAGGAGTATAACCTCTACTATAGCTCTTAGGCTATTAGTAGTACCTTAGTATTTTTTATTTTAAGAGTTATATAAATCCTAACTATTATAACCTCCTTTTAACATCTCTCTCTTAGACTCTCTCTTATAGAATTAACTATACTAGAGTATTATATACTTAACTTAATTCTTCTAACCTTAGGTCTTACTTAATTAAATTATTTCTTCTTTCTAGAATATAAGTATTAACTACTTACTCTTTAAGTATTTCGCTAACTTATTTCTAGTATATTATATTAGTAAAAAGGTCTATTAGATAATCTACCTTCTCTAATAATTAATATATACTACTTCTAACTAATACTAAATCTCTATAACTTAGATTCTATAAAGTATTATTCTCTAACAACGGTCTATTTATAAGCCTATTACTAAATAATAAGAAACTTATTTATAGTATTTATAAATAGGTTAAGAATAAGAAGGTTAATTATTAGTTCTTAGTATTATATAATAAGGTACCTAAGTAGATACTATATTACTTTATAAAAGAGTATTTTAAGTTTCCTACTAATAAAGAATTACATAAACTTAGAAAGATAGAACTACTACTAGTTCTATAAAAGTAGTAGGTTAATTTAAGCTATACTTATTTTACTATTATTTAATAAGTATAAGTTAAAATAGGCTTCTTAATTAATATTAAAAGAGAGAGAGACATAGATAAAGATATATAAGAGCGTTTTTAATAGCTTTTAAAAGATCTTAGGTTTACTAACTCTAATTATAATACTACTATTTAAGAGGTTCTAGATACTAAAGTATAAAACAGTTTTAAAAACTAAAAATCCTGCCTTTAATAAGACTTAGCCTTTTATTAATATCTAACCCCTCTATTCTTATAAACCTAAATAGCTATTTCTTAGACTAAATAAGTATTATTACTCTACTCTATTATTTATAAGAATATACTAGAATTATAAAAGAGCTAATTATTTCTTAAGTATTAGTAAAATTAATAAAGAAAACGAGATTTTAAAGCGTTCTATAATACTAAGCTTATTCTTTATTTAAATATTTATATTATAACTACTTTATAAATTAATAAACTAAAAATATATCTTAAATTAAATAAGAAGGGTTATAATATATAAGAATAGTTAGATAATAAGTATAGTAAGCTAGTAAAAGATCCTATTATAATACTAAGTACTTTTATCTTTATTCTACTTATTATTCTACTATACTTACTATTTTTAAGAGCTAGAATTCTAAGACTAAAATACTATATCTAATACCTTGGTATTAGTATTAGTATAAGCTAGTCCTAATTTATAAGCTTATAAGTTTCTTAAAAGTAGCTCTAACCTATAAAGTCTAATAGTATATTAGTAGTATAAGATTCTAAATAAGAAACTTCAGATATAGAGATACTAGCTAATAAGCGACGTAAATAAGAGGGCTAGGTAGTAAATATATAGTTATAACTGGTTTAGATTCTTTTTTATTTAGCTTTTTTAAGTATAAGAGTTTCTAAATATTAAGTTTTTTCTTCTACTTATAAGAGATTTCTCTAGATAATCTATTAGTAGATTACTTATAAATAGCCTTACTCTCTATAAGTATTTATATAGACTAGGTTAGATCTATACTTAAGAGTAATAATTAAAAGATAACTTATAAATAAACGTAGCGCTTAAAGTGAAAAATGGTTAGTAACCTACGAATTATCTAGTCTTTCTTTCTCTACTTTATAGCCTTTATATCTAATAATTAGTAGATAACCTACGAATTATCTAGTCTCTCTCTCTAACTTATAGCTTTTATATCTAATAATTAGTAAGTAACCTATAAATAGAGATATTACTTAAAGTAATAGTTAGTAAGTAATCTACGAATTATCTATTCTCTCTCTCTAACTTATAGCTTTTATATCTAATAATTAGTAGATAATCTACGAATTATCTAGGTTTCTCTCTCTAACTTATAGCTTTTATATCTAATAATTAGTAAGTAACTTATAAATAGAGATATTATTTAAAGTAATAGTTAGTAGATAACCTACGAATTATCTAGTCTCTATAATAGTCTTCTATTCTTAATAGCTAAATTAATCTATTATATATAAGATTTTAACTATAGTATATTTAGCTTTTAGCTATTATTATATTATATTATCTACTTTAGAAAAGTTATATATATTTAAGCTTTTAAACGTTTATAAGTTTTAGGCTTTTATATTAGCTAATATATTTTATTTATTTAGTTTTAGTTATAGACTTTATATAGTCTACTCTCTTATATATAACTACTTACTCTTCTAAAGAAGTTAGAAAAGGCTAACTTAGTCTTTTCTTCTATATTAGAGCCTAGTATTTAAGTACTTTATTCTACTAAATATACTCTTATATATCTCTTCTATAGTTATATATATTTCGTACTATTATAGCCTCTCTTTATTTTATAGGTTTTATATCTAATAATTAGTAAATAGTCTATAAATAGAGATATTACTTAAAGTAATACTAGTTAAAACTAAATAATCTATAAATTATCTAGTCTCTCTCTCTCTATACTAGCTAGCTATCTTAAATAGCTAAGTTTATCTACTATATATATAAGATTTAGCTATTATATATTTAGCTTTTAGCTATTTAAGTTATTATTTTATATTATCTAATTTAGAAAGATAATATACGTTTAGACTTTTAGACGTTTATAGGTTTTAGGCTTTTATATTAGCTATCTACTCTTCTATAGTTAGAAAAGACTTAGTTTAGTCTTTTCTTCTATATTAGAGCCTAGTAGTCTTTATATATATTTTTATATCGAATATACTACTATATATCTCTTCTATAGTAGTATATATTTTATACTATTATACTCTCTATTATATAACCTTTAAACTTAAGACTTAGTAGATAATCTATAAATAGAGATATTATTTAAAATAATAATTAATAGATAATCTATAAATAAAAGTATTATTTAAAGTAATAACTAGTAGATAATCTATAGATTATCTAGTCTTATAATCTTTAGATCTACTTTCTAAATAATTTATTATAAAGCTTATAATTACTACTAAGTAATAGCTTATAAGACGATTTTATTAGCTAGAAAGAGAATTAGTTTTAATTTTATAACTAACTAGTAGATATAGATTCTTTTTATAAAGTATAGTTAAAAGAGAAAGCTAATTCTACTAAAGATAGTTTTAATAGACTAGAACTCTTTTAATTATTAACTAATTAAGATTAAGAGGTTAAATAAGTATAAGAGTTCGTCGAGGCTACTAGAGTAGATTAAAACCGACTAAAGTGTAGTCTATTAGTAGGTAACCTACTAGTAGACGCTACTTTATTATTACTACTACTTCTTAAACACATATGTTTAGTTTATATCTAACTACTAAAGTTCTTCTCTCTCTTAATTTCTTATATTATTATAAAGTAGTTTTTTATAAACCAATTATAATTAAATATCTAATATTTACTAATAAGTATTAAACTAGTTATAATACTTCCTAAACTAACGCTTAGCTATTAGTTAGTAATAATTAAAGAGAGTAGCTATTAGTAGATAACCTATAAATTAGTAAAGAAGATTCCTTAACTATTAGTAAGCTACCTACTAATAAATAAAGTAATACTTATAGCTATTAGTAGATAATCTATAAATATATAAAAGATATTTTTAAATACTTAGAGTTATAATTCTAGGCTTCCTTAAACTTATTCCCTCTTTAATATACTACTTTAATATACTACTTTAAGATACTACTTTAAAACATAACCTTTAATATATCTTTTAGCTTTTACTATAATCCTAATTTATTACTAGTTATATAGTTCTTATAAGCTTAGAGACCTACCTAGGTTTAGTATTTATAACCTCTTTCTTAACCTTTTTCTTATTTACTTATAAGTTCTAGTTACCTCTCCTACTTACTCTACTAATAATATTATACTATTTACTAAAAGTTCTTACTATTACCTATATCTAATTATAAAGCTTAAATATTTAATAAATCTTAGTAATTATAAAATTAGACTATTTAATAAAGAGGGGTTCTATAGATAAGTAATAATCTATAACGCCTATTTATTAAGATTTCTTTTAAATATAAGTATATATATTAAATACTAGGTCGATTATTACTTTAAAATAGAAATATCAAAGGAATATATACTAGAGGAGGCTCTAAATTTACTTCTCTACTATAGTAAGCTTTTAATATTATTAGCTAGTATAATCTAATAGAAAATTAGCTTAGCTTATAATTATTATCCCTCTTTAAGTAGTAATAATAATAATAGCTCTAATTTTAAATTCGAATTTTAGCTACTTAGATTTAAGGTTAGTAAGAGGTAATACTAAGAGGTTATAGGCAGGTCTTTTACCTTCTTCTATAAAGCCCTCTCCCTCTACTATTAACCTTACTATACTTTTAACACCTTTTAACTAATAACTGTTTTCTTAGAGCTTTATAAGGCTCTTAACCTATCCTCTTAATTATAATACTTTGACTAACCTTACTATACCTCTCTTTTATAAAGCTTTTATATACCTCTTAAAACTACTAGTACTATAATACTCTTAATAAGATGCCTAATAGAGCTAGTAAAGTTTCCTTTTTCTTAGAATAAGAGGTAGCCGTAGTTAAGAAAACTAAACCCTTTAATAATAATACCTTCTACTTATATATTACTTTATTAAAGAATAGTTAAGTTATTTTATACTAAGACGTTAGATTTATAAGATAGTTATACGAATTCTTTAACTATTATAGCCGTAGTTATACTATTATAGTTCTCTCTTTTAGATGTTTTTATTTTTAGAGCTATAAGGTAGTTATAGTTCTTTTCTTAGAGGTCTTTTATCTTTAGGCTTATAGTCTAGTTCTATTATTTAGGATTTTAATTAGAATTAATAGAATTAGTCTATAATAATCTATAATAAGTCTATAAAGTCTATTAAAACTAGGATAAGAGATGCTTTCTATATAATACCTTTTAAGCTTTATACTTTTACTACTATTTATAAGTTATATACTAATTATTAGAATAATATAGTACTAAGTTACTTAGAGTAGTATATATATTAGTAAGTAATCTATAAATAAATAAAGTAGAGTAAGAAGAAATAGCTATTAGTAGATAACCTATAAATAGATAAAGCTAATTATACTTTAATTTAGCCTCTATTTATAGGTTTATATTTAAGAAGTAAATAATAGAGTACTTTTAAGAAATATTTTTAGATTATATAACTATTATTAAATCTATAGGTTACCTACTAATTACTACCTAGTTTATTTACCCTCTATTCTATCTCTTCTATATTAACTAATTTATCTACCTTCTCTAAATACTATTCTATTTCCTCTTCTTTATTACTACTCTCTTTAAATAGTATATCCTCCTACTATATATCTCTATCTACCTCTTATTTATATACCTCTTACTAGTACTATTATTTATATAAAAATAGTTTTTAAAAGCTTAGTATAAACGTATAGCTATCTTTAATTAAGTCTAGAAGAATTATTAATATACTTATTCTTTTTTATATACTAGGTAAATATATTATAGAGCTAGCCTTTTAGATCTTATTATATAAGTTCTTTATAATACTTAATTAAGGACTTTAAAATAATAATCTGTTAGATAATCTACTTATTTACTTAACCTTATTATACTATATAGAATAGTTCCTATATCTAAAGGGTGTTATAGGTTTTAAGATACTAATAACTTACTTAAACCTATTTCTACTTAAGGAACCTAAGCTTCTTAATCACTCTCTCCTACTACTAGATAGTATTAATTCCTTAAAGTATTTTAAGGTTAGAAGAGAAGCTAAGTAAGTTAGTAATATTAGTTTCTCTATTATATAGGCCTTATACTTTAGTAAGCTTAAATAACTAGATTAACTTATTTAACTACTCTTTTAATAAAGTAGGGTTTAATATCTCTATAAAGATAGCCTCTTATAGTCTCTCCTCTTCTAGTAGCTTTTAAATTAGCGATTTTAATCTCTTAAACCTTGCTTTAATAGTAGAGAGCTTTTTTTAAAGCATTTTAAAATAAGTAGCTAACTTCTTAGTTCTCTTTATATTAAAGTAGTTTTATATATTCTAAAGCTATTAAACCCTAGCTATGACCTAGTAATATAGAATCTTAACTTCTATAATAATATAGTACTATAAATATAACTTTTTATATTATCTATATAAACCCCTATTTAAGTTAGACTTCTATTACTCTTATAATATACTATACTTTACTAGCTAGAGATTATATCTTTATATAATATTATCTCTTATTTCTTAAATAGTATACTTCCTACTACTATAGTATATAATAGATATCTTCTAATAAGAGCGCTATATAGAGACTAAATATAGGATATTAACACTTTTAGGTTTCTTTATAAATACTTAGTTAAACTTCTTAGTTAACTTTACTTTATATTAAAGAAGCTAATATAATTCTTTATATAGCTTTTTAGCTTTTATTTAAGTACTAGCTCGATTCTTTATAGTAAACTACTATTATTAATATATAGTATATTATTTAAGTATATTATAGATATTTTCTAATAATATACTAAGATGTAAGCGAGTTTTTTTAATAATAATCTAAGTACTAGAAAGTACCTTGATTATTTAGTAATATCGATTATCTAATATAGTCTTAAGCTTAAGGTAAATAAGTATAGCTTAATATATAGTCTATATATTTAAACTAGCCTCTCTACTAGAAGCTAAAGAATATTAATAAAAACTAATAAGATATAACTTATATACCTAGTCTCTCTTTACCTCTTCTCTATTACCTTTACTAAGATATAATATATAGTCTAGCTCTTATATAAGCTAGTAGGCTAATATATAGGCGTACTAATAAAAAACGTTTATTATATAAGTAACCTAAGCTATAATATCTAGACATTATTTTATAATATAAAGTCTAAATAAATAGGCGATATTATACTATAAAATAAGATAGACGTTATTTAGAAGTAAGCTTATAATTAACTTAAGTAAATAAAAGGTTCTACTAAACCGTTCTCCTTAATATAAATTTAATAACTAGATTCTAGTACTATATTAATATATATAGTTTATTAATCTAGTTTAATCTAACCTTCTAAACTTCTTAGTAGTTTTTTTTACTAATTTATAAGCCTAGAAATAGTATAGGTAGCCTTTAATACTATTATTATCTTTTATATTAAGATTATTATCTTAGATATTTAAGATGTCTAAGAGTATATCTAAGATAAAGTATTTACTTTTAACTAGTTTATATATATTACTACCTCTTCTCTTCTTTCGTTTATATTAGAAATTACTATTAATACTAATATTATATAGTAATTCCTTACCTCTCTTCTCTAAACTAAGAGAATAGAAGTAGGTAGAATAAACGTCTCCTAAAGAGCTCTTAATAGGCTATAGATCCCTATAAGAGTTACTAAAAGCTAAAAATTCCTAAAGTATACTATCTAAATAGTCTTTATAAACTTAGGTTACCTTTAGCTAATAGAAGTATATATACTCTTATAGCTTTTTAAGGTTTAAAACTTAATAGTAGCTCTAAGTAATATAGTTATCTCTAAGTCTATAAGCCTAAGCGTATTTACTAATAGAGCTTTATAAAAAAATATAATTAAAGAGCTCTAAAAGCTTTAAGCTAAAACCGATTATAAGGTTTATAAGAGCTATTAGAAAGAATCTAGTAAGAATTATTAAAGCCTCTTTTAAGAACTTATAAGTATAATATTATATTACTATATCTTAGATACCTCTTAGTATAAATTAACACTTATTATTAAACTTAGGAAGTAGCTTAACTTACTCTTATTACTAATATAAGTAATATTATACTCTTATATTTTATAAGATAACTAATAATATATAGGTTACTTATTAAATAACACCTTCTTAAAGATAGTAATAGCTTCTAGCTAATTTCTCTCTCTCTCTAATTAGTTACTATAGTTTTTTCGATTCCTTTTTTACTTAAATATTCTATTGTTATAGTATTCCTCTACTTATCTTATATTAACTAAGCTATCTAGAAGTTAATTATTATTATCTAGGCTATTATTATTATAGAAACCAGGGTTATTAGAAGGGTTATAAAGAGGGTCTAAGTACTATTCTATATTAATATTTATAGAAAGTAGCTATAAAAAGAGCTCTCTCTAGCTCTACTCCTAAATATATTAGGTTTACGTATATTACTTTACTCTATTACTAGGTATTAACGATACCTTTAGCTTAATAATTTTATTCTACTTTTAAACTATTATTATAAAGTAGTATTAAAAGAATTTAGAAAGAGGTATTAAGATAGTATACCTTATATATATAAGATAGAACTTAGAGCTATAGAGTAATATATATATTATATACTATAGTATTAATAAATAGTAGATAACCTACTAATAGTCTAGGCCAGGTATTTATAAGTAGTAGTAAGATATAAGATATTAACCTATTTAAATAATTTTAGTAGAAAAGAACTATAAAAGTAAACTATCTTAAAATATAAATAGCTAAATAATACTTTATCTATAATCTAGAACCTACTACTAGCAATAGTTAGTAGAATAGCTACTAGTATTCTCTAAATATTATTACTAATAATTAATAAGTTATCTATAAATAACCGCTAGTATCGTCTAAGTCTATAACTACTAATACTAGAGTATTAGTAGAGTACTTACTAATAGCCTTACTTATTTATATACTTCTAAAGTATTAGTAGAGTATCTACTAATAGCCTTACTTATATAAAGAAATAGTCTTACTTATTTATATACTTCTAGAGTATTTATAGAGTACCTACTAATAGTCTTCGTTATTTATATACTTTTTAAGTATTAGTAGAGTATCTACTAATAGCCTTACTTATATAAATAAATAGTCTTACTTATTTATATACTTCTAGAGTATTAGTAGAGTACCTACTAATAGTCTTAGTTATATAAATACTTCTTAAGTATTAGTAGAGTATCTACTAATAGTTATAGTTATTTATATACTTCTTAAGTATTAGTAGAGTACCTACTAATAGTCTTTATTATTTATATACTTCTAGAGTATTAGTAGAGTATCTACTAATAGTCTTAGTTATACAAATACTTCTACTAGAGTATTAGTAGAGTACCTACTAATAGTCTTAGTTATATATATACTTCTCAAGTATTAGTAGAGTACCTACTAATAGCCTTTCTAATATAAATAAATAGTCTTACTTATTTATATACTTCCTAAGTATTAGTAGAGTACCTACTAATAGTCTTAGTTATAGAAATACTTCTCGAGTATTAGTAGAGTATCTACTAATAGCCTCACTTATATAAATAAATAGTCTTACTTATTTATATACTTCTAGAGTATTAGTAGAGTACTTACTAATAGTCTTCGTTATAAATATACTTCTCGAGTATTAGTAGAGTATCTACTAATAGCCTTACTAATATAAATAAATAGTCTTACTTATTTATATACTTACTAAGTATTAGTAGAGTACCTACTAATAGTCTAAGTTATAGAAATACTTCTTAAGTATTAGTAGAGTACCTACTAATAGCCTTACTTATATAAATAAATAGTCTTACTTATTTATATACTTCTAGAGTATTAGTAGAGTACCTACTAATAGTCTTAGTTATTTATATACTTCTCGAGTATTAGTAGAGTACTTACTAATAGTCTTCGTTATAAATATACTTCTCGAGTATTAGTAGAGTATCTACTAATAGCCTTACTTATATAAATAAATAGTCTTACTTATTTCTATACTTCTAGAGTATTAGTAGAGTACCTACTAATAGTCTTAGATATCTATCTACTTCTAGAGTATTAGTAGAGTACCTACTAATAGTCTTACTTATTTATATACTTCTAGAGTATTAGTAGAGTACCTACTAATAGTCTTAGTTATTTATATACTTCTCGAGTATTAGTAGAGTACCTACTAATAGTATTATTAATATAAATAAATAGTCATACTTATTTCTATACTTCTAGAGTATTAGTAGAGTACCTACTAATAGTCTTAGTTATTTATATACCTCTCGAGTATTAGTAGAGTATCTACTAATAGCCTCACTTATATAAATAAATAGTCTTACTTATTTCTATACTTCTAGAGTATTAGTAGAGTACCTACTAATAGTCTTCGTTATATATATACTTCTTAAGTATTAGTAGAGTATCTACTAATAGCCTCACTTATATAAATAAATAGTCTTCGTTATATATATACTTCTAGAGTATTAGTAGAGTACCTACTAATAGTCTTATTAATATAAATAAATAGTCTTACTTATTTATATACTTCTAGAGTATTAGTAGAGTACTTACTAATAGCCTTACTTATTTATATACTTCTAGAGTATTAGTAGAGTATCTACTAATAGCCTTACTTATATAAAGAAATAGTCTTACTTATTTATATACTTCTAGTACTTCTCGAGTATTAGTAGAGTACCTACTAATAGCCTTACTTATATAAAGAAATAGTCTTACTTATTTATATACTTCTAGAGTATTAGTAGAGTACCTACTAATAGTCTAAGTTATAGAAATACTTCTCGAGTATTAGTAGAGTACCTACTAATAGCCTTACTTATATAAATAAATAGTCTTACTTATTTATATACTTCTAGAGTATTAGTAGAGTACCTACTTATAGTCTTAGTTATATATCTACTACTAGATTATTAGTAGAGTACCGACTAATAGTCTTAGTTATAAAAATACTTCTCGAGTATTAGTAGAGTACCTACTAATAGCCTCACTTATATAAATAAATAGTCTTACTTATTTCTATACTTCTAGAGTATTAGTAGAGTACGTACTAGTAGCCTTACTAATATAAATAAATAGTCTTACTTTTTTATATACTTCCTAAGTATTAGTAGAGTACCTACTAATAGTCTTAGTTATAGAAATACTTCTCGAGTATTAGTAGAGTACCTACTAATAGCCTCACTTATATAAATAAATAGTCTTACTTATTTATATACTACTAGAGTATTAGTAGAGTACTTACTAATAGTCTTCGTTATATATATACTTCTCGAGTATTAGTAGAGTATCTACTAATAGCCTTACTAATATAAATAAATAGTCTTACTTATTTATATACTTACTAAGTATTAGTAGAGTACCTACTAATAGTCTAAGTTATAGAAATACTTCTCGAGTATTAGTAAAGTACCTACTAATAGTCTTACTTATTTATATACTTCTAGAGTATTAGTAGAGTACCTACTAATAGTCTTAGTTATTTATATACTTCTCGAGTATTAGTAGAGTACCTACTAATAGCCTTATTAATATAAATAAATAGTCTTACTTATTTATATACTTCTAGAGTATTAGTAGAGTACTTACTAATAGTCTTTGTTATATATATACTTCTTAAGTATTAGTAGAGTATCTACTAATAGCCTCACTTATATAAATAATTAGTCTTACTTATTTATATACTTCTAGAGTATTAGTAGAGTACCTACTAATAGTCTAAGTTATAGAAATACTTCTAGAGTATTAGTAGAGTACCTACTAATAGTCTTAGTTATTAAGATACTTCTCAAGTATTAGTAGAGTACCTACTAATAGTCTTACTTATTTATATACTTCTAGAGTATTAGTAGAGTACCTACTAATAGTCTTAGTTATAAAAATACTTCTCGAGTATTAGTAGAGTACCTACTAATAGCCTTACTAATATAAATAAATAGTCTTACTTATTTATATACTTCTAGAGTATTAGTAGAGTACCTACTAATAGTCTTCGTTATATATATACTTCTTAAGTATTAGTAGAGTATCTACTAATAGCCTCACTTATATAAATAAATAGTCTTATTTATTTCTATACTTCTAGAGTATTAGTAGAGTACTTACTAATAGTCTTCGTTATAAATATACTTCTTAAGTATTAGTAGAGTATCTACTAATAGCCTCACTTATATAAATAATTAGTCTTACTTATCTATATACTTCTAGAGTATTAGTAGAGTACCTACTAATAGTCTTAGTTATATAAATACTTCTAGAGTTTTAGTAGAGTACCTACTAATAGTCTTAGTTATATATATACTTTACAAGTATTAGTAGAGTACCTACTAATAGCCTTCCTAATATAAATAAATAGTCTTACTTATTTATATACTTCCTAAGTATTAGTAGAGTACCTACTAATAGTCTTAGTTATATAAATACTTCTCAAGTATTAGTAGAGTACCTACTAATAGCCTCAATTATATAAATAAATAGTCTTACTTATTTATATACTTACTAAGTATTAGTAGAGTACCTACTAATAGTCTAAGTTATAAAAATACTTCTCGAGTATTAGTAGAGTATCTACTAATAGTCTTACTTATTTATATACTTCTAAAGTATTAGTAGAGTACCTACTAATAGTCTTAGTTATAAAAATACTTCTCGAGTATTAGTAGAGTACCTACTAATAGCCTTACTTATATAAATAAATAGTCTTACTTATTTATATACTTCTAGAGTATTAGTAGAGTACCTACTAATAGTCTTAGTTATCTATCTACTTCTAGAGTATTAGTAGAGTATCTACTAATAGTCTTACTTATTTATATACTTCTAGAGTATTAGTAGAGTATCTACTAATAGTCTTAGTTATTTATATACTTCTCAAGTATTAGTAGAGTACCTACTAATAGCCTTATTAATATAAATAAATAGTCTTACTTATTTATATACTTCTAGAGTATTAATAGAGTACCTACTAATAGTCTTAGTTATAAAAATACTTCTTAAGTATTAGTAGAGTATCTACTAATAGCCTTACTAATATAAATAAACTTATTTATATACTTCTAGAGTATTAGTAGAGTACCTACTAATAGTCTTAATTATAAAAATACTTCTCGAGTATTAGTAGAGTACCTACTAATAGCCTTACTAATATAAATAAATAGTCTTACTTATTTATATACTTCTAGAGTATTAGTAGAGTACCTACTAATAGTCTAAGTTATAGAAATACTTCTAGAGTATTAGTAGAGTACCTACTAATAGTCTTAGTTATTAAGATACTTCTCGAGTATTAGTAGAGTACCTACTAATAGTCTTAGTTATCTATATACTTCTAGAGTATTAGTAGAGTATCTACTAATAGTCTTAGTTATCTATCTACTTCTAGAGTATTAGTAGAGTATCTACTAATAGTCTTAGTTATTAAGATACTTCTCAAGTATTAGTAGAGTATCTACTAATAGTCTTACTTATTTAGATACTTCTAGTAGGTTATCTACTAAGTCTACCACTACCTACTAATAATTAGTAGGTTACCTACAAATAGTAAACACTTAATCCCTAGACAAAGATAGTCAGTAGGTCACCTACTAATAATCAAAAGAGTTAGGACTAGTATCACAGGCTCAGTTACAGCAGGGGTTAAGCCATTAATAAAGGTGTCATACAGATACGACAGAGCCTCGATTAGGTATATACAGGGGGTAAAATGGCATGCTAGAGGTGTTAGTTCTCTAGTTCTGGCTTTGACACTCAAGCCGGAAATATCCCGATCCTTGGCATGCCCAGGTATAGGTTGGTCAGCATCTCTTCCTCACCCCTTCTTCAACTTCCAAACAACATTGTACTTTCCACAACTACGAATTTATCCAAATATTTCGCTCTTTGAATTTAAACAACTTTGAATTTAAAGCTCTCAATTTATATCTTTCACGAAGCTACGAAATGTCGCATCAGGGTGGCGGAAAGGTAGCCTGGAAATCCAACAGCCACCTTTCATATGTTGGCAGCTGTCTAGCTCACATATCATAACTTGGGATACAATAAGCCAAGGTACATTCAGGACCTTCTCTGCTATTTACATCAGTACACCAGTACACCAGCAGACCAGCAGACCAACCCAGCGTTCGCAGTGAGAAGCCCCGGTGACGAGCTATCTTTGAAATTTTGGAGTGAACAGGATCCGGCACAACTTCTCACAAGTAACAACTGGACTTCATGTCTTCCTTGTTCTGTACGTTTTGTTTTCTCCAAAATCATGTTCGAGTTATTCCTTGCTGCTATCTCCTTCCTCGCTCATTGCCACATTTCCACGACACCACAAGCGAGAATTCGGCGCCATCCAACAGAGTGACGAAATCGTAAAAGTTTGGGGTTTTCGAAAAGGATATCGCCCTGATGGTTCTATGTCAGCAAGCATCCAATGTTTATTTGATATATCTACAAGCTTTCGTACCCAGAAACTACAATCAGGCTTCACCTGAGAATAGGCCGAAAGGCCATCCTGGCGAATTCATTCTCCCTGTCCTATTTCCGCAAATTAGTACATATTCCGTTGACGCCGTTCGAGTGCCGGGAATGGTAGAGACGTACAGAGCTGCGCATTTGTGGCCCTCATCAAACATGTTCACTCGTTTCCGTCCACTTTCGGGTCTCCTCGAGAAGGATGGGCATGTCCGATGATCGTCGAGATTGTGTTTCCCTTGCTGCTTTCGCTTGAAGGGGTCGCAAAAGGTGACGGTGGTGATGGCACTGCGGCAATCCAAGCAGTATACATCTTCTTCGTGGCACATCTTTTTCTTCTTGGATGGAGGCCCGGAGGAAGGAATAGGGAACGGGTTTGGTGCTTCCGAAAATGGATTCGTCCTTTCTTTGGTGGTGTTATCTTTCCGTTGCCGTCGAAAGTTGTATGAGCCTGGTGGTTTGGAGACGGATGGATTGGCAGGAGGCTGTCGTGGCAGCAACTACACCGGAAAGACCAGTGTATACATATACCCCAACGTGGAGGCCTGGGGTGCATTCGAATGTTTCAACCCCATCATGGTTCTTTGCGATACCTTTATTAGGTTATGAATCATCAAGCTTTGTTGAGCCCGTCACGAACTGCTGGTCAAAGCATGTCGAGAAGGTTTTTGAATCGAGTTGAATCAATTGATTGCGAAAGACGTTGGGGTTTTGCGGTTCTCTGCCTACGGAACCTTGTCCCTAGCCAATACGAGGGGGTTAGAATGTGGGGATTTGAAACAAGTCTTTCTTTTTGAAAAGTTACACGTTGCAGGGTGCTTTGTTTTCCTTTTTCTCACTGAATTAAAGCATATTGAAATGGTTTTTGTTTTTGGCCTGGAGGAATGGTTCCTTTGGAGGTTTTGATATCCTTGTTGCGAAGTTATCGCATCACTGACGTGTTTTTGGCTCGCTGGAACCCCATCTTCCCTCAATGAACCCTCATTATTGCGACTTTGCAACCACTTATTTTGATAATACAATCAAGTGGGACCCAAACTGATAATTGCCATGATAACCCACCCCCACTGCTCTCATCCCAAGAAGAAGTTCTTTGGCGCTCTTTTTGCCAGTCCGTCTTTCGAGAAAAATCGAAACCCATCAACAGGGAATCCTCATCCAAAAGGATTTCCCCATACCACAGCCTCATAATCTCATAAAACTCATAATCTACGACTTCTAAGAAACTCCTGTGAGATTTCTTGCTAGTTTTTTGTATATTAGGGGTTCTAAGATTGGGGAGAGGTTCTAAATCGTCATCTCTGGTTGATATTTCCGAGTATATTTTTTATTAGCAGATATTTCCTAGTAGATATTTCAGTGCTATCTCCGAAGTATAGTATTTCTTAGTAACAAGACAATTTCAGACCAGGGATGGGGTTTCTATTACGTGTTTGATAGTGTTTATGGAGCCAGATGTTTTGCGCGATACCTGGAGAAATTTTGGCTTTCCGGACAACAAATGGGCACCTTCCTAAATCTATCTCGTTTCTTTGTTCCGTTCTTGGTAAACTGAATAAGAACTTTCAAAGTAGAGAGCTCATTGAAGAGATTGCCCCTTTCCTTCGCTTAGTGGATGACGACCTGATGCTATTGGGAATTGAGGTCATTTTAAGGGTCAAATTTCCGAGCTTGTGGCAGTATGTATGGATGCATCATATCTGGGTAGTTTCCAGTCGCAATCCAATAGCAACGCTTCTTACCAGAATGCTGCACTCCTAAATATTTCCCGCCAACACTTCACCAAATCATCGTCATCTACCCGTAGGCGAAAATCGGAAGAATTGGACGATTTAACTGACTTTTGTAACAAGTGTTTCTGTCATTCTACTGCCTACTGGGATTGTCCATTACAGCTTACCTAAAAATCATCACTCCATCATAATTTACTGTAGATATCCACTCATAAATAAGGTATGTCATGACACCCCACGAGCCGAATCATTGGTAGAATCACCAAAGGGCAGTGACTTGCGACAGGCAACCCCCTTTTGTCTCCACTATACCTCCACCTACCAGCTAACGTCTCTTCGCTGTAGTAATATACTATGCCATTTGCAATTTAACATCTTGTGGTATCATTTACAAAAAAGAAATTGTAAACTTGACTTAAAGTTCAAGCATGGGAACTTTGCCTTTCCAGTCATCCACAACTAATTAGCCCTTCATATCCTTTAATGTAGTAAAACCTCTCTTCCCGGCAAGATATTGTTGGTATGCCGCCTAATTCAAACCCATCTCAATATGATAATTTATACCGAGCCAAATATCCCAAAACTGCACCAGACTTCCAACATAGGGAGCCTTCCCATGTCCACCCCACTCATTCATTACCCCTTCATTGTTTCACTGCAGAGTTCCCAATCCCCCAACCCCTGTTCATGAGACGTGACCACGTTCTTCATCTACAGATTCACCCCCAGATGGTGACTTGGCACAACACCACATTCACGTTGAAGATGTTCGGGCAATCTACCACAATGACTGGACGAGCCTGGTGTCGCCTGGCCTGGGGGTGCTTAAATATTTGGCTTTCTTCCCCTTTGCTTCTTCTCTTCTCATCTCCAAAACACAAACTTTTCAGTACGGTTCGGTTCGCTTTACAACTCTTCATCAATTCATACAAATAACTTAAGTCTTTGATAATCTCGCTACTCAAGTGCGACTCTTGATCTCGTTTCCTCTCACGATCGACCACCTACCTCTCTCAAGATTAGCCTGAGGCTCTTCTGAGCAACGTAAGTTCCCAACCACTTCTACCATCCCATATGTATCGCCTAACCTCATCACAGTCATCTCCATCTTCCTACATCAAAGCAACTAAACTCCCATACCAAATCAACGGTCACCATGGCCGGAGGAAGAAAACTCTCCACTCTTCACCACTGCCCAAGACAAGGCAAGAAAGGAGCTGGTCCTTGCCGCAAAACCACTTCGGCCAATGGCGACCCTTACTGCAGTGCTCACTGCGCTGTTTGTGACGACTGCGCGACCAAAATCCCATTCATCAAGAGAGACCAAGAATGTAGAATTTGCAAGAAACCTCATTCTGAGCACAACGACTACACCAACGCTATGGTTACGTACCGCGCCGAAAAGGTTAAGCGAGAGGAGCAAAAGAAGAAAAACTATGAGGCTAAAGAAAAAGAAGCTGCTAAGAAGAAAGGAAAGAAGTGATCCTTTTTCTTAGAGACCTTCTTTCCACCGCTACTTTCGTTTTCTCGGGTTTATTCTCTGGGTTCTTGAACATTTGGCTTTTACATGGAGAGAGCGAGGGTGTTATTGGAGTTGGTGGTCTCTTTTTCTTTTCATATGTGCTTCTGCTGGGAGGATTTGTCATTTTCTTTGGTTGGTGTTTTTGGGACATAACTTTCATGGACAACGGAAAGTAATAAGGGGTGGTAAATCTGTTCAACAGCACCTCGTTACTACTTGCTGGTCATTGGAATGAGCCGGGGGATTTCTTTATCACGGGAATACTACCAAGTCAGTGTTTCTATTGTTTGGGGGTAGGTTCTACCTTCTTTTCCGGTTCTACATGATACATAGGCACATAGACGAATGAATGATGTTTATGAAATAGTTGCTTTTTGTGAATTTCTGTGGTGAGAGAAAAGATGACAATTAGAGTACATAATCTTTGAAGATACAAGTAGCGCAGAGTTCTATTGAAATTTAAGCTTGAATTTCCCCAATTGGAGCCCATCTTTTCAAAACACTTGCTTGGGTCACTGACTAGCGTATATATGCCAAATCTCTTCACTTTATGAAACTTGTGACGGAAAAAAGGGGGTCTCACGTGACCCCTTTTCCCTGTATATATAGCAGAGTTTTCACCTCCGAATACAAGGCTCCTTAGAGCGTTTTCAACCCAAAAATACGTCACAAAACTAACTGTTGAGAATTCTTGATTTTCATATTCAATCTTATGAAATAATCCCTTGACTATTTGTCTACTAGACGTGCCTTCAAAAGGGGTATTTATCTGCAATGGGCTGCTAGTAAACACAGCCCCTTTTTCGCTTAACCCAAACGAGAGCCCCGCTTATACTCCCACTTCATGAATCACAAAACTCAGATAGAAATAAAAGATTGCAAAAATCGTCATCCCATTGAAAGTGAATATCAAAAAAGTAAAAGAAGAATGAGGCTCGGCATTGGTAGTCAATAAATAACGTAATAAATCTTTCTGCCAGGAGAAAACCTCTCATTGAATACTAGCTACGAAAAACAACCTGTGAGACTTAAATATTTTAATTAATTAGGTAGATTCAATTGTAACAGATTATCTTACACTACTACTATCAGTTTCAAATAACTATTTGTAAACGATGCTCTTAGAACTATTTCCGTAGACACCTGAAGAATTAACTCTTTTCCGGGATAATCTTGAGAAATCGAGTTTATTACAAAAAGCAACTAGGAATGAGTTCGCTTAGTACCGTTTAGTTTTGTATCAGTTTCCTGTAAGTATCCTATATAAATTTAACTGTTCGAACTATCTAGTATAATCTTTTTGAAGATGTCTACTTCAGACAACACAATCTTTCTCTTATTTAGGAAATCACAGAAATCTTTTCAGTAATTTATTTAATCGCTCATCTTAATTCTTCTTCTAAAACATATTTCAATGAATTTACTTAGAACTGTAGTATATATATATATAGCATTTCGATGTATGGAACGTCTGATTCTGGTATATCATACTACTATGAATGCGAAGCTGTACTGTGCCTTTTTCCACCTCCACAAGAAAGGATGACTCCCTTCCAAAAGAACCGCTTTTCTTTCATCATAACGTTCGAAGTCTCGTCTGACCTGCCGCATAAACTACTAAGATTCACTAGAGGTGAGGACTGCCACCAGGTAGTGAGTACATGTGAAAAGTTGGTGAGACAGCCTCATCGGGGGGAAAATCAAAGAATCAACTATCCAAAGAATACTAGTATCAGACGTCTAATAGGCATATATATCTATGTCTAATACGGGGCCACTAGAATGAAGGACGACCAGTTCTCGTTTGAGAATTGGCAGCTCAGTCCTTTTGGGGGTATCTAATGTTCCAAACCAGCGAAGAAAATAGTGTGTCATCATAATATTCAAATCTCAGGGTAGTTTCGTTTAGCCTCCTATCCCCCGTTGTTCCAGGTTAATAGAGTAATCTTTAATATTCCTCGCTCGCGATTCAAGACCTCCCCACTCGCCTAGAAAAGAGGAGAGGAAGCGGAGGAGAGAAAGTGAGACTACCTACTAAATTCCCACTTAATAAATGTAAAAGCACTCGAAAACATCCCTTCTTTAAAACCATTAAAGCAAGAAAGTAGAATACTAGAGGCATAGATTTTTAAAGCTTTTCCTTCTTTCTTCTCGGAAGTATTTTGACTCGAATGTTGGCCTTTTTGTCGACTTTCATTTGTTCCAACGAAAGTCAAGTATTCAAACAAACGTCATTTATTCTAATGAATGTTGTCTTCCTTTTAAAAGTTGTATTTTGTATCACGTAGTTAGGGCGTCCCGTATATACCAAAAGCCGGAATCGACTAAATCGCAAATTATAAAAGTTAAGTATTTATAGCTAGATTAACTAAAGCCTCTAAGGGATAGAGCAACTCTAAAACTATATTATCCTATTCTCTTACTCTCTTACTCTCTTATCCCATTCTTCTATATATTACGTATACTAAGAGAGTGTAAGAGGGAGTGAGAGAGAAATAAGAGATAAGGGTAAGGCAAGAGGGTAAGCAAACATTTCGGAGGCAGGTTTTTCCTAGCGTGGGTAAGGGGAGTTTAGGGCAAACATTCCCTCTACTCTTCCCCTCTTCTTCTCTTTCCCTCTTCTCCTCTTCTCTTCTTTCTCTTTCTTCTCTCTTATTCAAATAAAATTAATAGAAAGAACATAATTGTAACGGCACGAAATACACACAACTACAGAAGAGGCATATGGGAGTGCGTTTGGCAGAATGACGTATGTAAATACTAGGCTCTGATACGGAAGAAAAGGCTAAACTGGCCTTTTCTGACTCTAGGAGTAGGCTGCTATATACAAGAGGTTTCGGACGATACAAAAGGGGTACGAAACCGAACAACGACATACGTCGGCTAATACAAAAGCCCGAACCCTACGAAGTACGTCTGAAAGTCCGGACGGACGTACGGACGTACGTAACCTTCCTAAATTAGATAATGGAAAACAACAACTACCGAAAGCTAATATGTACGGCATATGCCACGTAATATCGGCTATACAGGACGGCATGCCGTCACAATAATACAAGAGTTAGGTAATAGAGAGTAAGGATACGATAAAAAGGAGGCAATATTACTACTATATACGTAATACTCGTTCTCTCTCCCTATTCTCTAATTAGTTGCTATAGACAGTCTTAATATAGAGAGAGGGGGAGAAGGGAGAAGGAGAGAGAGAACTTAAATTATCGATTTGCGATTTGCGATTTAGTCGTTTCCGACTTTTGGTATATACGTAGGGCGTCCTGGATATACTAAAAAGTCGGAATCGACTAAATCGCAAATCGCAAATCGTAAATCGCAGATTGTAAATCGTAAATTACAAAGTCGAGCTAAAGTAGAACTTAATAATTATATTTGCTACTTCTTAGTCTCTCTCTCTTGCTACTCTCTCCTTCTTTAGTATATTATAATATAAATATAAAAGTATAGAAGAGAGGGAGAGAGGGAGAGAGAGAGGGAGGGGGAGAGGGAGAGAGGGGGAGGGGGCGAGTAAACATTTCGGTAGAAAGTTTTTCCTAGCGTAGGTAAGAGGAGTTAAGCAAAAGTAGCAAACAATCCTCTCTCTCTCTCTCCCTCTCTCTCTCTCTCTCCCTCTCTCTCTCTCTTTCTCCCCTCCCCCTCTCTCTTTCTCTTTCTTATTTATCTAGAAATAATAGGAAGAATGCGATATAATAGTAAGGAGGCGGTAGTAAGGGGGCGATAGTAAGGGGGCAATGTTACTACTATATACGTGATATATGTTTTATTATCTCTATTTTCTAATTAGCTAGTTACTATGGTTAAGACTATCTAACCTAAATATAGAGAGGGGGAAGGAGAGAGACGGAATTTAAATTAGAAATTATTCTCTTTTATACTTATAGAAAGTAACGATTTATAATTTGCGATTTCCTATTTGCGATTTAGTTAATCCGACTTTTTGGTGCATTCAGGATGCCGTAATACGGGATGCCGTAAGTAGTGAAACTTTTGTCCTATAACGAAAGTTGTATCTCATACCGAATGTTATGTACTCTATTGAATGTTTTGCCTCTTACTGAATACTGCTTTCTATTTTAGATATCAAGTCTTGCCTCTTCCTATATAGTCTCTTATTATGCACTTACGGCCTATTTGGCAGGCTCTGGGATAGTCTCAAAATACACTATTAAATATTCTAGGACCTTTCTAAATTAGCTTGGCAAATATTTAATTTTTTTCTAATTGTTTGAATAATATGAGCGGTAATATTTTAGCTCGTTTGGTGTATATCTTAGCGGATGCTAAATAGCAGTCCAAGTGGTAGTAATAATACGAGGATATATTCTAATTATTATTCTTTTACGTATATTTTGACACTTTTTTAGTAGTGCCTATCCTAAACAATCTAAAAAATATGCTAGCTAAATAGACCTTTAATAACTGACGAGATACTTAGTTAAAATATCCGATATTTATTCTTCTTACTAAAAAGGGAAAATATCTAATTATCGTCTATCTTATCTTACTCCTACACTAGTACTACTACTACTAAGATTTCAAGGTTACTACTTATAAGGCGGCGATATAGATCTATATGTACTAAACGAGCTAAGCGATTCTGTAATTACAGTGTAATATATTACCTAATTATTAGAGAATTATTCAAGAGCCTATTTAGCTAGTATATTTTCTACTACTAAAAAGGAGTTATAATAATGTTATATAATTTATAATTTTTAAGAATTCAAAATATACTAAATAGTTTAGCCTATATATTTTTCAAGCTAGATTATTTAGTAAAATAATCTAATACTTATATAAAAGATTATCTTTACTAAAGAAAAGTAAATATTCTATTATTATTAAAACTATAATAATTAGAATAATTCCTAGTATATCTTTTCTTACACACTCACTTACGCTAGTATTACTACTCTAGCTCTAAGATATACGAGCTAAACACTTACAGAATTATTATCCAAATAATTAAATAATAAATAAATATATACCGTGCTACTTTTAAAAGGTCCCGGCATCTTTAATACACTATAAAAAGCTGTTAATTGGTTGTTGAAATCAACCTGAGACTGACCTGTTGCTACCGTAAGGCATTAAAAAGGCAAGTCAAAAGATCTTTTACATTAAAGAGTGTTTTAAGTCAAGGAGGCAAGTTACGTTTTCATCTTTGATGCTTTGCGATTAATTTATGATTATTCTTTTATTATTTATGTGGACTCAAGTGCCATGTATACAATTCTATAAACCAGAACACCAGTCCCAAGTCCAAGTTCTAATTATAATTCATCTTTAGATCCTTCTCCCAATCTCAGATCTATCCTCTGCGTTATCTTCCTCTCCATTGTCTTCATCCTCGGACTCCAACCCCAGGGACTCATAATACTCCTTCCATTCTTCCACAAGCTTCTTTTGTTTGTCCCAATCCCACGCGACTTTGAAGCCCTGAAGGGCAAACTTGGCCAATCTTCGCAACCATGGACCGCGATGATAAGCATCATTATGCCAAGACGGTGAGTTCTTTGTCATCTCCTGATCAAAACAAGCCTTAATGAACAGCTCATCTTCAGTAAGGTCTCGCTCGGGCTTGGTGTCTCGATCACCGGTCCATTGCCGAGTTCGAATCTCTTCATCGAACCAAATCCAAGATGGAGGTTTTCTAGAAATAACCAAGGGAACGGACATCGCATCATCCCAATCCAAGACCCCGGTAACTTCCCACTCAACCGATGTGTCTTCCTTGTTATCGGGGTTCTTGGCCTTGGGCTGAATCAAAACATTTCGAGAATTGATATCCCAGTGCCACAGAACGTTTAGGTTGTCTGATGAGTGAACGAAGCCAGCCTTGGCCATCTGTTTTGCCATGATCTGAAGCTCGTCGAGCATTTCCACAACATCGGAATCTTCGTCCCAACCAATCTTGTGATTTTCAAGAAGTTGAGTCAGATATCCCACCAACGGTTGTTGAGGTACCATCGGTTGATCGGAAACGCCATTCTTTCGGTATCCGGTGATAACAATTTCACCATCAGAAAGGGCGTGAGCTGTCGAGACGGAGGGAAGATTTCGTTTCCCGACGAGACGACCAGGCTTCTCCAACACCGTTGCCTCCAATTTGGTGATGATCTCAGCAACCAACTTTGTGATTTGGAGTTTTTCCGACAAGGGAAGATTGTAGAACACTTCTTGGAGTTGTTTTCCGGGAATTCTTTCTTGGAGAACATATTGGCTTTCGAGGGCGTTGTTCGTGGTGAAATCATATGCGAGCACAGATGGGACATGAACAACGTCGAGCTTTTTGACGTATTGAAGAACGGAGACTTCATCGATGATGTCGTTCACGCTTTGCTCATCCTTGGGAAACCGTGGGATTCTGAGAATGCAACTTGGATGCTCTCCCGAGTCCAATGTCAAGCCAATGACTCGGTTGAAGCTGCCACCCTCCATACGATCAACCTGCGAAGGTTCTCCGTAGCCATTGACACGACACAGCTGGATGATTTTATCTTTATATGTCTCGAAAGGTTCTTGTGTGAACTCATAGGTTGAAGAACAGGTGGATCCAGCATCGCTTGCAGCATCGTCATCATCGTATCCCTCGTCTTCATTACGGTCATCGCCAAGCTCAATCTTGGAGAGATCCATGACCGAGGTCGGATTGCTGGGTACGCCGTTGCTTGATTCGCTTCCAGATGAAAGGATAATCGAGTTTTTGCCGCTGCTGGGATCTGAATCGCTGGCATGATCCTCAGTATCTGTAATTAGATTAGCACTGCCTGTCTCAAGAGGAGGGCAGGTAATTGATTTACCGTCACGCAAATCCATTTTTGTGGCGCCTTTAAGGCTTGCTCTTGGAGTCTGATCACAAGAAGTAGACATCGCGATATCTGGTAAACGAGTTTGCTGATGTTTGTTTGATGTTTGTGAGATGGGAGAAGTTGTTGACTCTGTTGTTTCGATGACGGGGTCAGGGTGTGGCGGGGGTCTGCCCTATCTTTGCAGAGATAGCAGGATCAAAGATACTGCATCAACACAGAGTAGAGTAGGCTGATTTTGATAACCCTGGTGGGTGCCAGATCAAGGCGATATAAAAAGCGCGTTGAGTTGTGAGAGTTTGGGTGGTGGCGGGAAAAAGTTGTTGATGAGAGAAAGGAAAAGGTACTTAGGCTGGAGGGGAGAGATTATTTAAGGAGGCTAGACTTAGGCCAGGCGCTTGCCTCGAGGCCAGGCGTTCACCTTGAGAGTGAATGTTTGGATGTTGTGAGGTCGAGTTGATACTCACTTGGTGAATGGGAAGTCGCGATGAGCGGATTCACAGTGCCCGGATAAACTTTTTATCCGAGGCCTGCTAGGTTATGGATCACGTGACGTATCTTTCGCCCTTTTCCCGACGTCGACGGGAGACCTTTTCAACACCCAAGACAACCATTCAGCCTTATGACCTCCCATTTTCTTATCTCTGACCTTTCTCAGATATCAAAATGTAAATCGAGACGCCAGTCACGTCTCGAGGTTCTCACGAGGTCTGCAATGGCGCATCGCGTGAGTGAAATGTCTACCTATTATCAAGGGGTAGGTCTGCACAACGAATAAAAGCTACGAATATATTCAGAATATTCACGATTTTCCACGGATAAAATACCCTTTGAATTATCCAAGAATAAGGAGCGTTTAGGGTATAAATAGCAGTCGTTTATTCATGAATATTCTATATTCTCCACCCTTTTGGTATAGTTTCCCACTTATCTAAATATATATGAAAATCCCTTAAAATTATCCGCTTTAGTCGCTTTCGTCATCTCGATTAAGCTACGCCAAGGCGTTTCTAGGCTAAATGAGGTGAAAAGAGTGAAACCTTAGTTTAAAGGTCACGTGTATAATGTTTTAGAAAGTGGCCCGGGGGACATGATACCCTATTTCACATAATATAAGTGATAAAGAGTAGGGACGATAGTAATCTATTAATAAATATATATATAAAAAGGGAGTAAAATTCAACTTATACGAACCCTCTATGCTAAGACCTAGGGGGCGGATATTAAGCTCAATGAATAGAAACTATTCGTAATATATTCATTTAAGCTCTTATTACTCGAATAATCGCTCGAATACTATATATTTATTTAATATTTATGATGAATAATTAATATTTTATTCATCTATTCGTTGTGTAGACCTATCAAGGGGGGACACATGGCCACGTTTTTGGGACACTTTGTTAGGTGAATTTGGACAAGATCCATTCCATTCCATAATCTTTTCCTACAAGTTTTTCTCTCCGAAATTCAGTTGAGCGTTGGAGGGTCTTGCAAATTTTGGGGGTACCTAAGACATTCGCAAGGCGTTGGAATGCGAGGCTCTACTTTGGTGTTGTCTGCTTGATCAAGCGACTTGGCAGTTCGATGTTGTAACTGCCGCTGGCTGGAGAGGGCTGGAAAGGCTCGGTGTTCCGAAATTAATGTGTATCTGAGGATGTTTGATATGATGCCTCCTACGTCAGAAGCGTGTTATGGCTACATTCCACCGGGGCATCAGTGGGATTCAACCTTAGATCACTATCTTGGTTTTCTTGCTATATAATCCACAGCAAACTCCTCAGTTTCAACCTCCAAAAAGACAAGTTACATTTATTAGTATCTTCTATCCTACGCCTCGAAGATGTTTGCCTTCAAATCTCTCTTGCTCTGTCTCTTGAGCCTCGGGTTGCTCGCAGATTGTAAATCACACCAACTCGGGTATGGGGCTCTTTGCTTTAGCAAAAATCCATTCCCACATGACTAACATCATATCAGGTATCGCGCTTTTGACACCGATGGCGACACTTCATCTGCCAGTGCAGTCTCCACAAAAGCCGCCTCGACCACTAGGGACTTACCACCATATCCCACAATAACTTCAGGCCTCTCATCAAATTACAGCTCGAAATCAAACTTCTCGATCCCCAGCAACTCAAGCTATTCGAAATCACCCTCTACTTTGTCATCGAGCGAATCCAGCAGCGAACCAACCAGTAAGCCAAGCAAGATTCCAAAATTCGTGCCAAGATTCGTGCTCCCTAGGCCAAGATACCCTCACCGCCGAAACGAGTCCACCGGATACACAAACTCAACAATTTACAGCAACTCAACTGGGTTTTCCAATAGCACCGTCACCGCGACAACACTTAAGACATCCATCAGGAGCGCCACTCTCGACTCCTCAACCACTGATGCCACTACAACCCACGATGGCCCAATAGCGACCATGTAGTTATTTATTTCGTAGCTGGGATATCTTTTTGGATTGGCGGGACTGGAGACTTCAATTGGGGAGTTTTTCGTTTTCTCATACCGGTGATGAGTTTTTTTTTTGTAAGGGTGTGCGAGTCATACTTGCTTTTGTCGGTATCTTGAGATACCTTGGAAATACGGGACTGGAATTCCTTGTGATTATTTTCTCAGAACGGGCATTTATTGCGTGAGTCTTTTGTCATGATTCGAGGTTTTGAGAATCATTGAGAATGGCTAGGCCAATGATGCTTTTTTTCCCTTGGCTATTTTCTATATAGGGTGGAGTGGAGTTTCTGATGTCTTGAGAAATATAGAAATCAGTCCTCCTGGAATCCTTTTCTGACTTTCTGATGTGAACACGTACTTGAGTGAGTACTTAGGTAAGCTTTATTTTTTGGAGACTTAGCGTCAAAGCGAAGCCCTCAGACTCCCATTCTCCAAAAGTCAAATCATGATAGGGCATTGTTTCTATATATTATACAGATCCATAACACAAAGAGCAGACACATCGCAAAATGGATTTTTAACACTTCTCAACTTTTCAAACTAGAAAGAAGGCCCGGGGATTTTGGAAACTTGATGGTATGTGACATCAAAATAATTCTCACCGTATCCTTTCAGGTTCCTTTGTGCCAGAGGAAAGACTAGACATAACTTTTGAACTTGGGAGATTACACAAGATCAATCATTAAAATGTTTCGAATCAAAGCTGCCCAGATAAAACCCAACGAGCTGGGACGCGCTGAGACACACTCGGCCCTACCAATGATTCCATCATCAAACAACATTCCACGAGACGCCTTATAAACTCCTGAATTTCTAAAACAGGATTTGGCTAGGGAAGAGCTTCTTTATTTTAATCATGTGATATGCTCTCCGGCAGGAAGCCGCGAATTGGCCGAGAAAATACGATTTTCTTCACTGACAACCTTATGAGACATTCATTGAAGAATCTATACGATTGATCCACCGATCCGTGTACGCTACTGCAATACATACTTTGATATTTGAGATTCCCCGCCTTCTTTTTCTCTCTCAATTTCTCTCCGCGGACCCTGCCCCGGCATTAGGCCCACCAAATGAACTATATGAAAGACACCTTTGAATTTATTATTCGTTTCTTATATTTATTAGAGAATTTACTTTATATAATATAATTAGTATAACTTTATAAAACGTTTTATAAAATTCATATAAAATTATTTAGCCGGGATTAATAATTATCCGTGTTACGTATAAGCCTAAACCAGTAGTTCTTACTTGCTCTCTAATTATTAATATTATATTTAAGATATATAGTAAACTGTTACGTACCTTGAATAAGTACTAAATAGTAGTAAAAGCTAGTTATATAGCTATAATATTAATCCGGTAGTCACGTGATTACCTTAGCCTTAGGTTCTAGACTAAATCTTATAATAACTACGGAGTTTTATCATATAAATTACACCCCCTACCCACTTAAAATTTATAAAAAGTTATAAAATTCCTATATATAGTCGTTTTATTTTAACTAATTCATAAAATTATATTAAGCCTTAAATTTATTTCAAACACTCCTTATTTCGTGAATTTTCATTATTTCATGTTCCTTTGGGAGCCCTACCCGGCATTCTCGCCCCCTCCGTATCTGATCTCTTTTATGAAAGAAAAAATGTTAGATCAGGTCAATCTCAGTCCGCAAATGAAGGATCAGGGTGGTACAGTACTGGCGTTTCCAATGCAACGTCTGGCAATTGGTTTTGGCTGACCGGCATAAATTCAAGTGCGAATACTGCTTCGATAAATTGTATATCGGACAGAGAATTTCAATCTTTTGATTCTTTTTCTGTGGTATTTTCAAGAGTACCTTTGGTGAGCTTCTGGGTGTTCACTGTTTTTAGGTGTTTCGACGTTTCCCTCTCACAAGATATTTGGCGACTCCCGTCGAAATCGGCTTCCCGAGTTTCCTCATGAAAATTGACTAGCAATTGTGAGATTCAAGCCCTGGCCAACAATCGAATCGATCCTGCCGCTTGTATCGGTATCTATGATGACCTGGTTGCTTGCTGGCACCATGTTTTTCATATTGGGCGGAACAGGAGACGTCACAAGGACCTTGAAGGTTACTGTTTGCAGCAGCGACTTTGACAGCTGACCGAGCCGTTGTATTAACGCAATTACTTCTTGTGGACATCTCAGCAAGCTATCAATAGTGCAAAAAATTGTTGCCCCCTCGAAACTCGTGACTGCCGCGACAAACAAAAGCTATAGTGCTTCAAAATCTTGATTATGAATTCGACCGATATCGAGAGATGGAAAATTGTGCTCAGAAGACCAATGTTCTAGTAATTAAGTGAGAAGTGATCTTAGTAAGTGTTAGTTACCTTCTATATCACTCACTTCAAGTATACTATAGAAGTAGTATATTATAATTACTAGAAGTATAGAAGAGTTGAAAAAGTAGTCTCTCGCTTTAAAAAAGCCTATTTACTAATTATATAAAAACCTCTTAGCTAGACTATAAAAGACTAGACACTATATCTTTCTAAAATAATTATAAATATAAGATTTAATAGTTTATTCTATTTGAGTAGTCTTATACTTTTAGTATAATAGTAATAAGGTTATTTAATAACTCTAGATACTATAAATAAGTATCTAATATTAATAAGTCTCTCTTAGAGGTTCTTTTAGTATATAAGCTTAAAACTAACTATTAAGTATAGATGAATTTAGAATTACTATATAAATAAGATAAGTTATAATAAAAAAATATTAGTAGATAATAAAAGATATTAATAGATAAACTATTTTGTTTCCTAATAATAGTATCTAGACTTAGATACTAGTATATAAATACTACTACTTCTTATATATACTAGTTATACTATAATAGCTTATATTTAATAGAAGATAAAGTTTACTATCTATTATATTACTTATAATTATAGAATAAATCTAGATACTATTATATTTTAGTATATAAGCTATCTACTTAGTAAGAGAGATTTTTACTTTTCTAAATAAAAGTTTAAAAAGATTTCTAATTCTTTTTAATATAATTAAGCTTTATTAATCTCTATTACTTCTATTTAACTTTTTTTAAAAACTAAATTTTATTTTATAATTATAGTAAGTTACAATCTAATCTTCTCTTTGAAGAATATTTTATAAACTATATGTTTTTAGAAAATTTCTTTTTTCCTTATTTATTTTAGAAAAAGAAAAACTAAAGTACTTTTTAGAATATAAAACCTAGCTAGAAAGAACTACTATTTCTTCTTATACCTCCTCTCTATTTATTACTATATCTAACTAAGTATACTAAGAATAAACTTAAATCTTCGATAACTCTCTTTTTATAAGAAATCTTTTTATACTTCTATAATTCTACTAAGACTTTATAAAAATATAAATATAAATAAAAGTGTCTGTTTTCTTTCTAAAAACTTTATAAAGTAAGAAAGAAGGTATAAAGCTCTTATTAGCTATTCTTAAGAATATAATCATATATATTACTATTAAGTAAAGAGAGAACTTGAAAGTGTGTCTAGAAGATAAGAAATTTTCTAAAAACGCATAGTTTATAAAATATCGTTAAAAGAGAAGCTTAACTCACTATATAGTAAAATAGCTATATAAAAAAGTCTAATTTTTAGTAAATATTAGTAGTACTTTATTAATAGTTATTAGTAGATAAAAGCTACTAATAGTTATATTATAATATAGTAATATATTATCGTATTAATGTCTAAGTCTACTCCATAGGAAAATATAAAGAAACGCGAACGTCTTAAACGTAACAGCAACAATCTAAACAGTGGACAAGACCGCAAAGGAGTGTGACACCAGCTGTCGAAATGTAGCAAAACTCCGTGGCGTGAGGGAGGCATAGTCTCATCAACTCCTTTGTTGATTGTAGATTCGCTTTTTTCGGAGTTTCGAATGACTTGAGATGCGAGACGTCTGCCCCATTGTGAATTACAACATTTGCGTCTTTGAAAATATGTGCGGCATCGGAGGAAGATAATCCCAGCCTGGGTACCTCCAGTTTTCCAGAGAAAACCGCGACCTTTGGGATTTTGCTAAAGTGAGACATTTTCACGACATCCTGTCCAGCAACGCAATAGATCTTTCTAATTCGTTCGTCTTCAACAAGACTTTGAAGTAAACCCTGGCCCAAAAAATCACTGGCCCCTGTCAGTACATTGACTTTAGGCTTAGGGGAAAGTGGCTGCTTAAGGGACTGTGAATTCTTAAACCCTTTCGATAGAATCGCGTTTTCCGCATCCTAATCATGGATTTCTTCTCGGTTACTGGGCGGAGATTCGTTATCTAGACAAGAAGCCATATCACCAAGCTTCAAGCACTCAAACAAAGTTGCAAGAGATATAGATACCCGGAGGGTTTCTCTCACACGAGCTTGTAAACTTAGGAGAAGTAGCGAGTTCCCTCCAACTTCGAAAAATGTGTTTTGAGAGTCCACGGTACCATAAGTGGAAGTAAGTTGTGGAAAGACCTCCTTCCAGATTTCGACCATCGTCTGTTCAGTCTCCGTCAGGTTTTCCAGAATTTTAACTTTTCTCCACATTCTGCGTGAGTGGAAGCGCATATATGGTTTTTCGGTCAAGTTTTAAATGGGCTGTCCGAGGCACCTCTTTGAGAGGTATCACCACTGCCGGATGCATGTACTATGGGAGTGGTAATCCCGACTGTATTACACGCAACTGTTCATCAATGGCTTCCCCACAAACCCCAGGGGAAAACAATACATGAACAAACAGATGCCAGTATAAGTTCGTACGCTCGCAACAGCCTCGATAACCGCACCTTTTACAAAGTTCACGATTGTGCTTTCTAAGTCGCCAAGCTCAATACGTAAACCATGCCGCTTGACTTGAGTATTCCCCGGTGCTCTTCCAAGAATCGACATAGTTCCATTAGGTAGCCACCGGCCTACGTCACCAGTCAGATAGATAACATTCCATCCTTCATGGATGAATTCTGGAGATGCAAAAGGGTCTGGAAGGAAAAACCGGTCACTCTGTGGGCTAACATAGCCTAGAGAAACTCCTGCGCCACCATTGAAGATCTCGCCTTGACACCCAATGGCAACTGGTTTGAAATTCTTATCCAGTAGATATACAGAGGGATTGGGTGCTGGAACATCAGCTGGTACCCCATACGAGTCAAAGTTTTCATCGTGTAAAAGGTTCCAGCGGGTAACAGAGCAAGTGGTCTCAGTGGGGCCACATGCATTGAAAGTATTCAACCTCACATTATTTAAACTCAGCATAACTCTGAAAACGGCGAAATAGAAGTAGAAAGGAGTGACTTGATGTTGGCGACAAACCTTGAAGGGTTTTGGTGGGGCCAGTGGACTCTCAATAGATTCTCAGACGAGGGTCAAAGTGTATCAATTATAGGTTAAAGCGTATTAATTATCGGAATGTCACAGGGCCTCTAAAGATAATCGCTTTTATGCCTGAGGCTTAAGTTTTTTTGAGAGCCAAGGATCTTTAAGAGTCAAGGTCCTCGCTTGAGAGTTAAGAGTTATAATCGGTTAAGCCTCGGTAGGCGCAGGGGCCAAGTGCGCAGGGGCCAAGTGCAGAGGGGGCCAGAGGCCAGGTCCAGGCTAGGTGCGGGTACCTCTTATAATTCTTTACTATAATAAGAGTAGCCCCTACCGGTGCGCGTAGGTGAGAGGATAGGATAGGATAACTTTCGCTAAATCGGTCGAATACTTTCTTTATATTATAATAGCGTTGACGTTGACTCTTTACGAGTAATACTATAATAGCACGCTATCCTAGATTATTATATAATAGCACTATCCTGAATTGTTAGCATTCGTAAAACTGCCGATACCTCTAAGCACTGCTAATACCTCTAATATATCTAGGGCTGAGATTACAAATAACTAATACTTATATAAGCGAAGTGCTAAAGGTATTAATATCTAACATTTATATATAAAAGAGATTAAGGTTTAGATATTATATATTTAGCTTTCTAAAGGTTTAGAGGTTATATATTTAGCTTTTTAGCTCTTATTATTTAGTATTAGCTATATTAGATAGAGCTTAGTTATTATTATTATTAGAACTTAGAAGCTTCTAACCTCTTATATATAGACGTTTATGTTTAGTATAAAAAAGAGATAGTTATTATTTTCTTCTATATTAGTACCTAGTATCTATATACGTTATTCTACTATACGTACTCCTATATACCTCTACTATAGTTATATATATTTCGTACTATTATATAAAAATAATAACTCTTCTTCGCTAGTAATAGCCTTAATAATATCTCCTTTAAGCTTATTACTACTCTTTATTTAGAAGTCGATTTACTCTCGATTTAGAATATTATAATAGTATTATAACGGCACGAAATACACACAACTACAGTAGAGGCATATGAGAGTGCGTATAGTAGAATGACGTATGTAGATACTAGGCTCTAATACGGAAGAAAACAATAACTGGCCTTTTCTAACTCTAGGAGTAGGCTGCTATATACAAGAAGTTTCAGACGATACAAAAGGGGTACGAAACCGAACAACGACATACGTCGGCTAATACAAAAGCCCGAACCCTACGAAGTATGTCCGAAAGTCTAGACAGACGTAACCTTCCTAAATTAGACAATGTAAAACAACAACTACCGAAAGCTAATATATATAGCATATGCTACGTAATATTAGCTATATAAGATAGCATACTGTTATATCCCCCTCCCTTAAAAAAGACTCGTCCTAAGTCTTCTATCTCTTATCGTTTAAGGCTAAATCGAGATAGTATAAGTATTACATTATTGTATTGTCGTAAGTTGGTTAGGGTCTGAATCGTAGCTAACCTGAGTTTATAGATGCTTTATTTATTATAATTTGTCGTAAGCGAGATAAGAGGTCGAGATAGGTTCCGAATCGTAACCGACCTAATTCGTAGATGCTTATAAAAGAGACTTCGTTTCTAATCCTTTAATATTAAAAGCAAGCATTCACGTCCGCTAAAAGAGTATGGTCCAATCTGTCTAGCAGTCAGAGAAAGTTCAAAGTAAAAAGTTCAAAAAGTTTAAAAAGTTTGGAGTAAAATTAGAAAAAAGTTTAAAAGTCGAAGGCGAATTTAGAGTAGAATCGGAGGTCGTTCGGTCGAGAGGTGACGTTAAAGGTGACAGTGATAACTTAGTTAAGCGCTCACTTCGAGAGCGTACTAATTCGCATCCGATTCGAATTCGAATAAAAAAGAGTATAGGTTTAAAAAAGTTTAAAAGTCGAAAGTGAATTCAGAGTATAGTCGGAAGTCGTTCGGTTGAAGGTGACAGTGATAACTCAGTTAAGAGCTCACTTCGAGAGTGTACCGATTCGCATCCGATTTAAATTCGAATAAAACAACTAGCCTACCAGATGTAAAAGAAAGTAAGTTTGTCCGAACTCAGGTCGGCGGAAGTTCAAAGTAGAGTCGGATAGTGCTCGGTCGAGATTAACAGCGATAACTCAATTAAGAGCTCACTTCTAGGTTTCGTCCTAATGGAGAGCGCGTTTCAACCGATTCGCATCCGATTCGAAAAGTTCACTAAAAGAGTATAGGTCTAAAAAAGTTCAGAATAAAGTCGGAAAAAAAAAAATTCAAAAGCAGAGTCGGAGGCGACTATTGAGAGGTAACGTTATAGGTAACAGTGATATCTTAGCTAAGAGCTTACTTCGAGAGCGTACCGATTCGCATCCGATTCGAATTCTCCGATTCGAATTTATTAAAAGAGTGTAAGTTCGTCTGAACTAAGGTTGGCAGGGACTTAGAGTAAAGTCGGAAACGAAAAGTCGATAATGTCGTAGATAGTAATAACTTAGCTAAGAGGTTACTATCCTTTTAAGAGCGTACTAATTCGTATCTAAGTCGAATTCAGATAAAAAAGAGGACTTCTAGCCCGCTAGAAGTAAAAAGAAAGTAATAAAAGTAAGAAAGACTCTATGCTAGAGTCGGTAGGGTTTCGGCTGGTCAAAACAAAAGAGTTATTACTAAATATTATCAAAGTTTTGCCGTCCGAAGTTCAAGACTATAAAAGGGGTAGTTTCAGCTGGTCAAAGGCGAAGTTGTTACCGAATATTAAAAATGCTATCCGAAGTTCAGGATAACAAAAGGAGGAGTTTTAGCTGGTTAAAAGACAAAGTTATTAATGTCAAAGTTGTTAGAGTTTCGCTGTCCGAAGTTTAGGATAACAAAAAGGAGGAGTTTCAGGTGGTCAAAGGCGAAGTTATTACCGAGTTGTCGAAGTTAAAATTATTATCTAAAGTTCAAGATAACAAAAGGTAAGGATTCAGCTAGTCAAAAGAGTTTGTTACCGAATGCTAAAAACGCTATCTAAAGTTCAAGACAACAAAAAGGGGTACAGTTTCAGGTATAACATATATCAGTACTATCGTAGGAACTGTGTTACTCAGGCCCGTAGGCCGCCTTATTCCCTTTAAGGATTCAGGTCTAAATCGGGGTACTTAAGGACTTATTCGAAATCGTCTTCCGATTCCGATTCTTCATCTTCTGATTCCACTTCTAAAGTGAAGGACGATTCTTTATCGTATCGTAGAGAGTTCAGGGCTAAATCAGACAAGGAGGGGGTATTTTAGACTAATATACTAATATCACGTAACTTAGCGTTTTAGCGTATCTCCTTATCTATAGCCAAAAGATTAGACACTATCTTAGCAAAGTTATAATTCTAGTGTCTCTTCTCTATAGTAGCTAAGTTTTAAAGCTAAGGTATAATCTTTTTCCTATATATATAAGAACCTGTCTAATTTATATACTTCTCTAAGTATAGCCGTACTTAAGAAGCGACTTTTAAATTCGGTAAAAGTTTCTTTAGCGTCTATTCGTAAAGATCTGAAAGCGTTTTAAGCATCCTCTATCTTATAACCGGTTAAAAAGTAGGTATCTAAAAGAGTAACTATCTCTTCTTAATCTTAGAAAGTATTCTAAACCGACTCTAACTCGTATCTAGGCTCTAGGTAGTTCCTAGCTAGTCTAGTTATCGTACTCTAAATAAAGGCTTTATATATTAGAGGTAAACTATAGTAGTTAGTATTCACGTAGAGTCTATCTTATACTAATATCTTCTATTATTAGTATATAAGTGAAATGCCGTTATCTAAAGGTTTAATCTTTTTAGTTATCTTGCTTTTTCGTTAGAGGGTATTCAAAGTAGCTTCAGAGCTATATTAGGTAGAGGAATGTTAGAAGGCATTAGAGGCAGCTACTCGTAGCTAAAAGGGGTATAAAAGCGAAGGTTAGTTTAAACAAATGTTTAAAAGAGAGTAGGATCAGGGAGGGTTTAAAGGCAAAGCGAGTTATTAACTTTAAAATATAAGCTCGCTTATCCGTCTTTCTAGCTTAGCTAGCCGATTCCTTATTTCTTAATTTTCTACTTCTAAAGCTTATATAACCGACTATATCTAGTCTATATTTAAGAAGTCCTACTAGTCTCTTCAACCGTTGTTTCGTCGAGATCTTCTAGATCTTAGTATATAGGTACTATTTAGACGGCTTTCAGAAAAGGGAGTAGCCCTAGAAAGGGGTGGTCGCTTAACGCTATTCAATAGAACTAAATTCGACATTTCAAAGATGTCGATTTTAGAGGAGGGGGAGTAAGATTAGATTTAGAAGCCTTCTAGATAACTATTATAAGTTAGCTTATTTACTAAATCTAGAGTTATTAGGATTCTTAAGAAATACTTAGTATATTCTAATCCCTTAACGTGTACTAAAACACGATTTATACTAGCTATCTATATAGATAACAAACCCTACTATTACTAGCTATCTAGGTAGTCTCTAATTACCTAGCTATATAAGAATGTCGTTATAATATTCTAAATCAAGTATAAATTAACTTCTAAATAAGAAGTAGCAATAAGCTTAAAAAGAGATATTATTAAGACTATTACTAGCAAAGAAGAGTTATTATTTTTATATAATAGTACGAAATATATATAACTATAGTAGAGGTATATAGGAGTGCGTATAGTAGAATAACGTATATAGATACTAGGCTCTAATATAGAAGAAAACAATAACTAGCCTTTTCTAACTCTAGGAGTAGGCTGCTATATATAAGAAGTTTCAGATAATATAAAAGAGATACGAAACCGAACAACGACATACGTCGGCTAATATAAAAGCCTAAACTCTACAAAGTACGTCTGAAAGTCTAGACAGACGTAACCTTCTTAAATTAGATAATATAAAACAACAACTACTAAAAGCTAATATATACGGCATATGTCACGTAATATCAGCTATATAGGACGGCATACTATTATAAGTATTCTTATATAGCTAGGTAATTAGAGACTACTTAGATAGCTAGTAATACTAGGGTTTAGTATTTATATAGATAGCTAGTAAAAATCGTATTTTAGTATACGTTAAGAGATTAGAATACGCTAAGTATTCCTAAGAGTTCTAATAACCCTAGATTCAGTAAATAAGTCGACTTATAATAGTTATCTAGAAGGCTTCCGAATCTGATCTTACCTCTCTCTCTCTCTCTAAATCGATATCTTTAAAATATTAAACCTAGTTCTACTATAAAACGTTAAACGCCTTTTTAAGACTACCTCTCTTTTCAAAAGCTACTTAAATAGCACTTATATACTAAGATCTAGAAGATTCTAATAAAATAATAGTTAAAGAGACTAGTAGGACTTCTTAAATATAGACTAGATATAGTTAGTTATATAAGCTTTAGAAGTAGAGAATTAAGAAATAAGAAATTAGCTAGCTAAGCTAGAAAGATAGATAAGTAATCTTATAATTTAAAGTTAATAAAACACTTTACCTTTAAACTCTCTCTAATCTAACTCTCTTCTACTTCTAAGCTCGAATTTATACCCCTTTTAGCTATAAGCCTCTACTTCTAATACCTTCTAATAACTCTATTCTAGGGCTACTATAACAGTCCTAGTCATATACGTCACTCACGTAACCAGGTTAGCCTAAGACTTTACCGAGGCTTTACTTAATATATATAAATAAAGCTAGAGTACTTATACTCTTTACTTTTCTCTTTAGTTTAGTTTTCTTTAATATTAGATACTATTCTATAAGTACTCTCTTTATATATTTATAGAGAGCTATTATACTAAAACTAAACTCTCTCTCTTTACCTAGAAAGGCTTTTACTAATATCTTAATAATAATATATATATTTACTTATATTAAATCTACTAAATTCACTATCCTTCTCTATAAAGCTTAATCTATTTATATTAAGTAGTAAGGTCTAGCATTCTTCTATTAGCTATATTAAGTCCTTTAAAGGTAATCTATTAACCTAAGAACTATTCTACTCTACTTTAAAGTTAGTAGAGCTAATCTCTCTTCTCTCTTCTATTAATATTATATTCTAATCTAACTTAAGAACTTAACCTAAAAAAACATATATATTAGCTATTACTATATTACTACTACTACCTCCTTCTACTAAGATAACTACTAGTTCCTTATAGTATAAGATCTCTAAATTACCTCTACTTAACTCTACTTTATAATAAATCCTTAAAGTAATAATCTTATTAATAAGTAAAGTTTATAAACTTAAAGTAAATACTTTAAATATAGCTAGTACTTCTTATTAATATACCTCTATTTAGCTATAAACTCTTAATATAACTCGTTCCTCTTCTATAGTTCTATTATTAAAGAAAATAAGTAAAATAGCTAATCCTTACTAATTTACTATAGAAGACGAATTCACCTATATAACCTAGGAAACTAAAATTATAGTAAAGTTATCTATTAATACTAACTACTTTAAGTCTAAGAAAGTAAGAATAAATTTAATTTACTACTATACTTCTAAAAGAGCCTAAAACTATATTTATCTAAGATATAAGTTTAATACTATTAATTAGTTTAATAGCTATAAAGAGATATTAACTTACCTCTAAAATATTACTATTAGCCCTTACTTATACTAAGAAGCTTATATCTAATATTAAGACCTTATTATATTAAAGATAGAAACTTTCTATAACTTCTATACTAAGTTCTAATAACTTATAGATAAAGCTAAAGTTCTTCTATAAGACTAGGTAGAAGACTTATAGAATAAGTTAACCTCTATACTATACTAATCTCTTATTATTACTAAGTTCTAAGCTAAGAGAGATATAAACTCCTTTTATAATCTTATAAGTAGTATTAATAATAACCTTTAAAATCTTACTTCTTAAAAGGTATAAGTAATAAACTTTCCTTCTATCTTAAACCTATATACGCCTACTCCTACGCCTACTAGCTCTTCTTCTTCTATAGCCTCTTTTATCCCTCTTAGACGCCTTAATACCTCTATTATAAATAACTACTTAACTCTAGAACTATTAGATAAGTGCTTTAACTATAGTAAGCCTAGTTATTATATTAAGGATTATCTAAAGCTAAAAATATATAGAGTTAACCTTAAAGAACTTAAAGAAAAAGATACTAGCTTAGAGTTAAGAAACGAAGAAGCTTAAGAGAAAACTCCTTCTTAGGTAAATATAAGATTAATCTCTCTAAGATTAATCTATAGTTATTAATTAGTAGAAAAGCGTTTACTTTACCTAGTATAATAACTATTAATAGATTTAGTATATAAACTACTACTTTTAATAACCTTAGAGTAAATACCTTTTCTTTTATAAATATATAACTTAGTTATAACCTTATAAAGTTTTATAGTTTAAAGACTAAAAGACTTCTTACTCTTATTAAGATTTATAAATATAATAGAGAAATTAGAAGTAAAGCTATATATTATCTCCTTTTAAATTATATCTTAGATAGTTATAAATTCTTTAATATACTATTTATTCTCTTAAACTTAGGTCTATATAATATTATCTTTAACTAGAGGTTTTTTAAGTACTTTTATATTAATATTAATATAACTTATTAGAAACTACTCTAGCCTAATAACCTTAAGTCTTACTTCTTTACTTAATAGCTAACTCCTCTCTCTTAAGATACTATATAACTAAAAGACTCTATACTCTCTTACTAGGATAAAGCTAATACTTATAACTAAGCTATAGAAATAGATAAATAGCACTAATAAGATAGAAGGCTCTTAAAGCCTATAGATTACCTTAAAATTAATATTATAACATTAGCTAGTTATACTCTAACTATATATAGTAAAAGAGGCTATAAGTTCTTAATATAAGTAAAATACTAGGTTATAAAGAAAGAACTTAAAAGCGTTATAAAGAAGATACTTACTCTAGTATACTATTAGAAACTCTTTATCTTAAAGAAGTTAAACCTTATTATTAATATTTTAGCTATTTTAGCTATAAGAATATATTATTACTTACTTTAAAAGAATAGTAAGATATTTACTATAAGTATATATAAAATCAATACTATTATAGCTAATTAAGAACTAAATATAGCCTTTAATATCGCTCTTCCTAATAAGTACTAAGACTTTAAAGAGGTATTTTCTAAAGCTATCTTAGACACTCTCCTACCTTACTAATACTATAACTATAAGATTAATCTTAAAGGTTTAAATACTCTTAGATATTCCCTTTTATATAAGATATTTATAAAAGAGTTATTAGCTATAAAGGAATATATCTTAGAGAATCTTTATAAAGAGTTTATTAAATATAGCTAGTTTCTTTTTACTACTCTTATTTTATTTATAAAGAAAGTAGATAAAAGGCTATATTTCTATATTAACTTCTAAAAACTTAATAATCTTACTTAAAAAGACTACTATTTATTACCTCTAATTAATAAAACACTTATATATATTAGTTAAGCTTATATTTTTACTAAGCTAGACATTTAGTAAGCCTTCTACTATATATAAATAGATCTAGATACTAAGGAATTAACTACTTTTTATACCTATTATAGAATATATAAGTATAAGGTCCTACTATTTAGTCTAATAAATAGCCTATCTATCTATTAATACTATATAAATAACGTCTTATTTAACTATTTAGACAACTTCTACTCTATCTACTTAGATAATATCTTTATTTACTTATTAAATGTTCTTAAATATAAAGAGTATATATAAAAAGTCTTTTAATATCTTAAGAATACTAAGTTATAAGTTAATATTAAGAAGTATAAGTTTAATATTAAGAAGATAAAATATCTTAGGTTTATTATTAATACTAATAGTATTAAAGTAGACTCTAAAAAGGTCTTAGTAGTATAGAAATAGTAAGCTTTAAAAATAGTAAAAAGTGTTTAAAGCTTTCTTAGCTTCTATAACTTCTACTAAAAGTTTATCTAAAACTACGACGTAATTATAAAGCTCTTAGTATATCTAATATAGAATAATATACCTTTTAATTTTAATAAGAAGTACTAGGAAGCGTTTAAAGACCTAAAAGTAGTACTTACCTCTATACTAATCCTCTACTACTATAACGGCACGAAATATACACTATAGAAGAAGAGGTATATAAGAGTACGTTCGAGACTAAATAACGTGAGTAGATATAAGGCTTTAATATAGAAGAAAACAATAACTATCTCTCTTCTATACCGAATATAAACGTTTATATATAAGAGGTTAGAAGCTTCTAAGTTCTAATAATAATAATAACTAAGCTCTACTTAATATAGCTAATACTAAATAATAAGAGCTAAAAAGCTAAATATATAACCTCTAAACTTTTAGAAAGCTAAATATATAATATCTAACTCTTAATTCCTTCTATATATAAATATTAGATATTAATACTTTTAGTACTTTGCTTATATAAGTATTAGTTATTTATAATCTCGGCTCTAGAGGTATTAGAGATATTAGTAGTACTTAAGAGTATTAGTAGTTTTATAAATACTAATAATTTAGAATAGTGTTATTATATAATAATCTAAGATAGTATACTATTATATCCTCTCTCTTTTAAAAAGACTTATTCTAAGTCTTCGGTTATTAATTAGTATAGTATTAGGTCGATTAGAATATTATTTATCTCTTTATTATAAAGAATGTGATTTATCTACTATTATAGTATATAGTAGTTAGAGTAGAGTTAGTAGCTAGTAGTATTATTATTTTAAGAGCTAATTACTCTTTGTTTACTACTATATATTATATAATAATAAAATACGAATAGAAGAGAGGCTAATAATTAGCTATAGAGTAGAAAGTAGTATACTACTATAAAGTTGTCGTATTCTTACTATTATCGTATATTATAATAGTAATTATTAAGTAATAAATAATAATTATAAAGTAATAGCTATTATTATAAGTAGTATATTAGTAGACGACTTTTCTCTAATTCTAACTTCTCTTCTTCTTTTCTTTTTATCTAAATAATATAAATAGTAAGAATATCTTCTAATTAGATATATTCTTATATACTAACTTATCTCCTAGAATATATATATATATTATATATATATATAAAAGTAAGTTCTTCTCTTCTTAATCGAATCTAATTTAGAGCTAATCTAATATAGTAAAATACCTCTTCTCTATCCTCCTAGTACGCTTCTAGCTACCTACTAAGTCTACTATATTTAGTACCTTTAGGTAAAATCTTAGAATAAAGATTATATATATGCTTTTAAAAAGCTAAAGTTAAAGAAGTATAGGTACTATATAGAGTAGAATACTATGTATATTCTAGTAGGTTTAATTCTAAATATATACTAAATCTATTCTAACTTAGGTAGTTACTATAGTTTATAAGAAAGGAGTTTAGTAAGCTTAAGCTTAAGAAAGAGAAGAGAGAGATTAAGAAAGCTATTAAAGCCTTAGATAAGGTATTAGTTATTACTAGTATAAAAGTACTAAAGAATAGTTTAAAGGTATAGTTTACTCTTTTAGAGGAGACTCGAACACTTTATACTAAGGTTATTATAAGTACTTCTTACTTATTAGAGAGGTTTTAATTACTAATATTTAATAGTCCTTATACTATACTATAGAGAGTAAGACCTTTATCTAAACCTAGGTTTAGATCTTCTTTAAGGCCTACTTAAAGAGTTTATAGGCGTCTTCTCTAAAGCTAGTTATAGAAGGTTACTAAAGTAAGAAGCGTCTCTATAAGAAGGAGATAGTAGAGAAAGAGCTAATTTAAGCTCTTTACGTTTAAGAGAGTAGAGAGGAGAATAATAAGTTAGAGAAAGAAGAGGCTATAGCTTAGAGAGAGTTAGTAGGCTCTATTTTAGTAGTAACTTAGTCTTAGTTCTTTACTTTATTAACTTTAAATATTCTTACTAGTTAGTATTTTATCTTAGGTTTTTATTATAAGTTCCTTATTAAGAGTAACTAGAATTAGAAAGTATTAATAGAGTTTTATAAATTAACTCTTTTACCTAATTCTTATCTAATTCTTATATATTAAGTTATTTAGAGAGATATTAGAGTAGTCTTAGCTCTTCTAGATATTTAGTATAAAAGTCTCTTAGATAATATAGTAAACCTTAAAAATTATCTATAGAATACTAAGTAAGATCTAAATTATATCTAACCTATTTTACTTAATATTATAGCTATCTTCTAAAAAGTCTACTACTAAGTATTTCTTATACCTTCTATTCTTATATACCTTTAATAATATCTAGTAGAGGCTTTAGAGCCTCTTATCTTAATAAGAGAGTGTTTAGATCTTTTAAAAGTATATTAGAGATAAAAACATTATAAATTAATAATCCTTCTAGAAGTTTTAGCCTATAGAAGTGTCTTATACAATCTAGTATTTTAAAAGGTCCTATCTACTATTTAGTAAGCTTTTAGCTAAGACGATTTATCTTAAGATTCTTAGTAGATAAGTAGACTTTATCTCTAATATCCTAGTTAATAGCTCTTTAGTATTAATTTATACTATTCTCTATTCTTTTCTAAGCCTTATCTATATTATCTTTAGCTATTCCTTAAATAGAGTATATATATTAAGCTACTTTTACTACCTTATTATAGTTAAGACGTTTCTAAGGAATAGACGTCTTTAACGTATTCTAGTCTTATAAAGTCCTTAGGTCGAGTTTAAACTTAAGCTAATAAGAGGTTATACTAATAGATAAGTATAGAAGTGTTATTTATACTCTATCTATTAAAGAGATTAATTTACTCTAGTTATCTTAGTAGTAGTTTATAAAGAGCCTTAGTCTCTAATTAATATATTAGTTTATTATCTCTATCTATCTATCTATTTATTTATAATAGGTAGTACTAAGCTTAAGCTTAATACTAATTATTTAATAAAATTTAGTCTAAAATAATAATATAAATTAAGGTTCTTAATTAAACGTAATTGATTTAGAGTAGTAACTAAAATAGTAAATCTATTAAATAAAGAGTTTAGCTAAGCTTTTAGCGTCTATAGTCGAGTAGTAGAGTATTAATACTAAATCCTTTCTAAGTTAGTTAATAAATACTAGTATAATATTAAATCTATGTTTATCTTTTAAGAATAATTTAAAATCTATATATAAATATTATATAAGATAGTCGAGTATAGGTAAAGAGTAAAAAAAGCCTTATTACTTAGTTTATTAAGAATAAGAGTATTTATAAGCTTAATAATTCCTTATATACCTCTTATAGTCTAAACCTAGTCTAACCTAGTAGTAGTATTATACTAATAACTAGTATATCTTTTTTATACTTAGGTAAGTACTAGATACTTAATTATAGACTTCTCTAATTAGCTTTATATAGAGTTTAGTATTTCTTTAAACGTAAAGTCGATTCTTAAAAAGGAGTAAATTATCTAGTAAGATAGAGTATCTATCTAGAAGTTTATAACGTTCTTTCTAAAAGAAGTATAGGTTATCTTCTTTTAACTTCTAAATTATATTTAAACTTAATTCTAGAATAATATCTATTATATTAAGAGATAGAGACTATTCTTATAAAAAGATCTAAGTAAGTTTAGTATTAATTTAGAGGTCTAACTAATTAGGTCTTAAGAGAGTATATAAGTAGCTATCTAATTTAGCTTAATTATAGGTTTTTAAGTCTTATTTATATTAAGTTAATATATCTACTTTTTAATTACTCTTCCTAGATATAAATTAGATCTAAAAGTTAAAGTTTAATAAAAACTCTATTTATTAGACTTACTTAGCTATAAGTAGCTTAATTATTATAAAGTATTCTAATAATCTATAGTTTAAATATATATTAATATACTTCTAATATAATATAAGTTTAGAGCGCTATTTCTTAAAAGCTTTTATAATAGTAGATAATTCTTTATTATAGATCTTCTAATTTAATTCGTAGCTAACTAGGACGTATAAGTAGAACCTAATAAAGTATTAAAGACTATTATATTATTATAAGAATATACCTACTATTACTCCTTCTAAGAAGTCTATTTCTACCTTTATATTATAATTAGAGTTAAAGTAGTATAAGGTTTATATAGTAAGTAGCTTAGTTCTTAATACTTTAAAAGCTTTATTATATTTAAATGTCTATAAAAACAGCTCTATAAGGTATATTATTATAGTTAGAGGTTTAGTAATTTTAGTATAACTTTTAATAAATTATTTATAGAATCTTATAAACTCTAAGTAAGACTTTACACCTATTATAGTATTAGGTTAAACCTAGTTTTATAAAAGCTCTACTTTTTTAAGATTAACTTTAAGTCTTTTTATAGTTAAGATAAATCTTAAGTATTTAACTCTAATAATACTAAATTTACTTTTCTTAATATTTATCTAAAGTCCTACTTCTTAGAGCCGATTTAGAACCTTCTTAACCTATTCCTTATATTCTTTAATAGTATCTAAATAAATTAAAATATTATCTAAGTAAGTAATATAGAAGTTATCTAAATAGTTAATTAAGACATTATTTATATAATATTAATAGATAGTAAGGCTATTATAAAGTCTAAAAGAAAAGACCTTATATTTATATATACTATACCTAGTTCTAAATATAGTTATCTCTTCTAAGTTAAGGTCTATTTAAATATAATAAAAAGCTTATTTAATATCTAATTTAGTAAAGATTTTAGCTATCTTTATCTTAGAAAGGAGCTCGTTAATATAAGGGATTAAGTAGAGATTATTTTAGGTTAAAGTATTTAGCTTTCTATAATTAATATAGAACTATAACTTATTACTATTAGCCTTTTTAATAAAGAGTACTAAAAAGGTAAAAGAGCTATTACTATTAATAATAAACCTCTTATCTAGGTTCTTTATAAGATACTCCTTTATAGCTTTAAGCTTTATAGTTAACTATTAATATAGAGATAAAAAGGAGTTAGAAAGTAGCTTATTTAAAGTAATCTTATAGTTGTATTTATAGTAAAGAGAGAGCTTATTAGAAGCTACTTTTAAGAACACGTTTTTATAAGATAAGTAATACTTTAGAAGTTAAGCTTATATTAGAGCTCTTATCTTATTATTATCTTAGAGAGAGGCTAATCTCTTATTAATAATCTAATCTAGTTTATAGAAGCTTATTATATAAAATTCTAAATTAGGCTATTTTATATTATAATATATTACGTTTACGCTTATTTTATAGATAAAAGAGTATAGAGTCTAGCCTTTTAAGGCTATATTAGTAGTTTATAGAAGCTTTAGACTAAAATTAAATATTAAAATTTTAAGAAGTATTATTATAGATAGAAATAATAACTTAGCTATATTTATAAGTCTACTCTTTTTACGTCTTTCTTATTACTAGATAGTATATTCTCTTCGATTTATATCTAACTAGTAATTTAAAAAGAGTTTCTAGTTCTAGCTAGAAAGAGAAAGTAAAATTTCCTTACTATAGTAAGGAGTTAGAGAGTAATTAACTAGCTAAGTAATCTAGCTCTTTAAAGAGTTAAGGAGAACTTTAAAGTAGTTTAACTACTTATTACTAATAATTAGGTCTTATTATCTAAGGTCTAGAATAATAAAGAGGTAGTTAAAGATATAACGTTTATTAATATTTAAATATAGTTATATAAACTAAGTTACTTAGCTTTTAATACTATTATTATATTTATAAATAGATACTATATATAGTAATCTCTAAATCTTTAAACCTATTATCTTAGATAAGTATAGAGCTAGAGGCTGATTTAGAAATAGGTACTCGTTTACTCTTATATCTACTAAAGCTTATATTTTAATACTATATCCTTATATACTAAGAGTAGTATTTATAAGGAATTGTTTTCCTCTTATAAGCTTAGAAAGATCGAGTCTAGCTAGATTATATTTATATAAGCCTAGGAAGGAATTTTTACCTAAGCCTCTTCGTTTTCCTCTTAACTTAGCTTAGAGTTAGAGTACTCTTTAGAAGGTTATTCTTTTTTAGATTAATTATCTATTTTATTAATAGTAAGAAGATTAGAGTAATTAGGTTTAAAATGCCTAGGCTTACTATAATAGTAATACTTTATACTAGTAAGAACTTAGTCTATTAATATAGTCTTTAATTTTTTATTAGTAGAAAATAGTCTAAGAGTTTATAAAATCTTCTAAGATATAGGATTAAGTCTATATAAAGGTAAAGAGGTTTTTAGAGTAGAGCTAAGTAAGGATTAAAAAGTACTTATCTTTTTAAATAACGAGGTTATACTAATTAGTTTAGCTATAGTACTAGTTATAGATAACTCTATATTTTAGTACTTCTCTTTATTTAAGGCTAAAAGATATACTATTATTTTATTAAAATTATAATTCTAATCTCTCTTAGCTAAAGTAAAGCTACTTTAGAGCTATAGTATAATCTTATTCTATATCTAGTAAAATCTTTCTAACTCTAGTATTCTCTTAAGTATAGCTATACTTAAGAAGCGTACTCTAAAATCTAAAAAAGTTTCTCTTATATAACCTTTTCTACTTATTTATAAGGCTTAAAATTTATTTCAAGTATCCTCCTTCTTATAACTAGTTAAGAAGTAGGAATTAAGAAGTTCGATTATATCTTATTAATTTTTAAAAGCTATATTATCTATATCTAACTTATATTAAGACTCTAAGTAGTTCCTAGTAAGTTTTATAGTTATTCTTTAAATAAGAGCTTTATAAGTTTTAAGTATATAATAATAGTTAGTATTTATTTAGAGTCTATTATATATAGATATCTTCTATTACTTATAAGTAGGTAAAGTACTATTATTTAAAGGTTTAATTTTCTTTATAATTTTACTTTTAATAGATTAAAAGGCTTTTAGAATACTTTTAAGTTATAAGCGTAGAGTAGATCGTTATAAGAAAGAAATATTAGAAGTAGAGTCTTATCTCTAATAATAGTTAGAAGAGATAGAAGAAGGTGTTTATATAAGTTAGATAAGACTTAGACTATAGTTATTATTTAGTACTTATTAACTAATTTACTATACTAAGTCTAATAATTAGGTAATTCGATTATCTTACTCTAAAATTCTCTATTCTTTTTCTTAATCTTTAGTCTTTATAGCTTAGATTATATCTTATATCTTATCTATATTAGAGAAGTTCTATTAATCTCTCTAGCTTCTAAGTATAAGGCCTTTACCTTTATTATTCTTAGGCTTCTTAGTATTCTTAGAAGTATAGTACTAAGTTAGAGACCTTTTAGTAAAGGCTTAACTTTATTACTTAAAAAGAGGCTCTATACTTAGGAGTAGAGCTTAGAAGAGACCTAGAGTCGCTCTGGATTCTAATATATTAAATATTAAATTAAGAAGAGAGGTAAAAGAAGTAATTTAAGAGTTTTTTAAATAACTATTTATATTATTAACTATCTAAATTATATATAGTAATCTCTATATAGAGAGGGTTATTAGAATTCTTAAGAATACTTAGTATATTCTAATCTCTTAATATATAAGATACGATTTTTACTAGCTATTTATATAGATACTAAACCCTAGTATTACTAGCTATTTAAGAGATTTCTAGAATCCTAGCTATTTAAGAATATATTATTATAGTCTAATTCTAGGCTAAATCGAAATTAAAACAAAAAAAGCAATAATAAGCTTAAAAGAGATATTATAAAAGCTATTACTAGTAAAAAAGAGTTATTATTTTTATATAATAGTACAAAATATATACTATAGAAGAAGAGGTATATAGAAGTATATTTAAGACTAAATAACGTAAGTAGATATAAAGCTCTAATATAGAAGAAAATAATAACTGTCTCTCTTCTATACTAAATATAAACATCTATATTTAAGAGGTTAGAAGCTTCTAAGTTCTAATAATAATAATAACCGAGCTCTATCTAATATAGCTAATACTAAATAATAAGAGCTAAAAAGCTAAATATATAACCTCTAAACCTTTAGAAAGCTAAATATATAATATCTAACTCTTAATCCCTTTTATATATAAATATTAGATATTAATATCTTTAGTACTTCGCTTATATAAGTATTAGTTATTTATAATCTCGGCCTTAGAGGTATTAAAGGTATTAGTAGTACTTAGAGGTATTAGCAGTTTCGCGAATACCGATAATTCAGAATAGTACTATTATATAATAATCTAGGATAGCGTACTATTATAACTACTACACTCTTAACCTCTCTATTATAATTAAGATAAACGCTTTAAATAAAATTATTACTAGAGTATTATAATAATAATAAGCTAATAGAGAATAGTACCTTATAGCCTACTTTAGTAAGACTATATCTCTAGTTAAGTATAACTACGAAATATATAATAAAGAGCTACTTACTATTATATACTTACTTATAGAATAGAGACTAGAACTATAAAGTACTTATTTAAAAATCTATATTTATACTAATTATAAGACGCTTAAGTACTTTATAACTACTAAGTAACTTACTACCTATTAAGTAAGATAGACTAAAGCCTTAGCTAAGTACTATTTTATTATTATATTCTATTTAAGATATAAGAATAGTAAAATAGATACTTTAACTTATAAAGTAAATAAGATACACTTATAAAAGGAACTTAAAGAGTAGTACTAGACCTATATACTCTTAATAAAGGAATAAGTTAATATAAAAGCACTTAAAGACCTAGAGATTAAATAAGCTCGATTATACTAGCTCTAGTTAATAATAACTACTTCTAAGAATTATTTACACTTTTAGAACAAATCTACTAAGTAAATAAGAATACTATAACACTTTAAGCTATATAAACATAAGCTAAAACTAATACTAATTCTCTATATACCTTAGAAGAAGGCCTTTTACTTTACTAAAACTACTTAGTAGTACTAGATATAGATATACTAAGAATAGACCTAATTTATAAGGCTTATAATTAAATACTTTTAGCTTATCTAAGAAAGGATAAGACCTACTAGATTCTACGTTTAAGATATATCTAGTAAAATATAAAAGCTAATATCGTAAGATATATATAAAACTATTATAAATATAAAAGAGTAGACGTTCTTTAAGATAAAATACCTAGCTATCTACACCTACTCTTAGTACTACTATATATATAGTAATATATAGTTATAGATTTTAAGTCTTTTCTAGTTAATAAGTATAGTTATAATAACGTGTTTATAATAATAAACTACTTATTTAAATAGTCTATTTTAATACTCTATTATAAGAATATTACTTTTAAACAGATAATAAGGTTATATATTAAACACGTTCTATAATACTATAGGATTCTAGAAAGTATAATATTAAATAGAGGCTCTTACTTTATCGCTACGTTCTAGAAAGAGCTTACTTAAATCCTAGGTATTCAGCTTCGACTCTTAACTATAAACTACACTTAAATAGATAGCTAGACCGAGATTATAAATTAATATCTTAATTAGCGCTTATAGCTATATATTAATTATTATTATACTAATTAGTCTAAGATTCTTCTAATAATAGACTATATATAGTTAGTACTACTTTATAGTACTATTAGAATATCGCTTTTTAAGTTATAAAAGAGATATATACTAAGAACCTCGTTTAACTAGTAAACACTAGAACTAGCTAATATAAAAGAACAGCTATTATAAGAAGAGGCTATAGTAGTTATAAAGATAATCTAGAAGGTCTTAGACGTTAGCTAAGTAAATATATTAAAAGCTTAATAAAAGAAGGAATAAGATATAAATAAATATAGATAAGGTATCGATTTTAGAGTAGAAGATATAGTCTTTATTATAATAAAAGACTAAGTAACTTAATAACTAAGCTAAAAGCTAGATTACTAGATAGCTAGCCTTTTTAAGATTCTTAAAGAAGTAGGTTCTACTTTCTAATTATAACTGCTAGCTTCTATTAAAGTTTACTCTATCTTCGCTTTTAAGAAGTTATATAAGGCTATAGATAATCCCTTACTAAGATAGGTAGTTATACTACCTCTATTAATTATTATAAATAAAGAAGAGAAATAGGAGATCGGAGAAATACTAGCTAGTAAGAAGAGATAGTAGTCCCTCTATTACTAAATTAAGTAGAAAGGTTATAATAAAGATCTTAATTAGTATCTAGCTTAATAAATAATATATATACTATAACTAGTAGAGAGATTCTATTTAGAGAAGCTAAAAATAGCTAGTCTCTTAAAAGCTCTTCTACTATAGAAAGTAGTATATAAGGCTAGAAGAGAGGATTATAGCGAGCTAAAGCTTAATACTTCTATATTAAAAGAGGATAAAGCTACTTAGTTATAGAGAGCCCTTTTAAAGAAGAGGTAGTATAATAGTCCTAGTTATATATATTACTTATATAACTAGGTTAGCCTAAGGCTTTGCTAAGGCTTTGCTTAATATATATAAATAAAGCTAGAGTGCTTATACTCTTCGCTTTTCTCTTTAGTTTAGTTTTCCTTAATATTAGGTACTATTCTATAAGTACTCTCTTTATATATTTATAGAGAGCTTTTATAACTACCTCTCTTTTTAAAAGACTCTCTAAACTCTCTTTAATCTATAACTATATACTAAGACCTAGAAGATTCTAATAAAATAATAAGTAAGACTTCTTAAATATAAATAATATATAGACGAGATAGTAGTATAAAAATAAAGGATAAAATAATTAGTTAGATAAGATAGATATAATTATAAGTAAACTATAAAGTTAATAACTTAAAAAACACTTTGTCTTTAAACTCTTACTAATCTAACCCTTTTTCGAACCTTTATTTAAACCCTCTTTTACTTTTTAAAGCCTACGTTTAGACCTCTTTTACTTATAAGCCTTTATCTCTAATACCTTCCTACTACTTCTTAACTCTTAAATTAGATACGAATTAGTTAAAATACGCTTTCTATTAAGACGAAACTTAGAAGTAAGCTCTTAGCTAAGTTATTACTAATAATTCTAACTAAATATTATCTAACTCTACTCTAAACCTCTCTTAAACTAAAAGACTACGATTACTTAGTTGTGAACTAAGTCTTAGTAGCTAGTATAAAGGTTAAAAGAGATAGAAGTAGAATTAGAATAAGATTATACTAAAGAAACTTTTACTAACTTTAAAAGGTTACTTTTTAAGTATAGCTATACTTAAAGAGATACTAGAATCGAAAAGGTTCTTTTATATATAAAATAAAATAAGATTATACCTTAGCTCTAAAACGCGTTTACTACTCTTAAGAGATACTAAAATTATAACTTTACTAAGATAGTAAATAATCTTTTAACTATAGATAAAGAGACTTGCTAAAACGCTAAGTTACGAGATATTAGTACTACGGTTTAGAATACCTCTCTATCTAGCTCTAAACTCCTTATAATATAATAGCGAATCGTCCTCTACTTTAGAAGTAAAATCGGAATTAGAAGATAAATAAGTTCTTAAGTATCTTAAAAAGAACAAGGCAGCCTATAGACCTAAGTAATATAGTTCCTATAATAGTACTAATAAATATTATACTTAAAACTATACTCTTTTTTATTATTCTAAACTTTAGATAGTATTTTTAAATTTAGTATTAAGTCTTTTAACTAGCTAAAACTATCTCTTTTTATCTCTAGATACTTAGATAATAATTTTAACTTTAATAACTTAGCTATAACTTTGCTTTTAACTAGTTAAAACTACTTCTTTTGTTATTCTTAGATATTTAAACAACTCGATAAACTTTAATAATAACTCTTTTATTTTAACTAGCTAAAACCCTACTAACTCTAATTAGAGTCTTATAGTCTTTACTTTCTTATCTTCTTTTACTTCTAGTAGAGCTAGAAGTTCTTTTTTCATCTAAATTCAACTTAGATACGAATTAGTATACTCTTGAAAGAATAGTGACCTCTTAGCTAAGTTATTACTATCTATGATATTATTAACTTTTTGTTTCTAACTTTACGAATTTGAATTCGAGTTAGATACGAATTAGTATATTTTCAAAGTAAGCTCTTAACTAAGTTATTACTATCACTTATAACGTTATCTCTTAATATTCGCTTCTGACTCTACTCTAAATTCACCTTCGAGTTTTGAATTTTTTGAACTTTTTGAACTTATTAAACTTATTAAACTTTGAACTTTTTCTAACCTACTAGACAGGATTAGACTATACTCTTTTAGCAAATACGAATACTTATACTTTAATATTAAAGGATTTAAAACAAAGTCTCTTTTATAAGTATTTATAAACTAGGTTAGATATAATTTAGATCCTGTTTAGTATTCTATAGATAATTTTCAAAGTTTACTATATTATCTAAGAGACTTTTATATTAAATATCTAGAAGAGCTAGGACTATCTTAACTCCTTTCTAAATAGATTAATATATAGGAATTAGATAAGAATTAGGTAAAAGACTTAATTTATAAAACTTTATTAATACTCTTTAATTCTAGTTACTCTTAATAAGAAACTTATAATAAAAACCTAAGATAAAACACTAACTAGTAGGAATATTTAAAATTAATAAAGTAAAGAACTAAGACTAAGTTACTACTGAAATAGAGCCTACTAACCCTCTCTAGGCTATAGCCTCTCCTTTCTCTAACTTATTATCTTTCTAAGTATAAGAAGCCTAAATCAGCTCTTCTTCTACCTTCTTCTTATAGAGACGCTTCTTATCTTAGCAACCTTCTATAACTAGCTTTAGAGAGGACGCTTATAAACTCTTTAGATAAGCTTTAAAGAGGACCTAAACCTAGGTTTAGATAGAGGTCTTACCTTTTATAGTATAATATAAGAACTATTAAATATTAGTAACTGAAACTACTCTAATAAGTAAGAGGTACTTATAGTAACCTTAGTATAAAGTGCCTAAGTCTTCTCTAAGAAGGCGAACTATACCTTTAAACTATTCTTTAGTACTTCTATACTAGTAATAACTAATATCTTATCTAAAGCCTTAGCTGTCTTCTTAATCTCCTCTTTCTTCTTCTTAAGCTTAAGCTTACTAAACTCCTTTCTAATAAACTATAGTAACTACCTAAGTTAAAACGAATTTAGTATATATTTAAGATTAAACTTACTAGGATATATATAGTATTCTACTTAATATAGTACTTGTACTTCTTTAACTTTAGCTTCTTAAAAGTATATATATAATCTCTATTCTAAGATTTTACCTAAAGGTACTAAATATAGTAGACTTAGTAGGTAGCTAGAAGCGTACTAAGAGGATATAGAAGAGGTATTTTACTATATTAGATTAGCTTTAAATTAGGTCTAATTAAGAAGAGAAGAACTTACTTTTATATATATATATAATATATATATATGTTTTAAGAGATAAGTTAGTATATAAGAATATACCTAATTAGAAGACATTCTTACTATTTATATTATTTAGATAAAAAGAAGAAGAGAAGTTAGAATCGAGGAAAAGTTGTCTACTAATATACTACTTATAATAATAGCTATTACTTTATAATTATTATTTATTACTTAATAATTACTATTATAATACATAATAATAGTAAGAATATAATAACTCTATAGTAGTATACTACTTTCTATCTACTAGCTAATTATTAGCTTCTCTTCTATTCACATCTTATTATTATATAGTATATAGTAGTAAATAAAGAGTAATTAGCTTTTAAATAATAATACTACTAGCTACTAACTCTATCTTAACTACTAGATACTATAATAGTAAGATAAGTTATATTCTTTATAATAAAGAGATAAATAATACTCTAATTAATCTAATACTATACTAATTAATAATCAAAGACTTAGAATAAGTCTTTTTAAAAGAGAGAGAATATAATAGTATACTATTCTAGATTATTATATAATAGTACTATCTTAAATTATTAGTATTCGTAAAACTACTAATACCTCTAAATACTACTAATACCTCTAATATATCTAAAGCTAAGATTATAAATAACCGATACTTATATAAGTAAAGTACTAAAGGTATTAATATCTAATATTTATATATAGAAGGAATTAAGGTTTAGATATTATATATTTAGCTTTTTAAAAGTTTAGAGGTTATATATTTAGCTTTTCAGCTCTTATTATTTAGTATTAGCTATATTAAACAGAGCTTAGTTATTATTATTATTAAAACTTAGAAGCTTCTAATCTCTTATATATAGACGTTTATATTTAGTATAGAAGAGAGATAGTTATTATTTTCTTCTATATTAGTACCTAGTATCTATATACGTTATTCTACTATACGTACTCCTATATGCCTCTACTATAGTTATATATATTTCATACTATTATAAATACCGAGTTATATAAGAACCTCTATCTACTAAGCGTATATATCTAGTATCGTGTTTCTGCCTAGAGTATAGTTCTTCCGACTAGTATATACTCTTAAAGAGCTTTAACTCTCAAGAATTATTTAAGAAGTAAGGCCTTTTAATAATTAATCCTCTCTTGAGAATTAAGCTCGCTTAATAGTTAAGGATTTTAAGCCTTAAAATCCTTGATTATCGCCTAACAGTTAAGGCATCTATTAACTCTTATGTAACAATCACTTATGCTTGGTCATCGTGCGATAGTCCACCTCCACTACCTAAACCCTGTAAGGAATAGATCCTATCTGATTTTTGGAGTTCACATCGATACGGAAAACCACTCTGTGTATTGAATATGCTCGGGCCTTAGCATCGCGGGTCAGACAGCGGTTCGGCCTTGGCGCCAAGCATGCCAAGGCCGAATAGCAGCCGCTTCGGCCAGCACACAAAAGTTTTTCGTGATGTTGGTACTAAAGCTATTACTATAAGCTCTTAGGCGCTCTAGCTAAACTTCGCCTACCTCTGCTTGCTCTATATCATCTCTTACTTTTATTAGTCTGCTTTACTAGGCAGATGGAGAGGAACTGAGATAAACCTATTCCGGGTTCAAGCAATATGTTTCACGTCAAACGGGCACTTTATGTTTTTCGTACCATGGGAAGCTTCTTCTTTAAACAAAGCTACATGTGGACCACTGCTTCAGATTCTTCCAGTTCCCCAATCCCTGCTTATATCAGATTTGATTCACACGTGATTACCAACTTGAGCTGCCTAGCTTGATGTCGGTAGAAGACCCTTGGTCCTATTTCCGCTTTTTCTCCTTTCCGCTCATCACACTTGTTTCCTCCAAGAGTGAAAGGCCTGCGATAATATCTTTTGCGAAGGTGAAAATCATGTAACTGGAGATAACACAATATAACACACTGGAGAAAAAGACATGTGGTTAGCAACACTAAGTCTTTTCAAATAGGAAGTAAACACAGTGGGGGAATTCATACAACTCACTTCATGAATCCCCATGTAGCCATAAGTGGCCGCCAATCTGCATGACCAACGTATTTGAAACCCGAGAAACATTCCCTCATCCCTTGTCATTTCATCAGTATAAGAATTCAGGAACTCCCTCCATAACTTTAAACTCACAATAAAGGCATGACTTTGTAAGCGTAACAGTCCCAGCAACGAGTCCCAACACACATGCCAAACCTCCAGTTCTCCCACTCACGCGTCTTCCTTCACCCCGAGTCAGGATAATCCAAAAGTACCACATGTACAGTCCAACTTCAGCCATGTTGATCACTCCTTGGGCAGCGGTCCACCCTTCCTTCTCTAACCATGCTTGCTTGGAATAGATTTTGTCGACAGCTGCATACTTGTCGATGGGATCCCAGATTGGGGAGTGCCATTTGTGACCGAGGAGAGTGTGAGGCCGGAGGAAAATGTAAAGGGAATCCCAAATCGTGCAGGGGAATGTGAATGCGATCCAAAGAAGGACTGGTAACCGAGGGGCGTGTGTCCAAGTCATGGTTACGATTGTGTTTAGGCTGGGGAATTATTTGGTATGATAGATGGATGATGGACAAAGAGAAAGGGAGTTAAGCATCGAGCTAGCTGATGAGAGTGTTGGCTTTAACTGCAAATACGAGGTTCACACCGCTTCCAAGTAGAGTGGCGCCACACCATTCTGCCATCTGCGCCGCAGCCCAAAAGTAGTTCCCTCCCGGGCTTTAAAAAGATTGTTGGAAATTCAATAGACCTTACTCTCTATGAAGGTGAGCGAGTCTCTCAGCTAACTCAGAGCCCAAACTCTTAAATGCTACAATCCCAAAGGGTGTAGGCTGTTCAGCGAACCAACGAGGATCTCAATACATGATCTTAGAAGTTAGGGCCCTATAGTCATTTAACAGAATAAGAGAGCCTTTATCTATAAACGGCAAAGTGAGAAATGTGACAGTTCTTCCATTTTGGTATCGTGGTAAAGAGAGTCATCAATTTGCAAGCTCTATCAGGTGAGCTTAGCTATAATTATTCGGCCATTACCTCACCACCAGGGGGTGTAGGAATTCGTAACTGGTTATAAGTAGAGTACCTTTACGCTACTCTCTTAAATGTTTAACTAAGACTAGGAAAGTTAATTTAATTATCCTACGAGACTAGAATAATAAGATTTATATTATCTTTATTATTCTAGAACAGTTAGGAGAATTATAGAAGGGGAAGGTACCTTAGACTATAGTTACGAATTCCTGCAACCCCTGGTGCCACTACCCCCCTATCTAGAGGTGATTTTTAGTCGTTTAACTACAAAAAGCTCCCTCTTAAAACTTAGCTTAGAGCAAATAATCTTATATGTTGGAGAGAAGAACTTAGAAATTCTCTTTCTCCGTCCATATCCGGAAAAACAGTAATATAGAAGGGTACAGAACGAAGTGAGCGTGTCGAAGTATATCTTTTACATGTGGCCTTGTGCAGAGGTTTACGGCATCTCAACTCAATGGCAAGCCCGTTTCTTAAGCGAGTTGAATCCCGACCGCGATAACGGCAAGTATTCTGTAGATCAGGAAGAACGCGAATGACCAGAGGAGAGTGAATTGAGTCACCGATATTAACCTTGATTTCATTGTCTGTCCACCTGACTCCACCTGGAAATTATTGAAAATCCCTATTATATCTTTATACCAAGTACGATTTCAGCGACCACATGGCAGTCGAAAGGGCTACATTAATATTTGACAGTATGAGAATTAGTGATGAAGGAAGTGATGAAATTTCAAAGCAACCCTATCTACTGTTCAGAGCCTTCAGATCGAATTCTTTGACAACCAATTCTAAACCTTCCTCGTTTTCCTTAAAGAAACTTTTTGGAAGAGTGGTCTATGTGCTCGCGGATAGCGAACGCCCCAAGTGATATCTAACGCCCAAATGAACCTCGGTCGCTCGCTCTAGTTGAAGTGTCGCCCGTAACCAGCGTTCTCCGTGCCCTTGACGACCGGTTCCCTTGTCTTACCTTAGTAGATCAAGGCATTTATCGCACGGGCAAGAGTATATCTTGAAGAACGCGTGGACCATCTCATGGAGGAGCGTACGACGGTATTTTTCCAATCGTTTCTTGGGCGACTTGACTTTGTTTGCTGTCATGGGAAGCAAAAAGAGATCCCTTATCAGAAGATGCACAGCAAAGTTATCGGAATGAGCATAGTACCTCGCCTCTCCAAAAAGCTCAGAATCTTTCCCTTTGAAAGGTGGCGACCGGACAAAGGAGAGACGACAGAGACTTCGCAGTGTACCATTGAAAAAAAAGGTTATCAAATATCTGGAAATACTCAATTAGCAATCCATCCTTTTCGAGGTCTTTTTCGTCGGAGGCAAAAGCTTCGTTCGTAGAATGATATTTTTCAATGGCTTCCTCCTTTAAGGGATGGAGGATCGGCTTTGACAGCTTCCCTAAATAGCTCTCAAGTAAGTTGGCAAGATGAATAAGGCTGCGTGTATAAACAGAAATACCCGAAAGATCAGTGATCGAGTACTTTGCAGGGTGATCCGCCCTTGTTTTCTTTGCCTCCAACTTTTGCTCTTGGACCCAGCGTGCAAATTCCGTGTCTCTTTGAGGGTGACCAAATTGAAAGCAAGGTCGTATACCCTTCGGAAGCTGGTGGTGAAAGTTGCTCATATCGAGTTTGGGATTGCGTATTCTTGTGGTGTTTGAGCGAACGAAAAGTGAAAGTTATATCCAAAATGGGTAATGCTAGAAATATTTTGTTCACCCCCGCCATATCGTTTCTAGTCGTGGAGAATGACTCGTTTGTCTGAGAACAGAGCCTACGTGGGGATGGTAAAAGACATCTTCAAATCTGGACCACCAACTGCTTTCTTTCTTTTGCAACAAACCAAAAATACTATGTTGAACTTTCCAAGAAAATTGCAAAACCACAAGAATTTCCCGCCATGCGTTTATCATAGAAACGAAATTCAAGATGTGTCCAATGACAGCACACTAGAACTTCAAAAGAACTCCAGGGGTTTCACGTTGCTGGAAGTACTCTAAGATTTTCTTCAAATTCAAACTGAAGCTCGATATCTTACTAAAACCTTGTCGTCGTTTCGTTCGGAAAGATTATGTAGTGATTTTTGTACTCGCTTAGTGTTTTGGTTGGGAGGGGGTGTATTTGGAATCCTCCACTTCCTAGCCATTGTCAAAGAGCGAAGATGTATGCTGAAACACCTCACTATTTCTCGAAGCCCCTTGAATGCTCCTCTCGACGTATTCTTGGAATGCATCAAGCAACGCCTTCACAAACCTCAAACCTCCGAACGCTTCTCAAAAACAAAGACACATCTAGATTTCTGAACCCACATCAAACGTCGCATTTATATTCTCCATCACAGCCTCCCACCATTGACCACATTACTTCATCTTTTCAACCCCAAGACAATCTCACAACTTAGCCTCCCCCTTCAAAACCTCCCTCAAAAACACCAACCCTTCCCTAGCAAACGCAACCATATTCCCCTCCCTATCACCCGCCAACCCTGTATCGAGTTCCTTCGTGAAAACCCCCCTTTCGGTTGCAATAGCTAGGGCGACGTATCCCCTGAAGAGATATGATTCATCAGCACTCTGTCTTCTTTTCATTTGCTTTCTCTCTTTGAACCCCCAATTGACAGATTTTCCCCAGAAAAGCCGAGGGTGAAAGAAGGAGGAGAATACTCACGGAGTTCTATTCTTCGTATTCCCTCCCGTGGGACCGGCAGTCCCCGATTCACAGACACAATATGTACCACCTAGTTTCTCTCTTACATTCTTCGCTAGGAAACTGACGACTTCGGGTGTTGGTCCCCGGTAGTTGGTTGTGTGTTCTTCTGTCCAACCAGCTTTCGAAAGGTTAGCAAGTTCTCATTGGTCCACATCTTGATTCAGATTCAAGATCGATAAACAAAATTGAAGAGGAGCAAAGGAACGTGGGGGAGTCGTGAAAGGAGGGAAGATAATCAGTGGAGGAGTAGAAATATGGGAGCATACCAAAAGCAACTCTCGATTCCAAAGTATACAGCTATTCCCCAACACCTCACATCAGCCCAGGCTCCTTCCAACACAAAATATGACGGGGAATGCAGGGAACGTGGAGAGACACACCGTAGCACCGCCCTTATAAGATTTACTCGCACCAGGTGTACTCAAAATACTCGCAGAAATAATACCACCAGCTGCCTGCAGGAGAGTATCGATTAGCTCTATTCGATCTCCGCACACCTCATCTCATGTCTCAACTCGTCTTCGTTGGCCTGCTTTAGCCAAACCTTTCCATTTCACAGCTCCCACAAAACAACTCCAGGGCTTCGAACCACAAGGAAGAAAGAAACCCAAACCCCAAACAGGAAATCGCAAAACACCCAAGTACACAAGCAACCAAAAGTTCCGTCTCCCACCTCCCACCCGCTCCAAAACAATGAACCAGAAGCCCAAAGGCCCAAACAGGAAAAAACATAAACAAATCCTCCAAATCCCACACAGCAAGCCAGCCAAAGCGAAAAACAAAAACAAAAACAAAATGCCAAACTCACAGTCTCAGCCACACAAACACTCTCCCCCTTCTCCCTCAACAATCCCATCACCTCCACCACAACACCCCTAATACTCTCTGGTGGAAACTCGCTGGCTGCCATATGTGCTACGTTCGAGAATTCTTCCAAATAAGTCTCAATTGGAGAGAGTGTTTAGGTCGTAAACCGAGAGTGTACCTATGACGCCTCCAACCACCGGGTCCCACAATTGACAAAGCAAGTGAAAGTGGGTTACCTGGGAACACGGGTAGGCAGTCCTACCGACGGCTAATTGCCGCTTATCCGTCAATCAATAGGGCACTTTCTCTAATGTTTACTATCAGCTCCAAAATACGAACGAACCGCTAATTATACTATACTACTCAATTCAAACCGAAATGAGCGGTTGTTCCAACACAGCAAGGAAATTAGTATGAGCCAAAAACCAGCTGTTCCAACGATCTAGGTTGATTTTCGACTTGAGAAAGCGGGAAGGACGGCACACATGCCCACGCATACTTTGGGGGCTATGGTATCAATGCAAAAGAAGTCAGCAGGAAGGCTAGCTTGTTGTTTGATAGCATATTTTATCTGAAAGAAATTCGAAAAGCTGCATTTGCTTTCTTCACATGAGCATTCGCAACTCCTCTTGTGCATCTCTTTGCTAGTAAAAAGTGTTTGTTTTTTGCATGGGACCAAAGGCTCATTGACTTTTGAGCTGGACCAGATTGTACATAAGCCCGTGCGATCCTCAAATTCTAACCAGAAGTCATCTCTCATGTTCCTGAAATCAAACAGAACCAGGCAGCTCTCCACAGAAGCTGCCACACAAAAACGAAAGCCATCCACGCTGGGGACCACGAGCAGTATGTCCCGGAGTCATCGTTCTGACAAGGAAAAGTTCAACGACACCACTACTTTCCAGCAGGTCTTCATTCCAAGGTGGCAGCTCGGCTTGCCAGGGGTTGAAGAATTGCCCCCTCTCTCAGTGTACGTTCCAGCGCCCCGCCCTCACATTGGTACCCAGCACCCAGTCAAGAACCAAGCATTGAGCCGCACTACACAACGAACCGAATCAATGTACGACAACGGAGAAAGTCACCAATCGCGGAGAGAGGTTCCTTCCTTGAAATATGCCATGGGTGTATTGCATCGGGAGCTGGACAATGCCACGTCATTCTACAAAGGTTTCAAGGACAGTTTCGACAAGGAAACACGCGAACTCACCTACATCCCCAAGGACAAGCTGGATGATATCTGGGCGGAGAGGGTGAATGAGAAATGTCAGGTAGACGACGAACCTGCTGGTACCGACGAATTTGACAATACCGACACATCTCAGGCCAATCAACCTCGGGCTCAGCAACCAAAATTCTGGAAGGGGTTTGTGGACACCAAAAGAAATGTCGTTCGCTCTGCCGATGAAGTTCTCGACTCCATAGCCCTCTCGAGGAAGAAAGCGGCCGATTCCAGCACCCAGATCCATGCTATTCCAGCAAAGCACTTTCAAGATAAAGTTTCCTTCGCCATTGATCAAGCGAGGGAGCTCATGGACCTGGCAATGTTATCACCCGATGCATGTGCGGCACTATCTCGCGAATTGGGATCTCTGAAAGATTTGGTCAACCCCAGAAGTGAGGCTCTGAAAGAGTTGTACACGTCCAAAGGCTTGGATGACGAAAGCTGAGGTACGAAGGGTTCCCGCGAGTGGTTGGGTGGAAGGGGGTGAGGATCGAGGTATGTGTGGATTGTGGTTCGACCTCACCTTTGTTGGATGGACGAGATTGGATGTGCGGAGGGACAATTGGTCGCCGGGCGATATTCTCGGGGTTCGAGGAAGACGGGAATGGGTGGGAAGGTCGTGGGTAGAGAGATGCGTTCCTAGTGTCGTCGAGTCATAATCTCAATTAGCAGTATCCTTTCTCCACTACGCGAACAGAATCAAATGCCTTACCTTTTGAAAAAAGATGAGTGAAGCGTCGTCCTCAACAGAGTAATCGGAATCGAATTGTACCTGTCCCAGGGCCACAAGTGACCAAGGAACCAGCACGCCGCGTATTGCACTTAAGTGTCGCGCCGTAGCGCACACAATCTTCGCAATGGCCCTCCCATAGGAACACGCACACTAACTTGCCCCCGCAAGCAGGTATATAGAAGGTGACGTGCCCTGCTTTTCTGATGCCAATTGCAGACGTGAGATCACGCCGAACCCTCGCGGGCAGACCTATCACTCTGCCTTTTTGAGGGGTCGAGGAGGAAGGTGAATTGAAGAGTACTCCGAATTTCTCATATGCATAAGAAGTCACCGCGATGCGAGCACCGTGATGTGATGAGTCGCGATCCCGAGGGGATCGAGCGACAGATCTGTTTGTAGCATAGAAACGCAGCGTTGAAGAGGACGACGCTTGGAGGGAAGGAAAGGAAGAAAAAGCTCAAGCTCGAAGCTCAAATAGCTAAAAGTGCGCTTTGAGCTCGCTTAGAAACCCGTAGTCCAGTGCACGTGATGAGGGGTCCTCCGGAATAAAGTAATCCCGTGAAGTGCCAAGCCAAGCAAGCCACTTTGAATCTTTGCACAGCCACACTGTGACGACGCGAACGCCTGGCATTTTTATACCAAGCCGAATCTATAAGGCAACATCCGATCCTTCCTCCAACACCCTAATTGAGATAATACAACACTTGTCCTCTGCATCTACGCACTCCAAATCTAAACTCCAACTACCAAACCGTCTACTCTGATCAACACCATTACATACCGCGATCAGGATGTGTTTTATCTTCACTTGCGGAGAGACTGGTATGGCTTCCGGCTTCCCTTACGCTTGCCACTTCCCCCGACACAGAACATCCAACTGACTTTCAACCACCACAGAATTCACGAAAAACCTTCAAGGGTATGAGAATGTCCTATGCCAATGTCATAACTGTGTAAGCTCAGTTCCACATACCAACATCTACCGTCTGGCAGTCTTGTTGGGATCCCAACTAATGCGACACAGGGCAACTACTCAGCAAAGGTTATCAAACGAAATCCGTGGTTTACCTTCTGCTTCGTCCCCGTAATTCCTCTCAGCATCCACGGTCATGAAGACGTCGTCTGCTCCATCTGCCGATTCGCACAGCCCCTCCCTAATCGACAAGATGTTATAGCCCAGGCAAATGGCGGAGGTGGCGGAGGGATGCCTTTACAGAATAATCCCCAAGGAGGACCACCTCAAGGCTGGGGCGGTCCTCAGCAAGGCGGTCCGCCTCCAAAACAGCAGAATATGCAGTACGGATGAGGCGGAAATGATGCGACTTCAAAATCGCGAATCCGACCGAGTTTGGGAATAGAATGAGGGCGGATATTTGAAGCTGTCTATGAATAATCGGTTGTATAGGGAGTTTTCAAACTGCGCAACTTTGAATTTGCATCGGAGTTTGATGGGGTTTGGCGGATTGGGCGGGATTTGGTTGGTTAAGCGTTTGGTGTATTTCTCTGTTTGCGACCGGAGTGGGGATACTTCCAGTAGTCTGGAATAATACAGGATTGTCAAATGTCGATCATAGAGATGTCTGTTTCTTTGAAAATCGCAATTTTGGTGTCATTTCGAAGGTTCATAAGGGGGTTCCTTGAGGTTGGTTTCATTCCTGCAAATTGCGGTTCTTCTCTGCAATTATCTTGACCATTAGAAAGGTGTTTGAATATCTGATAATGGCTGGCTGGGCGGGACCTGACAATCTTTGGCGTCCAATAAACAGTCCTTCCAAGTCCGGATATTAGCGCAAACTGTTTTTTCTCTCGAAAGTCTTGAGACCCATTCCTCGTGGGGACGGTTCGAGTGTTTGCAACGATCAGCTTGGATTTCACCCGTCTCCATGTCCGTATCCTATTTCCATTTCCTTGAGGTTTAAGAATGCAAAGGGTAGCTGTACACGTGAGACGCACCTGTGTTAGCTTCAACTGCAAGTCGACATACCTTATCTCTGAAGTTTCGAGACGCGGAGTACCAATCAAGTGACTGTTCTTTCAAGCTTCGAAAACTCTTCAAAATAAAATCCTTAGCTGCTTCTTAGATGATAAAAGGTTTTCACGTCCGAAACGGAAATTTTGTGTTCAGAAAAGCATTAGAGTTGTGTGGGGTAAGAAAGCTCCCCGTCGCCCAAAATTCGAGGCGAAGAGCCTTCGGTGAGAGAGCGTCAAGGTTTGCGATGGGACGGAGTTTATTTTGATTTTATTTTAGAGGGGTCTATTTCAAACAAGCAAATCAATCTGGTGGCTGAGACGAAGTTCTGAAGCACCAATCCCATCGTCTTTACCATCTTATTTTCCGGAGGTGACCGCTCAATCGTCCGTAAATACAATCCTTATCCCACCTTCTAGAGCTTGTCAGACATCGTACTGACTGACGATTAAGGGACCGTTGTTGAAAAGCTATGTCACTTTCTATCGCCCATGCTCAGTTGGTCGGTTTCCAGATCTCACACCTTTTTCACCTCCATTCTGAAGCAGTGAAGCCCACTATTTGCTCATCTCTCTTGATCATCATGTTCACTTCCAACAGCTAACTAAATGGTCTCGCTTCCAAACCGTTCTGCCTTATCGCGGCTGTTAGGATTTGACTTTGATAACAGCTTCATTCAACCAATCAACATCAGCGATTGCGAACTCAGGGGGCCAAAGCTCACTCGCTTGGTATGCAGGTGTTCACGCTAGCCCACGTCGTGCATGGCTCCCCCATCTCACTGCAGTTGTGGTATCCATTACTCACTCCAGATGGCTTCACTTTTCTTATCTCTATCTCACATCAATTCCATTATCAAAACGTTTCAACCAAACATGTGAAGGATAGAGACACTTTACCAGACCTTTCAAGCCCCTCCCCCATACAATTTCTCTCCGGGTCTGGTCACACCCTCTCCGAAGCCGCTTGCATGGCAGCTATCAGTACGATCTAGACGCATACCAGAGGTTACGGCATCATGCAGTAGCCATGGGCGTGCCGGAAATCTTCTCCTTGTTGTTTTCTCTTCAAGCCACGAGCACGGCCGTAGCTGTGTCTCGTCCAGTTAGGTCTCATGTTAATCGGGTTGAGTAGCGACGAGGAGGCTATTTTCACTTTTCCACTCGCCATGGATCTGAGAGCTCCCCCCACCCCCGAGGCTGGAGATCTGAGCTAGCTTGGGCAAGGCTATATTATCTGTCGCGTCCCCCGCAAGAATGGTCTTTTATTTTGTAGGTCAGCTTAGAAGGAAGACACAGTACTACTTACAAACATATCGGAAATATGCCAATTGCACCTCCTCTCAGTCAGGGTTGGGGGTATGGAATCGTCTTGGGATTGGGCGCGGTTTTCGCGTTTGGTATGGTGAGTTTAGCTTTCCTCACATCTTTCTCCAATTGCTAATGGTTGACATCAGATTCTCGTTACCTGGATCCTCAAACGTTACAACCATGAGCTCCAAACTTCGGAAATGTTCAGTACCGCGGGAAGAACAGTGAAATCGGGATTGGTCGCTTCTGCTGTGGTTTCTAGTTGGACCTGGGCCGCAACTCTTCTCCAAAGTTCGGGTATTGCATACCGATATGGTGTTTCGGGTCCTTTCTGGTATGCCAGCGGTGCTACCGTTCAGATTCTATTATTCGCTACTATTGCCATTGAGTTGAAAAGAAGAGCACCAAACGCCCACGTAAATTGTCCCTCGTGCCTAAACTCATAAGTAGAAACTAACCAAGTTGGTTTCAGACTTTCCTCGAAATTATCAAGGCCAGATATGGTGTCTACGCTCACATCACGTTCACGGTTTTCGGTTTAATGACAAACATACTCGTCACAGCCATGCTGTTGACTGGTGGTTCTGCTGTTGTGAACTCCTTGACTGGAATGCCTACAGCTGCTGCTTGTTTCTTGTTGCCTTTGGGTGTGGCTATGTACACAATGTTTGGAGGAATCAAAGCTACTTTCCTTACGGATTGGGTAAGAAGAATAATTCATCGATCTGGGAAACTTTCTAATCAAGTTTAGGTGCATACATTCATCCTCTTGATTATCATCATCATTTTCTCCCTTGTCACCTACGCAACTAGCGATATCTTGGGCTCGCCCAAGGCCGTTTTCGATCTTTTGGTTAAGGCTGCTGCAGATCACCCAGTTGAAGGAAACTCTGGTGGAAGCTATTTGACTATGCAATCTACTGAGGGGGCTATTTTCTTCGTCATCAATATTGTTGGAAACTTCGGAACGTAAGTTTACTCTCTCGCCCACCCACTTAACGAAGCTAACTTACACCAGTGTCTTCCTCGATAACGGTTACTACAACAAAGCAATTGCTGCTTCCCCAGTCCACGCCCTCCCAGGTTATATCATGGGTGGTATCTCTTGGTTCGCCATCCCATGGCTCATGGCGACTACAATGGGTCTCGCAGCTCTTGCTCTCGAAGGCAACCCAGCATTCCCAACATTTCCCCACCGAATGGATGATGCTGATGTTTCTGCCGGACTTGTCGTTCCATATGCTGCAGTGGCTCTTCTTGGACAAGGTGGTGCAGTAGCAGTTTTGCTTATCGTCTTCATGGCCGTCACATCTGCCAGTTCCGCCGAGTTGATTGCTGTATCATCCATTTTCACCTACGATATCTACCAAACATACTTCAATCCCGGTGCTAGCGGAAAGAAACTCATTTACATGTCTCACGCTATGGTTGTTGGATTTGCTTTGTTCATGGCTGCTTTCTCGGTTGGACGCACGTATCCCCTTTCCCAACAACAAATCCAAAACAAAACTAACTTACGATCCAGTTTTCTACGCCGGTATCTCAATGGGCTACCTCTACGTAATGATGGGCGTAATAATCTCCTCCGCCGTCATCCCCGCAACCCTAACAATAATGTGGAAAGGCCAAAACAAATGGGCCGCAACCCTCACCCCACCCCTCGGTCTAGCATGCGCCCTCATCGCCTGGCTCGTAACCGCCTCCAAGACATGTGGGAAACTAGATGTCGCATGCACTGGTTCCAATAACCCTATGTTGGCAGGAAACGTCATGGCTCTTCTCTCCCCATTGATCTTTACTCCGATATTTACGCTTATTTTTGGAGTCGATAACTACGACTGGCTCTCCATGGCCGCAATCCGCAAAGGCGATGATCACGATCTTGCGGCTGAGGCACACATCGATCTTGAACTCGTCCCTGGGGAACGCGCGCACACCGCTGTCGACAACGCTGTGGAACAAACTAAACTCCTTCGTGCCTCCAAAATTGCAAAGATCACCACCGTCGTGCTCACCCTAGCTTTGTTAATTCTCTGGCCTATGCCAATGTATGGAACCGGCTACATCTTTTCCGAGAAATTCTTCACGGGCTGGGTTGTCGTGGGTATTCTTTGGATTTTTGGAAGCTTGTTTTGTGTGGGTCTTTATCCGGTTTGGGAGGGACGCGCGGGATTGGCATATACTTTCAAGGCTATCTGGTTGGATATGACGGGGAAGAAACATCCTGGTGCTTATCACTCGAGCACAGCTACGTATGTTGAGGGTAAGGAAGCGGGAGAGGCTACGCCGCCTGAGACTGTGGTGGGCGAGAAGGGTGGGGAGACGGTTGAGGTTTCGAAGTAGGGGACTAAGGGGCTGTTGGGTTGAGTGGGGCGAGTCTTTTGGGGCAGGGTGCGGTGCGGTGGTGTTGAGGGGGAACTATGATACCATCTTTACTTTACTGTTGCTTGGGTTTCTGTTTAGGCGGTTAGGGTAGATTATGAATATACAGGAAGACCTCCTATAAGTTACTTTTGACTCTGTTCCACGGACGTTATTCATGTGGATGATGAGTTTGCTTCATTTCAAACTTTCTTCACTTCCTTTTTTCAGGCCTTCCAGTCATTAATGGAGTCTTATGGCCATGAAACGGGTGGAGTATTGTCCTAAAGTGATGATTTTCTACTACAATACGCAAACTCAGAGGTCGACGCTTTGGCGACAACCACTACTGTCAGTTCAACTCAGCCGAGAGATGAGCTTGCTGCTGTGAGAGGGGTAGAAACACGGAACAGGTTTCTCAACTATGCTTACACAACGCAGAAGGTCCTGGAGGGTTATGGTATTGACAAAATTGAAAGGTTAAAGGTTGTAAGCGAGAAATAATATTCCAAAGGTTTCTTTCGGAAGATGATATCTGGCGGATTCAAATCTCTCAAGTTGCTTCCTGATTCTCTCTTTCCCTGCAAGTTTTGGTCCTAAACTCATGTAGAGAAATGACACGATGCTTCTATTACTAGATTTACACAAACTCATGCACGATTCAACACCGCCATGCTTCTTATATGGTTTTTTTGTTTCGTCTCCATTGTGGTGTCAATGAGGTTGTTGCTTAGGCTTTTTCTTTCAAGAGAGCATATCTCGCTGCTCAAAGTGTACATTTTTATATGCTTTTCGAGAAGTCAATGGGATGAATAGCTAGGCGAAGTCGTCATCAGAAGTTTTCAACCAAAATAATGCTTGACAAAACATGAAAAAGGCCATGCTTGTGGGCGCTCACCTAGAGAGTTTCCTCACACCCAGAAAGATTGGTGCCCTTGTTTGCTTATACTCATCCCACCTCTTTAACTTCAAGGTCTATACTAAAACTTAAACACCTAGAGCCGAGGTTCAACTCAATTTCACTTTGTTCCCAATTCCAACAAAAAATAGTGTTAATGTTGTTCCACTTACCAACAAACGTGCGTGAGAGTGATTGGCTACCACCAAAAAAACCCAACATACCAACCAATAAAGTAAGCCGATAAGCATATACACCCGTCTCGTAAAAGTAAATGTGTCGTTACTGAAAACTTTAGCCGGTACTGTGTCTGGGAAAGTACTTATTTCCATCGCCACCTTGAAAAAAAAGAGAAACTCAGTAACGACGAACCGAACCATGATGAGTTCCAAGCAAGCTCTCGTCTTCGGCGCTTCCGGAATTTCTGGCTGGGCCATAACAAGAACTTGCCTTTCTTACCCACTGGCTCAATCAGCCTTCACTCGCGTCCTCGTACTAGCAAATAAATCTTTAGACAAGGAGTGTTTCCACCACCCTCAGGAAGATTTTGAACGGCTCGAAGTCTACAGTGGAATCGATTTGAAATCAGGAGTAGCGAATGTTACTCAGAAGCTTCAACAAATAAACGAGATCAAAAAGGTAACACACGTTTTCTATACCGGTTGGTGCCACCACTGCCACTCAGTAAAGCTCACTAACCGAGCTGTACAGCTTACATAGCTCACGGAACCGATTTCCAAACCCTCAAGAAAGCCAATGTTCTCATCCTAGAAACCGCCGTACGGGCAATCATCAGCCTTTGTCCAAACCTCGAGTTCTGGGCCCTCCAAACAGGCGGGAAGACATATGGAGTAGAGTTCTACGGCCAACCCGGCGTTCAATGGGCTCTGCCTCTCAAAGAGACTGCACCACGAATCCCCGAACCATACGCTTCAAACATTTTCTACTATCCCCAGATAGATTTTCTGGAATTGGAAAGGAAGGGCAAGTCATGGAAATATTGCCAGATTTGCCCCGATGTAATCACTGAGCATACTCCGCGACCAAATGGGATAGGACTCTTGCACGCCCTCGGCATCTTTTTGTCGATGTATGCTTCTATTGAGGGGAATGGGGTTAAAATTCCTTTTCGCGGCAGCAAGTTGAGTTGGAAAGCCAAAAGGAGCGATACTTCTCAAGATAACCTTGCAAAGTTCCATGTTTTTGCCAGCTTACGCCCCGATCAAGTCGCTGGAAAGACTATCAATGTCGCAGGTGAAGACTTTACGACTTGGGAAATTCTCTGGCCGGAGGTGTGTGCTTATTTCGGATTCAAAGGTGTTGGACCCAGTTTTGCAAAAGAAGGGAAACTCAATGGTGTGGAGTGGGTCATGGCACAAAAAGAAAACTGGGGTGCGTGGGTTGAAAGCAATGGGCTCAAGTAAGGCTTTGTTGAGAATTCTAGCTGGGATGTTTTAGGTGCTGTATTTGCTTGGGTTGTTTTTGATAAGCAGTACGATCTTACTGTTTCAAGGGAGGTGGGGTTCAAGGTGAGTGCTCCAACTATTGAGGGGTATATTACAGCTTTCAATCGGATGAAGGAGGCTAGAATTATTCCTGCCTAGGTGCGGAGGAAATCTTGGTTTTTGTAGAACATACATCTTGGAAGCGAATTGGTAGTGAAGTATTTCTTACAATTCATTTTTGTATTTGAACCAGCGAGCAAACTCATTCATTTTTCTCGCTTAGAACCAAACGAGTGGTTTTTCCAGTTTTTCCATTATGGGCAGGTAAATTCCCTTTGGTGAATTTGTAGGATTCTAGTATTTTTCTTGAGATTACTTGAAAGAATATGGTTAAAATCCTAGTGGGTAGGTCCCTACACCTACTCAGTGGGTCGGTCGAACCTGGAAGAGGCAAAGGGTTTGTCATGTGACGTATGGCTAATCAAGCTGCTTCTGTTTCCCACCCAGTTTAGAAACTTAAAGTACTTCCTTTCTTTGGAAATCAAGATAGCTTGTTGTTTGAAATCGCAGCAATCAGGTTAAGTGAGAGTATCACATCACGTGCCGGGATCCTATTCGCTACTTCGTCCCGTCCCACGCCTCCACTTGTTTATCTATTTTGTGCACGTTCAGCGCAAGCTCATTTCATTTATGAAATATTATCTTTTCTTATGCATACAATAGTGGAGAATATTGCGCTTTGTTTCATCTCATCTCACCTGAAGCGTCAGGCGCGATTCAAGAGGTGGCGTCTTCCATTGCACCCAAAATATTTTTCTCAAGTTCTCCACTCCACTTCTCCCTTGTGTCAAGTCCCAAACTAGATTACCTGCGACGAGATAACTACGCTTTCTCCTGATTCTTTGAGGCTGCGCTGCCTCGTCATTTCAAGGGCTCTGCAAATTTCCTTCCTTCCGCGTTATTGAATTTTATCTTCTCCTTCGCGCGACCTGATCAATCAGCCCACACGCTCTCACGTGATCGTGGCCCCCTGACCGCTCCCTCCCAACCCATTAATCCCAGTACAGTACGGCAATTCGCCTCCTCGGCCTCTTTGCCGCGTTCTCTCTCTTTCTTTCACATCCAGAGGCCGGAATCACCGCTTCCATTGACAGATTCTTCAATTGTATATCATGTGCTCAGTACAATACTGTTGATATACGAATACAGTCTACCTCACTTTCCTGGCCTATCCGGCCACCCCTTGAATTTTCCCATTCGCCAGCATGGCAACGACTTGTACAACTAGCATCGCGACATCGAGAGCTCCAGACAAAAATGACTTTACGCCGTCAGATAATATTGTTCTTGAGGTACTTTACAAAGACCTCAATGATGCAGAAGACGAAAAGGCCAGAACTGGAAGAACCACCACTCCAGTCCAGCATGAGTCGGCAATAAATCTCCTCGAAAATCTTGCAGACCCGAAACACCCAGATTTCCAGCCAACAATATTCTCGACCTGGGATCATGACCTCAACGCTGTTCAAAGTCCTCGCAACTTCCGGGAAGCCATTTTGCAAAAGTATGTGAAATGGGCCAGGACTGTGGTTCGGCATGAGACCGATGTCGTCTTTCTCTCACATCTCATCATGTACTTTACGACGGCACTACCAAGCGCTATATATCTCTTTTACGACTTTCACTTATTACACGGATTCGCTCACATCATCTACATCGTCTGGTGCTCAGGAGGGTTTACTCTTATGATGCACAATCACATCCACAACAATGGTGTTCTGTCTAAGAAATATGCAGCATTCGATTGGACCTTCCCATACATCCTGGAACCACTCATGGGTCATACCTGGGATTCGTACTATTACCACCATTGTAAGGCTCACCATGTCGAGGGAAATGGACCGGATGATCTTTCTACAACAATTCGTTATCAGCGCGATTCGATTCTGGATTTCCTTCATTACGAACTCAGGTTCTTGTTGCTCTGCTGGTTCGATTTACCCCGCTATTTTATCAGCAAGAAAAAGTACAACTTGGCTTTCCGAATCACTTGCACTGAGCAATCATCGTATGCTATGATGTATTTTCTTGCGCGATGGAATTTCAAGCCCGCCCTATTCGCCTTACTCCTGCCATTTGTGATCCTCCGGATCGGGCTCATGATCGGGAACTGGGGACAACATGCACTTGTTGATGACGTGGACCCGGATTCGGATTTCCGTTCTAGTATCACTTTGATTGATGTACCAGTAAGTCACTCCTTGTCCTCACAAATGCATTGACTGGTCACTAACTCGTTGCTAAGTCAAATCGCTTCTGTTTCAACGATGGTTACCACACTTCACACCACCTCAACCCACTTCGTCACTGGCGAGACCACCCTCGAGCATTTCTTGCAGCCAAGGAACGTTACTCTAAAGAAGGAGCGCTTGTATTCCAAAACATCGATTATTTGGAAATCACTTTCCGTATCTTAACCAAGAACTACATGTATCTCGCGAAACAACTTGTACCCATGGGTACCCAAATTGGAATGAGCCAAGAGGAACTAGCCGCCATGTTGAAATTGAAGACTCGCAAATTCAGCGAGGAAGAGATTGCGGCCAAGTTTAAAAAGCAAATTTGAAGACCGAGTCATTGTGGGAAGGTTGGAAAAATGTGTATATTTTGGTGAAAGATAATGGCTTAGATTTGCATGCGGTATATACTTTAGAGCTCTCTACATACTTACCTTATTCTCAAATTGGCAAAACTACCTGGGAATCGATGACGATGTTTACATATTTCCGTCCTATTGGGGGGGTTTTTTCCTATGGTTTCATACTCCCGGGACTTTGCCCCTTTTATTTCCTTTTTGGAGAACATTTTCGTTATATATTGAGACTGTCGCCAAGGAGGACTAGTGTCTATCGTCTCAATTTGTTCACGTGATGGCATATTTTTGATCGCTTCTATCTGCATTTATTGCTAGAATCTCAAGATGCTTGAGGTTATTGCGATTTAGATACACGGACCGTGGGTCAAAAGACCCGTCTTGAACTCATTGCAGGTCCAATCTCACTTTGCCTTTATCCATCTACTGAATCCTTTTCCCAGAATAAAAAGAGGTTGCGAGTTCCCAGCATAAGCTTCGTGCCCAAGAGCCGTTTGCACTCTCTTCTCATTGTGTACAGATGGTCGGAGTCGTTGTCAGGGCGGCGACGAGTGTACTTTGGTGGCACCTCCAGCGTGCTTTCAAGGCTTTTCATCATCTGCTGTTATTGTTGGTGCCATTCCAGCCTTCTCTAATTTTTTAATTGTGTCTTCTACCTTCTTCGTGTCTGTGTTTTCCTCGCGTGGAGTCTTGCATGGGCACGCTTCCGTGAAGAATTTGGTCTGGGTTATAAGCCTTTTTGTTATATCCAAGGTGGGTTCATCTCCTTGTTCTGAACCTTGTGGTTTGACGTACTTGGGATTCGTGGGAGACATTTGAAAAATCTGGTTGTTTTTGGGGGGTTATTTTCACCGTGGTTATTTTAGAGTTGTGTGCGTGTTTGGAAGTTAAGTCGCTGGTTTTGTTTCGTGGAAGAGATTTAACAATGGTGCCTTGAGTTTGGGAAGGAATGTGGAGATGCCAAAGCATCAACAGGCTGTTGCTAGTACGTATTCCCTACGCTGTTGTCGCGGATTTCGCGAGGAAGGCTTGGAAAGGAGAGTGGGGAGTGGTCGTTTGGGGGTGACATATCAAATCAAAGAAGCAGCAAAGAAGAGCATTTGTTTTGTGTCATCTCAAATGCTTTTAGTTTGAAGAAAATGAAGCAGGGTGATGTCGCCCTGTTGGTTTTAATCAGCCACACCAGCTCTGAGTGGCTGTTGCCTAGTAAGTTAAAGCGGCAGCAAGTCTGTCACATGGCAGGTCCCATTTCTCAACAACCGATCAAAGGTGAACTTCAATTGAAAAGACGATGAATTCAGTGATTCTTCCAATTTCCCTTCCTCTTCTTTGAGATCTTGCCCTTCTTTGAATTGTTCTTCTCTGGCTCCCAAGCAACCCTCTCGCACAAACCCTCCAATCCAATGCCAGGATGCCTAAAAGGCTCCTCCCCAGCCAAAAGAATAACATCCTTCTCCTCCACTTCAACTCTTGCCCCTCTCAAAGTCTTCTTCTTCTCCTGGACGACCGCAGCCTTCTTCTCAATCTCCGCCAACATCTCTAAAATCTCTCGATCCCCCTTTCCTTCCGTCGCTCCCTTCTCCAATTCCCAATCCATGCCCGCAAGCTTTGTCCCGACACTCGCATAACTCTCGTCTTCCATTCTCCATTTGTTTCCTTTTCTCCTCTTCTTTGGCTGAGACGATTCGCCGGTGATCTCGGTCTCGTGTAAAAGTGACAGATCTCGGAATTGGTTGATCTTTTTGGGGATACAGTCGTACTCATAGTCTTCGCTGAAGAAGTAGGCCTTCTCGTAGAGGTACTGTGGGTGGCGGAAGGAGGGGTGCATGCGATATTCGTTGTTAAAGGCACGGAGGTAGAGGGCTTTGATGATTGAGAGTTTGGGGTAGGTGTTGTTGGTCTTTCTTTTCGCCATGTTGGTAGTGTGAGGGTGAGATCGGTGCGTTGGTGGTTGTGTTTTGTTTGTTGATGACTTTCGCAAGACCTGGAGAAGGGATGTTGAGGCTGTTGCGTAGAGTCGGTGGAAAGGTTTTTAGCACTACAGGCTGTGATTGCAGTGAATTAACATTACTATCCTAAATTCACTTATTTAAAGTGAAGTAAATGTCTCCAATTTAAACAGTTTAGTGAAATGTTTAGAACAATCAAGTCAAGTAGATGAAATTACTCTAGCTATTTTTAAAAGAACAACTGTTAACTTTTCTATATTCTTCTAGATATCCTCTCTTAAAACAATTATCTAACATCTTTAAGACAATTGCGTTAATTAAACAATGTTACTAGAGCTATTTTTAAAGAACAAAATTCACTTTCTATTTTTTTTTCCTAGACACAATTTGTTAAGAACAATTGAATAACATGTTTAACATAATTAAGTCAAGTAAACACAATTACTAGAGCTGTTCTAAGAAACTATTATTAGTTTCTCTATATTAAAGCTATTGAAAACAATTTAGTAACTCTCTTAAGACAATCAAATTAAATGAAAAACTTAACTATATAAAATAAATACTAATTATAACAACTAGTTCAGTAATAAATATCTCTTAACTTAGTTAACTTAAATAATTAGAAGACTTATTTTATCTCAATATATATCAGATATATAACAAGTGATCGCAGATATTCGTATAGCTCTCTTTTTATACTAAAAGTTATCTTAAGAAAGACGTTCTATATATTTAACTTTATAAATAAATAAGATCTAAGAATTAAGATTACTTCAAGTAGTTAAATAGTAATTCTTCAAAGACAAATATACTAAATATATACTAGGTTTTAAGTTATACTAGAGCAAAAGTAGAAAGAGTTAAGAAAACATAGGATTATACTAAAATCAGGTAGAAGTTAGTAACTTTCTAGAATCCTCTTACTATAACTAAAAGAAGCAAGTTTAGCTTAGCTTAGAAAAGAAGCTTAGAGTATATATTAAAGATACTTAAATTTTTAGAGATATATTTAGTAATATTATATAAAAAATAATTAGAGTTTATTTTATAGTAGAATCTCAAATAAGGTGAATTTTAGTAAGTTTAGATATAAAAAGAAGAGCGTACGAGTATCTACGAACACTCGCTATGTCTAAAGCTCTTACTTGAAGTATAGAATAAGCATTTTCCTCGGCGCTTTCTAGCTAGATTACTACTCTCTCCTTTCTACAAGTTCCTAGCCTTGCCTTTTCTCACTTTTAAAGCTATTCTATCTTCTTATATCCTGTTATCATAGTGATCCTAGCTGATTATATCCTTTTTCCAGTATTTAATACTCCTATTTCTTCAAATCCTATATAGCGACATTATCCTACTTATTCCTAGAAGTTAGAATAAACCAAGATATGTGGTAATTTGAATAGCAATTTTGCCTATTAGAGATTACCTTAGAGACAAACTCTCTCCTTAGTACACCTTTCCGCTCCTACTCTCTTAGGTTCTACTCTTCTTTCCTTATTTAATCTTTCTTTTTCACTACTTTAATCCTTTTTTGGAAACTATTTTTCCTAATCTAGCCTAGCTCTTAAATGTATTATATCCTTTCCTTTCACATTCTTATAGTAAGAGAAACCTTTCTTATCCAGAGGCTTAGGTAATCTCAGCCTTAGAAATCTAAAGCTTAGATTTTCCTTATTATTCTAATAATATTAACTATATTTCAAGGAAGTTCAAAGAGCAGATGAGACACTCTCTGATTAATGAATCTATTCTGAAGAATAATTTATTATACGTCGTATTTTGAAATTTCCTTAAGAATTTAGATTCGGTAATTCACAGCTGAAAAAAAAGCTATGTAAATATCGCCTGATTACCTTTTCCTAGGTCGCTATATATATGTTTGAAAATTGAACTGTTTTTGAGGCTTAATTCCTCGGAAAATAGGTATACGATGACTTCAATCCAAACGACAACGTAGTAAAGCTTTATATGAAAAAAGAAAGAGCTATCTAATAATTACTCTAGGCTTGAAATTAAGTTATATCTTGAAACTACTTTGCTTTTCAAATATATATACGCGATACTAGAAGAGAGTGTTGAATCCTAAATAACAATGAAATAATTAAATAGGTATATACTAAGTTTACTATTAGCTCAACTAAATATAATATTTATTAATAATAATTCATAGAGTTTTAGTTAATTGATTTAATCAACAGTTATCAACTCTAATATATCAAATCCACTTACCTGATTTCATTGAACATATGTACTTTAGATAATAATCAAGTTCTATTCACTCTTGTAACTTTATTTAAATAATTTAGCTTTCTTAAAAACGCTCGAAAAATGATAAAAGGTATGTATTCTAATTAACTACTTTACTCCAAACAATGGAGAAAATATGAAAAGGAACAAGTGAATTTAAGACGTTCCACTAAAGAGGTGCCTGGGAGCCTAGAAAAGGTTATCTGGGCAAATTTGCCCTTCATCAAGTACACTATCCTATAACTGTTTTCATAGTTGAGGTGAAACTAGGTGTATGTGGCAGCAAGAGGGCTGCAAAGAAGCGAATTGCCAAGTAAACAAAGGCCACTGTCCAAAGTCTACATCCTTTACTTCTGTTATTTTTATCTTTATACCTGGATCTAAAAGGAGTGTTCTTTCCATCTCCCAATATTCATTGTCGTACCCGTAAATTTCGGAAACGCGGCGGGGGCAAGAGCAGTTCATGTGGACGCGGTACTTGGCGTATGCAGCAGAACTAGAGTTGGGTGTGCTTGAGTAGAGCGTACCGTACCGTTGATGGGAGACGTTTGCAAGTATAGTAGGTCTCGAGAAGTGGAAGTAGATAAGGAGAAGTATCTCTTTTCGGAAGCTCAAAGCCATCATCCTTCTCTTTCTTTGCCAAGTTAGATTATTCCTAAAGATAACTGTTCTCTAAACCAAAGAAAAACTGAACTCAAGTTATCTCCTTTCTCTTCCCTCGATTTTCTCGATCTAGGTCTAGATCGTTGCGAGGAAGATGAAGTGTATATCGAAGCTATTTAATTTACAAGGCATTCGTTCCATAGTCTCACTTTCGACAATAATCGTAGTAGGGCGTCCCGTATATACCAAAAGTCGGAAACGACGACTAAATCGCAAATCGCAAATCGTAAATCGCAAATTACAAAAGTTAATAGATAGAGTAAATCTTAAATCATATTATCCTATTCTCTTACTCTTACTCTCTTACTCTCTTACTCTCTTGCTCTCTTGCTCTCTTGCTCTCTTGCTCTCTTACTCTCTTACTCTCTTACTCTCTTACTCTCTTACTCTCTTACTCTTCTATCCTATTCTTCTACCTAGGTATATATTACTTATACTAAGAGAGTGTAGGAGAGAGTAGGAGAAGAATAAAGGTAAGGTAAGGGGGTAAGTAAAGAAGAGAGTAGGAGGTAGCAAACATTCTAGGGGAAGGTTTTTCCTAGTATAGGTAAGGGGAGTTTAAAGCAAACATTCCCCCCACCCTCTTCCCTCTTCCCCTCTTCTCTCTTCCCTCTTCCTCTCTTTCTCTCTTATTTATCTAAAAATTATAGGAAGAATACGATATAGGAGTTAGGTAATAGGGAGTAAGAAGGCGATAGTGAGGAGGCGATGTTACTGCTATATATGTAATACTCGTTCTCTCTCTCTATCCTCTAATTAGTTACTATAGTTAAGACTGTCTAGTCTTAATATAGAGAGACGAGGAGAGAAGGAGAAGGAGGGAGAGAGAAGTTAAAATTCAAAAATATTACATTTTATACTTATAAAAAGTAACACTTTGCGAATTACGATTTGCGATTTTCGATTTAGTCGTTTCCGACTTTTGGTACGTACGGGATGCCGTACGTAGTAGGAAAGAAGCCAGCTATGAAGAAGTAGCTCCTATGAAAATTATCCTTGAAGCAAGATATTATAGTGAAGTTGGTCCAATGAGGAAGAGGTGTATGAAAAAGTCGGGTTCTTGCGTCATTCTTCCTAAACTCCCTTTCGTTCCTTCGTTCCTTAATTCCTCTTATCCATTCTTCTTAGCTCCTCAATTACTTACCTTGTTTTCTACACCGAGCTACAACTACTTACTACTCTTTCCAGGTATCCCCGCGGAAGTAGATCCTTATACTTGGGTTCCGGACCCCGAGTTCAAATATTAAGGTGCTACAACTAGGTTTTAGAGACAATATGAGAAGTAAGAATAGAGCAAGATATGCTACACAAGGACAGTATAGGAGAAGTATATGTAGGCTCTCAGGGTCACGTGCTACAATATCCCGTAGCAGAAAGATCCTTTCCATCTATGCTATTTTATATTCTATATAGCTACTACCTTAGGCCCACCAAATGAACTATATGAAAGACACCTTTGAATTCATCATTCGTTTCTTATAAATGTTAGATAGTTCACTTTATATAATATAATTAGTATAACTTTATAAAACATTTTATGAACTTTCTATGTAATTATTCGTCTAGGATTGATAATTATCTATGTTACGTGTAAGCCTAAAACAGTAGTTCTCACATGCCTCTTAAGTAGTAATGTTATATTCCTAGCTATTATTCTACGTAAGATATATAGTAAACCGTTACGTACCTAAAAGAACTACTAAATAGTATTAAAATCAGACCCTATAAATATTAGCTAGTTACGTAGTGTCTTAGCATTAGATTCTAGACTAAATATCGAGGTAACACCTATAACTACGGAGTCTTATTACGTGAACTACACCCCCCTACCTACTCAAAATATATAAAAAGTTATGAAATTTCTATATATATTCGTTTTATTTTAACTAGTTTATGAAAATATATTAAGCCTTGAATTCATTTTAAACACTCCTTGTTTCGTGAATTTTCACTATTTCATGTTCACTTAGGAGCTCTATACTACCTTCCTATACTCGTATACGTAAATAAACTCAGAGAGAATTCGAGAGAAATATATAGAGAGGAGAGACAAGGGAAGGAAAGAGGGGTATGTTTACTCTCTCGCTTAAATTTTCTACTCTAAGAAATGCTTGCTAGCTACTAGCTACCTAGCTTTCTCTTCCCTTTTTTAATTACCCTTTTGAATCTTAAAAAAACAATAGTAAGAGTATGTGAAATTAGATAAGACGATGTATTAAGAGAATACGGGAGAAAGGGAGAGCTATTTCTAGCGTAGGCAAAGGGAATTGTACTAATAAACTGGGCCCTAATTGCTGAGTAATTAACATCAGTATAGTATGGTGTACCGGAAAAAATGACTGGCGAAGCTTATCCGTTTTGTATATGACCACGATTCCAGTGCTCTTTGAGTATCTATCTAGGGTGTTAGGAGTCTTATGAAAGCTGACTTTCCTAACCCAATAGTTTCTAAAGCTCTAGAATATATTATCTTTTAAATGTATTTTTACGATTTTTAATTGTGTTGCACGTGTGATGTTAGAGTGTTTTTCTTGGAGCCGCTAATTACCTACGTCCACCGCGAGGTGCGCTATACACCAAAAATATCAAAGCAGCCAAAAAGAGGCCAAACGAGCCAAACTGGCCGGTTCATTTGGTTTGAGTATCAATTTCACCTTATATCTATTGGATTCGTTAACCTTGGGAGCTGCTTTTGATAGAATCTACAATAGAGAAAAAGCGAGCTAAATATGAAGTAGTAGCAACTAGGTCTGCACAACGAATAAAAGCTACGAATATATTCAGAATATTCACGATTTTCCACGGATAAATTACCTTTTGAATTATTCAAGAATAAGGAGAGTTTAGGGTATAAATAGCAGTCGTTTATTTATAAATATTCTATATTCTCTACCCTTTTAGTATAGTTTCCTACTTATCTAAACATATATGAAAATCCCTCGAAATTATCCGCTTTAGTCGCTTTCGTCGTCTTGATTAGGCTACGCTAGGGCGTTTCTAGGCTAAAAAAGTGGATAAATTATTAAATAAGGTAAAAAGAGTAGAGCCTTTCGACTCTTTCGACGTCGAAACCTTAGTTGAAACCTTAGCTTAAAGGTCACGTGTATAATGCTTTAGAAAGTGGGGTGTTATATGATACCCTTTAACATAACACTCTATTTCATATAATATAAGTGATAAAGAGTAGAGACGATAGTAATCTATTAATAATAATTAAAAGTAAGTGAATTTATAGTTTAGTTATATTTAATTATATATATAAAAAGGGAGTAAAATTCAACTTATATAAACCCTCTATACTAAGACCTAGGAGGCGGATATTAAGCTTAATAAATAGAAACTATTCGTAATATATTCATTTAAGCTCTTATCGCTCGAATAATCGCTCGAATACTATATATTTATTTAATATTTATAATGAATAATTAATATTTTATTCATCTATTCGTTGTACAGACCTAGTAGCAACTGGTGACTAAAGCATACCAGTTTCTATTTCTTCATATATCGAGTTTTTTATTATCAATCGGAGGAAATCATTCATTAAGTGATACACCGTTTGATACTGAAAGGGATCCCCGACAAGAGACGTAGAATTGGACGATATTCCTTGAATTTTTCTTTAGCAATGGGAAGAAAGAGAGGCAACGTTCGATATAATCTCCCATAAAAGGTATGAAGTTCGACAATAATGCTCAATATTACGCCCCAATAATCGGAAGAAAACTTCCTATCGAAGACTGAACATTCGATTTTAGAACCAGAAGGAGAACGTCCAGTAGGAACTTTGAATTCGTTAGATGGAGTAATGGTTTGCTAAGAGGTTTAGTCATTGCACTTCAGCACCTTTGGCTTTTTTGTACGAGATCGAGCAGGAAAGTAGAGTTATTAGTCTAAAAGAGCGAAGAAATCGAGTTTTTCATTCTTCATTCCTTTCAGTTTTGACCGGTGACCAAGACCAACGACCAACGGCCAACTGTCTTTTGCTTCACCTTCAACCAAGCCACCCAATCTCATCTACAACTTAATTTGAACAGCACCGCCACACTTCACCTTTACTTCCAAAACAAACCTCGCCAACCCTAAACTTTTTAGTCCACTTCACCTTCAGCCACCAACCACAATCCAATCCAGCCCGTCACAACACAAAATGACCAAGCGCGCCCCAAAAGCAAAATCAAAACCCAAAACGCCTCCTCCCTTCCCACCAACTCCCAGAGTCCCATTCAAAGTCCTTCTCAAAGCCCTCTACCGCACCGAATTCGAGCGAACCTACCACATTCACCCTGCAAACCCCATCCCCGTCGCCCCAGGCTCAAAACAAAATTTGAAATTCCAAGTCGGTTGTCCCGATCTAACCTCCCACGGCGACGGCTACCACCGAATCACCCAGCGACTAAACTACCTCCTCGCGCTAGAAGTCCTTCATGTCAAAGAACTCACTTTCGAAAAAGAGGACATCAGGGAGCGGATCGCGTGGAGTTTGGACGTGGTACATGCGGGGAGTCTCAACGAAGCGATCGAGGAGTTGAGGCAGGTTTGGGAATGGGAGAAGCAATGTATGAAAGATCCGAGGATGAGGGAATGGTGTAGGGAGAAGAGGTATCCTTATGTTGGGGAGGTGGTCTTTGGAGTGGAGAAGGGAGACCCGGGGTATAAGGCAAGGTTCGGATGGTTTAGGAAACTTTGGAGGGGGATTGTCTCGAGAGGGGGGAGGGAGTTGTATACATAGAGTTTTTCGAAGTCTTTCTCGTTGAGAATGGGATGTGAAGAGCTCGACTTTGGGTGTATTAAGGATAGGCCTTTGAGGTCATTGGGTTTTCCGAATGATTTACCAGCTACTCTAGGATGGCAAATAGGAGCAGTCTGTTCTCACCATATTTTATTCATGACTCGACAGCTCCAACGTCCTCTGTTCTAAGCGAAACCCCTCCTCTCAAAAGTACAACTTCCAGAGTATCCCAAGTCCGCTTAAAACAACCATACTTTTAGGTTTGATGACACGCTCAGCTAAGAGCAACCAACATATCCCAAAGTGCTTCTCAGATCATCTCTCTCCTATTCCTCCCAATCATCCCCTTCACTGCAAAGCCCCACCAGGGGGTGTAAGCATTCGTAGGGCACTTTATTTCACGCGAAAAATAATAGTAGCAAGCTAAACCACTAGTCCACGCAAACAAAAATAAGAAGACTGGAAAATTGCTCTATCGACTTCATAATTGTAGGTTAAAACTAAGTCGCATTGTGAAATTTATCAAAGTAGTAAACCTCCATTTTAGGTGTGGAGTGTCCCACCAATGCCTGGTGGAACCAATCACCCTTTTGCCCAACTTAACATCGATTCACGATTCTAAGTTAGTGTTCTCCTCGAAAATATGCTCTACCTGTTTGGATTACTCGAAAATAACACGACAATAGTAGTTTTCAGCTATTCCCAGGTACAAATTTCCAGAAAGTCCACACCACTAGGTAGTAGACTAGAAAATCTAGGAGGTCACTACGGAGGACGCGGTTGGTGATGCAGGCTTAGTCGCCTATAATGTTCTGATTCTGATTCTGATTCTGCTTCTGCTTCTGCTTCTCTAGCCTTCTTACAAAAGGCGTCGATGCCCCGAAGCTACCTCTACGTAGAAGAAAAAGACACGCCTATATGCGGCACTCGCTATACCTAACCCTTCTAGTCTTAATTCTAAATAGAATAACAACTACTTAGTTGAACTCTCATCTACTGACTATACTTTAAAAACGCTTTTGGAAATTAATAGAAACATTTCTTATATTTTTACGACTTTATTTACTGACATAGTTGAGTTCCTTTAGTTGGGATAGCCTACCTATGCCTTAGATAGGCGTGTTTTTTCTTCTGCGAGAGCTAAGCGAGCCTATAAAATTACCATCTGCCTCTAAAACACAGAGAAGGCCCGTATAAAAAAAAAAGTATAGCGCTTATGTAAGCTACAAGCCTGAACCGCTAATAGATATTCCTATCTAATAAGTCTCTTAAAAATCTCTAAAAGATTTCTAATTCCTCCTCTCTATTAAAGGCGCCGAGGTTCTAAAGCTATAGTAATAATAAGCGCTCTTACTAGATTTCAAGGCAATATTACAGCGCGAAAGCTCAATGTCGATAGTCCCCTAGATGCGTTACCGCGATGATTTCTAATTTCATAATCTAGAAGTATTCGCGAAACAATACTAGTACTCCCAGATCAACAAAATTTCTCAACTCAAATAACGCGTAACTAGCTAGCTAAACCGACCTTAAACAACGCAGTGGAAATAATTCCACAATTTCAGGAAAAAGTAGCAATTCCTAGGTAAGGTAAGTAAGTAACCCCCGAATAGCCCAACCCCCATGTTCGAAAACCCAGTAAGGTATTTCGTTACTCGCAGGTCACCTACAAATATCTACAACCACTTTACTACGTGACTCCTCACTACTAAGTTTCGAAAAGAATAAAAGTTAATTATGTTAATTCTGGTAAGATTTATTATGTTTTTATATTAAGGTATCTACATGCTTATCTTCTCACTTCTATGTGAGGTTTTATTTACGAGTTATTCCTTCTTCTTTCCCAGGACCCCGAGAACGCCGAATGACAAATTGATTTTTTCCCTCTTTCCCCGACGCTATGGTGGGAATGATGAAGTTATTGAGTGATTGATTGGTTGATTGATTGATTGGTAATGAATGTTGATAATTGAGGGGATTTTGAATAGTCTTGTTAGTGGTGGGTGGGTAGATCTACAAGAGTAGATGTGTCGACTGACGAGGAATGAGGAATGACTGTCGTGTCGGTGGATAAAAGTATTGTGTCGTCGTCATGATATCCATTGTCTAATTGGTGTTTCATATCCAGGCCTTGAAGATGACGATATGTCGCTAGCGCCCCGTGGGTGTGCGTCCTTCAAACTCCGACGCGTATGTGTTTCTTCACCTCCCCCGTCCAGCCTTCTCCTTCAACTCCACAATCGTCATCTCAACGGCTCTCCTCTCCTCCTCCGTCTCCTTAATTAACTCTGCACGATGTTCTTGCCCCGATATAACTCGGTCCTCCATTAATTTCTGCGCGCGAGGTGGTTGGGGCGCGGATTTAGGTGGGGTGTGGTCGGGGGTTGGGGATTTTAGGTGGTCGTTTGCGTTAGTGTTGGTTAATGAGTCTATGTGTTGTGCTTGTTCGGGTTCTTCAGGTTCGTCGTCGGGATGTTCTGAGGGGTCGAAGTTTTTAAGGTCGGGGGAGAGGATGGTATCGTCGGTTGGCCAGTCGAGGGTTTGGTCGACGAGAAGCCATTCTTGGGTTGCTTCGTCGAAGTGGTGACTATTTTTGGTTAATATTTACCAGATAAAGTAGGCTGAGATGGCCTACCCTTCAAAGTTTGTAAGTGTCAAAGCCCTTTGTGTATACTCTTCTTCTAGAAGGTCCTTGTAGCCGTTTGGAATCTTGGCTGCTACTCCTTCGAAAAATGTATCTCTCAAGGGGAAAAGCTCGTAATTCTGGAAGCTGTTAGTAGTTGCAAACTTGGAGAAAATTGTGGGAGTGGGCTTACATAGAATTCATGCCCATCTTTGCATTCATAAATATCTTTTTCCGCGTTATGTCTTACCGAGGTAATGTCGATGAAGAGTCCGCTTGTCATATCCACCCATCGAGCATCAATGACATTCAGATTGTCACTCTGGCTTCCATTGACATAATATGGGTTGATCTCAAGCATGTATTCTCGACCATCTGGTATGCGTGGTGTTTGGTGATAGTATGTGGTCATGTTGTAGAAGGAGGCGAGATAGCTCATTGTTGATACTGATACTTGAACATCTGAATCGGAGTCCCAGGGGAGGATCTACACCACAATTATTAGTCTGATATAAGTCTAGCTGAGTATTAAGAATAATCGTACCTTACGATTCCACCACCAACCTAGTAAGGTGCCATGAACTAGCCATGTTTCGACCCCAATATCTGCCATCGTAGCGAGATATGTTTGAATGAGGTTTGTTAGAGCCTCTCTTCGGTCCCGGTATCCCAATTCGTGATCCGCGTATCTTCCATCGTAATGTGGATGGAATGTACTCTCGTGGAAAAACTTCCCTACAGGATCACCGGCTCTGCCACTCATATCTTTGTGTATCCTTGCCGGTCGAGTGTGGAAGCCAGCATCTTTTTGTTGAAGGGGTAACGCCAACGAGACTGAGAGAAATGCCGGAAGAGAAAATAGTAATGAGAAATACATCGTGATGATTGAAAACCCGACAGTAATCTACTCGCAATGGTGAAGCTTTTGCCTGGTGTTTCCCCCTACTTGATTATACTAGCTCGTGAGGACGTCCAATATGATGCTAAAAATCATATGAGCGGAGCCGACACGTGGGGGTGTTTCGTGAGGTGGTGATCGTAGAGGTGATGAGAATAAAGTTGAATAAAATAGTGGGCAGTCAATGCCAAAGAAGTGAAAAGTACGTCAAATGAGAGAAAATAGAAGTGAGATCTATAAAAAGTGAGGGAGCTAGAATTACGTATGTATAAATTAGCGCCTGAACCAGCAGGTGAAAGGGCAGGGTAAAACCCGTACCTTATTAATAAACGATGAGTTGTCGAACTTTATTGAGAAAGGAACGTGGTAGCGAAGTACAGCAAGAGAAAAAAGAAAAGAGGCACAAAAAAGCTCAGCGTAGGCAATAAAGGAGTGTCGTGTGATGCAAGTGCAAAAAAGAGAAAGAAATGATGGATGATGGAGAGAAAATGGAGGGGACTGGGGTAGGTAGTACAGTACTGGACGAGTATGGGCTGCAACCGCGTGGCTTGAGCCACCCCTGAACGCGGGATGAAAGTTGGGAAGTTGGGACGACCGAGGAAAGCCAAGCGGGCCCCCCTGAAGCGTGTTGGGCCACACAGCAGCCATGGCGCAAGCGAGCACGCAAATGATGGTTGTTTTGAGCGCTCGGCAGTGTTACAGGACCTGCGCTTCCGTGATCCGTCCAAACACTGTTGCGCCACTGAAGGTATTGTATTACATTTGAGAGGTAAGATTAATGGAAAAGAATTTGTTGTTTGTGATGGAAAAGAACAGTCAGCATAGTCGGCGTTTCTTTAACGAAAAATTAAAATCCACTCCGTGTCTATGTAGAACAATCTCCGCGGTGTATTCCCATTTGAAGTTTCCTGGGTGGCGGTTGATTTTCTCCAATCCAAAGGAGAAAATTAATCTCAACCACAGGGTCCATCTTGGAAATCGCTTATCAATTCATAAAATCAAAACATAGGTAATTTGCAGAATACCAGCAACAAGAAAAACGATGTGGTCGTGGTCCTTACTCTGTAGGGAGAGAGGCTGCGCTAGACTCTCGAATCGCACTTTCTTGGATTCCCCTTGGCCATTCATTCAGCTCTTCTTGACGTGTACGAAGTAGTATGCGAGATGCCATCTGATGTCCAATCCAAGCATTTTGACAGTCTAAATTTACTCAGGCAGCTGACGCGGCAATCTGACAGGCGTTGGGAGGCCCCGGAAAATCCAATGGGAAACAAGCTTTCGCCAAGCCTTGGCAAAGCTTGGTTGCGCCCGAGCCGTTATGGAATCCCTTCCCCGTCATCTAGAAAAGGGTCAAGGCATGACAGCTGTCAAATCAGCCAAAGGAAGAGGAAGGCAAACGAATCGTTCAGCCTGATCAATCTTCCCGTCATGAGGTGGTAATATTGGTGTCGAAGTAATATACCGAAGTGTCCGGGTCGGCACGACGAGAGAAAGGAGAAATACAAGGTACCAGGTCTTTCGGGAGGTGTGAAAGCGAATTTACTCCAGACAAGTCCGAAGCAATCCAATCTGACGACAAATCTTTTCTGCAGCGATTCCCCGGAAGCGAAAATCGAGCTCTGACAATGACGACAGAACTAGAGAAACAGATTGCTCTTTTTTATACACATCTCCAAAACAACTATTAATAGGCTGGAAAACAGACGAATTGATGACGATCCAAGTTTGAAGTCGTCTGAATCCGCGTGGAGCAAGTCGAATACTCTGTGTCGAACAAGATTTTGACAAGCTGGAGCTGGCTCTTAGACACGTGATCGCTGGTCATCACGAAAATCTGACAGCTGTGAGGTTTCAGCGTCTCCTGAAACACGGAACAGATCCGTCCCATCATTGTTTTTCCGGGTTCTGCAACTTCTGCCAGCTTTGCCACATGGTCTTCCTCGCTTTGGACGTTACGGGTCTGCCTGAGCTTTGGGCGATCAAACTGCCTTCACTCTTGGATGAGGAAAACCAAGCTCTCGGAACCTGGGACGGAGTAAACAACGGGATTTATCCTAGAGGATGATACTTGGCTCTCTCCTTTCTCTCAATTTCATTTTCATCTCGTCATTTGCGAACTCGGATGTGTTTCTGTATGAACGATTTATTCCCTCCAAGACGGATGCTGAATTGTAGGATATTGTGATCGACGATTTGCCTTTGGGGAAGAAAGAACACTCGAGACGTCCGAAGAAACCTTTATTTTCTTGCATATGGATATCTCGCTTCCGCATGGACTGCATGATCCATTTCCATTTTCCTGCTCATCGTTGGAATTATCGCTTTATTTCTTCTTTGCTTCCATCAGCTCTTTCGCGGAAATCGCAAAGGACTCTTCTCTGTACAAGAGCTTCTGATTGTTGAAGCCTTCAAGACGTTTTCCGGTGCTTAGACTCAAATCCTTGGGACGTTACAACCATCCCCAGAAGTTTTGGGGCTCGCAAATTGAGTCGCAATATTGAAAGATCTGAATTTCATCGTCTTTCTACGAATTAGTTGCACGTCGCGTTCATGGTGCACCATCTTGGTGCTGACTCCTGAGAGCATCCCCAGAATCAACCTCTTCTAAGCTGCCTCTCGGGAAAATGTATACTGTGGGCAGTGGAAAAGGAGGCATCGTTACTGCTCAATAATAGGTTGGTAATCCCAAGAGTTTCGTACAAGTGTACTACTGTAACCTCCGTTGCTGTCTTTCGAACAAAAGCTAGAAGTCTCCGCTCTTCAACTGAAATTGTCTAGCCATCGCTCAACCCAAGAGTTGCTCTGTCTTTTAAAGCGAGCAATTTCTTTTGGTGTTTGTTTACACAGGAGGCGAGACCCCGCCGAAATCGGTTCAATCCCAGATCTCCCCACTTTTGATAGGATCCCGATAAGAAAATTTCGACAGAGTCACAAGAGGGGTCGAGTCACTCCGAACATCGTCATTTACATCCTCCAATCTGCACTCTACCTGCCATCTCGACAGTGCATTCTACTACAAGTACGACTCTACCTAATTCTCGGGGAAATGCATCATTCGAGTAGTATCAATTTCCCTCCGATCCAGGTAATCAACCTGCGCCCACATAGGCAATGAACCGGTGGCCAAGCTGTTCAATTGGGATGTCATCCAACCTTACAGGAGTACGGGTGTGGTTACCTTGAGAGGAGATGTTGTTTTTTAACGAATGCTAGTGCCTGAGATTATACGGTTACACTTGATCAGGATAATGCCTGCGAAAGAATCTTGCTTTTGCCCTTTTGCATTCTCTCTCCACAAGAACATTTACTGTTCTATGGACTCATTGCTAATTTTGAAGTAGGATGGTCTCGAGTGACAATATGGCAGACGTGGAGAAGGGAGCTGTCTCGAACCCCCTCTTTGATTCCGATTCGCCACCTCCACCCGTCACAAACACCAAAAAAGCAACGGCTTACAATGCCGCGATCAATGTCGACGGCGAAGTTGCTCCTCAAAATAAGTTCCTTGCATTGAGCTATCGACTCGAACACTTTTTGGGCTTTGAAGCAAGAGGAATAAGACGTGTCAAGGAGAAGGAACAAACACCACAGACTACCTTGAATTTCTGGCAGATTGTTATGATGTGGTTCTCAATCAACGCAGCTGCACAAAACATTACGCTTGGTAGCATTGGCTACAGTGCATTTGAATTGGGCTTCGTGGATGCCACTTTATGCAGTGTTTTTGGAGGCATGGTCGGAAGCATACCTGTCGCTTATACTGCTGGCTGGGGACCTTGGAGTGGAAACCGAACCATGGTAAGATATTTTGCCACTACAGGTATCACAATGGCAAACTCTAACAGTGTTAAAGGTGTGCGCTCGATTTTCGATGGGTTGGTGGCCAGTAAAACTCTGCGTCCTACTCAATCTCGTCGTTCTCATTGGGTATTCCATGATTGATGCTGTGGTCACCGGTCAAATTCTGTCTGCCCTATCATCAAACGGAAGCCTTTCAATCGAGGTTGGAATTGTCATATCAGCGGTTCTAACGTTCTTGGTAACCACATTCGGTATCAAGATATTTCATTACTATACACGGTATGTATTTCTACTACAATTGCAAACCCCATCCCACTCATAAATCTCTTAGATATGCCTGGATCCCCTCTGCAGTTATGCTTCTTGTTTTGCTCGGAACGACAGCACGAAAATATGACACCCAAACACCATCAGTTGCCACTGGAAAAACATTAATTGGCAACCGTCTTTCTTTTTTCTCCGTCTGTCTCTCCGCCGCAATTACGTATTCAGGAGGGGCTGCAGATTTCCTCGTCTACTGCAACCCCACAATCGCAACCAGAGTGAAAGTAGGAGGGGCAACCTTGCTAGGCCTCACCCTCTCGTTTTCACTCACATTTATTATCGGTGCTGGTCTCTCCTCTGGTCTTGCCACCAATCCATCATGGGAAGCAGCAGGTGCAGGAAGTGGAGCTCTCGTGGTGGCCGGCTTTGACAGTCTTGGAGGGTTCGGGAAGTTCTGTTCAGTGCTTGCTGCCGTCGGATTAATCGCAAACATGGTAGCACCGATCTACTCTTCGGGTCTCGATTTCCAAATCCTAGGACGATACACAGCAGTCGTACCCCGCTTCATCTGGAACACCGTCGCAGTGGTAATCTTCACGGTCTGCGCCCTCGCCGGGAAAGATTCCCTCTCCGAGATATTCACGAATTTCCTCGCATTGATGGGATACTGGGTCGTCCTCTGGATCGCTATCACACTTGAAGAGGAATTCATCTTCCGTAGACGTGATACTCCTAAATTCGTGTGGAGTGATTGGGATCAACCCTCGAGACTTCCTATTGGACTTGCTGCCACGGCGGCATTTTGTGTTGGTTGGGTGGGTGCTATTATGTGCATGTCGCAGGCTTATTACATTGGGCCGCTCGCGAAGCCGGTGGGGGATTTTGGGGCGGATATGGGGAATTACGTTGGGTTTGCGTGGGCGGGGTTGGTGTATCTTCCTTTGAGGTATTTGGAGAAGAAGAAATTTGGACGGTAGATGTTGAGAGGGGACGAGAAGAGGGATTTTGAATTCAACATGCAGATGATATAGAGGATAAATGATTATACAACTAATTGAACTGGATACAAATGATAGAGCAAATGGTGGTTATTGCGCTGGGCAGTGTAAAACTTCTTCTTCTGCTATTGGTAAGGTACCTACGAATAGCTCTAGAATATTACTCTTTGTGGGGTACCCCGAGCTTTGTCATGAGTCTATTACAATGCTTAAGAAGCTTTAATCGCCTCTTGAATTAAACTTCTTCAAACATTCTGCGGTCTGTAGAGAACTAAGTAGAGCTTAAAGCGAGTTTGTAGCTTGCTCTTTTTAGGCTATTAGTAGGTGACCTACTAATTACTAGATTTACGAAAGTTGGCAATTTACAGGTCACCCACCAATAGCTCGGCATTTCTCACACTTATACATTAGCTAGCTACTTGAATTAAAGTTTAATTTAATTTTATATCTGAGTTCTACTGACAACCAAGATATTGAAATCAAGTTCTTGTTCTGGGGCTATTCGTAGGTCACCTACCAATTGCCGGGCCTGTTTCAACATCGCTGTTTGGAGGTTACCTGCCAATAGCTCGAACAATTTGGAATTTTCTGGGGAATAAACATATCCTGGTCTTGAATTGACTTTCCTCGACTATCTCAAACCTGTTTTATAACTCGCATTTGCTCTTTTCAATTAGCAACTAAACATCTTAAGATAAGTTGTTTTTTGAGGCGGTCGGTGGGTTACCTACCAATAGCCAGCACATATGAACAGAGTAATCTCGGTCGTTTTGTAAGTTCAATGTCAAGCAAGTAAAACCATTGTTTTAAATTCGACTTTCAAACTTCGAAACTATATACAAGACCCCCCAACTTGAATAATCATGCCCATTCACCCCTCCCCTCACTGACCCAAGCCTCAAAATGTAACAGGGAAACTCACAACCGCACTCCCACCCCCAACATAAAGCGTATTCTTAGTCGCCTCCGTCCTCCCAAAAGCCGTACAAGTACTCCCACTAACCGTCGCCAACTTGGTGATTTTCCCCGCAGCATCAACCTTGATAACCGAGTTTTGCAAATTCGTAGCGATGTACGCATTGCCCACCGAGTCAAAACTCAAATCATCGCCCGGTGTCCCACTATAGATCTTGGCCACCTTCCCTGCTTTGCCCGTCGCATCAATAGGAATCCTCGAGAAGGTATTCTTCGAAATATTCGTGAAATACAAGGAACCGTTGTAATACCGGATACCATCAAGACCGAATGGGATTCCCGAGCCGGGAGTCATAGCAGGATCCGCAGTGATAACCGCCGAATAAGCACCAGTGGAAGCCGTCATCTTGAATACCGACCCCGCCTGCGCATCCCCAATAAGCAGCGTATCGTCATCCAACCTCGACAGGCCATTCCAGAGTTTACTCTCGCTTGCAACCTTCACTGTACTCAACACCGGCGCTGCCCCGGTTAAATCCAGTTTGAACACTCCCCAGGATCCAGCTGTATTCGAACCTCCTGAGTATTTACCACCCACGACGTACCATACGTCTGTTGCTAACTCGACGATTCCGGCTGTGGCTGTGACGCCGGTTATGGTGATGAGTTTCGTAGCTGCCTTGGTGGTGGGGTCGTATTGCCAGACTTCGCCGGCGTCCAGGCGGGTTATGAGGATTTGACCATTTGATCGGATGCCGATTCCTTCGATGGAAGCTGGCGAGGGGAATTTGTAGACTTGGGTTGTGGTTGCTTGTCGTGGGAGGAGGGAGGCGGCTGTGGAGAGGACGAGGGGCACGAACGCCAAGAAGGAGCGGAGTTGAACCATTTTCAGGGATGGAAATATCAAATCTCTGAAGGAAAGGATGGGAGGAGATGAAGAAAAGATTCTGAACAAACAATTTCATAAGTTAAGGAAGGATCGTCCCCTTTTTAAGCATTCTCCTCACGCAAGTGGGACTTTCTTGTCCCCGCTTTATCGCCAAGGTGCGAGAGTACATTTGGCAAGATGGTAGTGAGAATAGCCATACTGCCATTCAGAAAATCTCGCGGCGGGAGTTTGTTGTAATATATATCATGAGTGGGTTTAGCCAACGAGTTTGGCATGGGGTGACGGCTAAAATAGCCGCACAGGCGGGTGATAGATGTTGCACCCCGAATGACCTGTAGATCACCACATCAATATAAACTAACAATTCGAGAGCGAGAAGTCAATTGATATTAGGTCGCTATTTGCCATTGGTGGTAGTATTGTTATGCAGATTAAGCGAGTGAGGAAGCCAGTTTGTGCTGGGTTTCCATCGAAGGCGTGGAAATGTGATTGGATTAGAAACCTATTTTGTAAATAGTGAGTTTCCTACCCCCCATATCCTTTTACCTTACAATAGTATTAATAAATGCAACCGCCTCGGCACGATCCGTATCTGGCTCGATATAACTCAAGTCCTTCCGAAAGACGAAGTTCTTCGCCTCCTCGCTGTACTTTGGCCAAGGCACAATTCCAGAAACTCCATGTCCATTCGGATCGAGATCATAGGCGAACGAAGTCCACATTCTCTCAACCAATCGTGCTAACCGAACATTCTCGGTACTATTTCCCAACGGCGTAAAATCCTGCTCTGGATTCCCAAATACAAATGGGATCTAGACATCTATTAGCAAAACCCCTTTTCTATTCTTTTCATCACACTTACCTCTGAAAAGTGATTAACACCAATATCGCTTGTTGTGTTATATTTCGGCGCATCCCATCTGTACGAGTAAACATTCGAAACGTATTTACTCATCTGCTGGGCAAACAGTCTTCTCGGAGCGAACATGGTCATGTCAGTGGCGATACTCCAGATCCGTTTGTATTGTAAACCCTTTTCGGGCCAGGTTCGGTTTCCCCAACCATATGGGTAGCCTACAGTGGGATCGTTGGGGTAGAGCTCTAAAAGTCTTTCTGCCTGTGTTTCGTTGATAACGAATCTTTGATTGTGGGTAAGGACACCTATCGCTTGGGTATCTGTTTATGAACTTAGCGAAGTCTTTGCTTGTAGGGGAAATTATCCACCCAACACTGAAGAATGTCAGCGAGCAGGAAATATCCTACGTACCATTGTTCACCGCGTTAAAGCCGAATCCTTCATCTGTATTCGTTCCAAGAATAATCGGTATCTTGGCGAATTTTCCAGTAACCAGTGATTCCTGTGCAAATCTTGGAATCAGTGAACCATCAATTGTATGAAACCACTGATCTTGTCCATTATAAGCAAGCGGAGCTATAACTTCATAAGGGACTTCTCTGAGACATTGAAGCGTATCCGTAGAATTGCTGCATCCCGCCTTGAGTGAAAGCTCATCATAAACATGCTGGTACCAATCAGTTCCATTGAGCGGAGCCCCAACACTGCCTCCACTTTCAAGAATCGCAGCTCGGAAGAGACCTTCGGTATCACCGTTATAAGAGGCGATGTGATCACCAACTGAATAGGCACCCGCTGATTCTCCCCATAGAGTCACTTTCGTTGGGTCTCCGCCAAATGCGGAAATATGACGATTGACCCATTTCATGGCAACACGTTGATCGCGCAAGCCCAAGTTCTGGTTTCCACTTGCTTTCACTTCTTCGCCAAAGATAAACCCGAAAGCTGCTAGGCGGTAGTTGATTGAGACGCCCATGACGGGTTTGCCATTTAAGACCGATTGCTCGACAACGTAGCTCAAATTGTACCTGCAATTTGATTAGAGCAAGTCAATACATATCAACGCAGTACAAAAGAGCGCGGGAAAGAAGTTCAGTGAAGCATCAGCAAAATGAAAAGAGTCTCAATTCACCTACCTTGGATCACTAGTTGCCCCAGAAAACCAACCACCACCATAAATCCACAGCAAAACAGGCAATCCCTCGCTTTGACCAGCGGGCTTAACAACATTCAAATTCAAGCAATCCTCGCCCAGGGTCGTAAAACCCCGTGCAACCAAATTCGTAGTATCTGACCCGAAACCATAACAATCGGTACCATAGTTGGAAGCATTGAAATGAACAGAAGGCTTGTTTCTTGCCAAAATCGAAGGTGTAAAACGGACGGGTTTTGGTGCAAATTTGATACCTAGAAAGGCATCTTGATTGAAAGTTGGTAAATGACGACCATGATAAATGCCCCCATCCGAATGCACAACTGGTTCCGCTGTCAAGAAGCCAACGAAAGAGACCAAAAGTAAGATACTATGGTAAAACGACATTGTGGATAATGCTTGAAGTCGTAATATTGAACTTGAACTTTCAAGAATTATTAGGCTGGCCCTTCAACCTTAAATCCCGAAACCAGTCTCCCCGACTAAGGATATTGCAGTGATGCATAGGCGGAGCTTCGAATTTCCAAGGCTTACTGTATGGGTATGATTCTCCTCACCGTCATAAATTACCACCAATGGTATCGCTCTGCCATTACCCGAAAAGAGTTTCCCCGCCTCTATCCCACTTACACTTCCTTCTATGAAAGATGTGCACAGCGAAAATTAATGCTTCTTTTTTCTTGATCATACAATCTGATAATGTAAGTCTTATAAGAATCATCTTCAACGCGAGAAACTGATAGGTAAAAAGGCCCGGAAAGAAAGACCTGTATGCTTCTCTCGAATCGGTTGTTCCCTAGCGCGGAAAGAGTCTGCACGGCGAAGTACCAGTGAAGCTGCGGATTTCAATTGATCTTCAGGCCCTGAATTTTTAGAAGCGGATAACCCCTCTGTGTACTCACCTAGATGAAGCACTTGTATTTCAAAGTCCATTGGATCAAACAATTAGAAGAAAGCAAAGAAGAATGGCTTCCAAAAAGAGCCCTAAACTCGTGCGTCTGGAGTTTTTTAGGGTTGCTACCGAGGTCATGCCCACTTCGTACATCGTGGGTTAGCCTGGGGCATTTGTTTAGGGACCACGCCACGCCCCGAGAGCGGACCTTCATCGTATCTTGCTATCGTCGCAAGAATTGATCATGCTGGTGACGGCGACAACAATGGATTCCGATATTGTACAAATAGACAAAGGTTTGTTGAAGAGGCATACCACTTATTTACCTATTGAATTGCCTAGCCCGGGAATCTCAGAGATGTGAAGGGAGTGCGACGATGATCTACCTGGGACGATACGTCCTCTGGTGTATGGCAGATGTGGTTGGAAATGCGATGCTGATTACGGACTTCCTCTGTGTTCGGGAGGATGGCATCGAAGAATGAGTTTCGCTGAATACTGAATGTATAGTATCAGCACGGCGGGAGTATGACTTGCGATTCTGTTGGGAGAATGGGAGACCAGCGCCAAGACACGAAGTGGCCCCCACCAGACTTTTGAGGGGAGGCGGGAAGCAAGAATCATTTCATTATCTCAACTTGGTCTGTTGAAGCAATTTAACCTTGAACTCGGGGGAAAGAAAGCTTCATAAAGAATTTGATTTTCCCAGAGAGGCCACTTTATCTATCATAACCACGAAAACAGAACACCACCGACCACCATTAAAGCACATAGAAAGCCGACCATTAAATCCTCTCCAAAACAGCTCTCAAAGTTCTAGCCTTAGCGATCTTCGCCTTTCCATCACTCCCAACCACAAACAAAAACTCGTCCGTGGCAATACCGCCATACATAGGCGAGTCCGCAGGAGCCCAGCTCCCACAACTCCAAAACTCGAATTACTAACCACCACAGCTTTATTCTCAAAAACAGCTCTGAAATCCTGTTGCTTATCTCCATACGAGCCCGGGACTGAGTTTTCTAATCCGGTGGGATAGAGTGTAACGAGGACATCTGAAACGGGGATGTTACCGAGTATCTAGGAAAAGGTGACGAACATATCCGTGCTATTGCTGATAAAAGATGTTATGCTCAGTCCGAGATTACCTGGATTTGTGGTAACAGTGAGAGAAGAATTGAGATTTGCGTTTGAGGATTTATAGGTCCCTCCGTATTTAGCGTTTACTTCTTCTCTAGCTGCTACCTCGACGGCTAGTAAGATGATGAGCTCCGAGATAGCGAGGTCGACACCGGTTAGTCGAGTGGGATCATCTACGTGAAGAGATACATATCCCATGTCCCAACCTAGAACCAGGGCAAAAGTAGTGTGGTAGGAACCGATGTCGCCTTGTTCTTGGTACACATCTATTATTTTGTTTCAAGGCGTAGGAAGTTGTAAACGTCCGATTTCCCAAGGCATGCGAACTGATAATTGGAGTAGCGGGGTGTGGGTTACTGGTTCATCCATCGGATGTCCTTGTTTGAGCGGGCGACAGGATGGATGATGCGAGTATGGAACGAACAATTTGAGAAAGATCTCCTGAGCTGGAATATATGTCAAGTGTACTAAGAAATGTGTCAGTGGACGTCTGATTAAGCTTTCAATGTTGCGAGTTTGACGAGACAAGACAGGTCCCGACTTTGAATAACGAAATAGCTTACGAGGTGAAAGGGGCAAGATCTAAAACCCAATAGTGTCTCCAACGCTGCCGAGGGTATTACTCTACGCTCGCTGTTCTTTAGTAATACATAGCTTATTCCATTGAGCTTCGATTTGGAAACAAGCGAGTCATCGAACGACGTGTCGAAACTCTTGCCAGTAATACTCTCCAGCACGTATCCCAATATTGGAAAGCAAAATTACTATATATTGGCGTGTTCGAGGCTAGATAACGTTGCTTAACTATGTTTTAGGGAAAATCTAAGGCTGGGTTAGTACTGTTCCCTCGAAAGCATAGCTAGCACAGGTATCCGCTTTCTCAGATTAAACATATCACTTTTCTCTAACAACTAATAAATATGCATAGAATACCCAGGTACTCTTACTCTTTCTCTTTGTTCTCTCTTCGATTTCGTAAGGTAGATAGGAAATCAAATGGGGGGATCTTGCCTTTTCTGGGAGAGTCTGAAGGAAGTGCACATGTTATGTAGTCCGATGCATGCAATAGTGGAAGCCCAAGCGTAGCCAGAGTACTCGGTTGCGAAGCTCCAAATAAATCGCTAATTTCCTTTACTTCAAAACAAACGTGGTGGAGCCAGTCAGACAACAGTACAGAATAATCGTGGGCGTCCAAAGCAAAGTAGGTAATATAGAAAATAGTAGAAAGTACATGTGCAACGTGGTATAGAATTATATTGTACTCGGACAGTTTCTGCGATGAGCCAGGATCAGAGTAGGCATCGAAATGAGTATTTTTACAGACAGTATTCTGGTATGGCTGTAGAGATGCTATTCCTTCGAAGAGCCTCAAACGCAAAAGCCTCGTTAGATACTTGGCTGAGCAACCCGTATGTAATATCCATCAACTCCGAGAACCAAGTCTTGCTGAGTAGAAGAAAAATAAAAATGAGGGAGTTGGTGGGGTTTTAGCGGCTCTTCTCGCCCTATTTAGGCAGCCTCCGCGGGCCCTGACACTAGGGTTAACCTATGGGACCCTCCTTCGCAATCGTCGCAATGTTCACTTCACCCCTTCATCACTTCACCACTTCATCAGCCCGCGCCCGATCCACGTCTAATCCTGCCTTCATCTCAAGTATCACCTCGCGAGCCGATTTTCGAAGTTCTCTTCACAATATCCAGACCACTTTGGCTCACTTCTCTTCTCCCGCGCCAGAGAAGAGATGTGCTTAAAATCCCGGCTCTCATAAGTGACGATACATCGAGGAGATGCAGGTGGAGAGGGGAATAACAACGCACAGCGAGAGAGGGATCCCGCAATTAGTTTTGTGGCTCACTTTCTGCTTGTCCGGTGCACAAGTCGTCTCTACACGTGCAGGGGCTCTAGTGGACCTGATGCTGATTTTTTCTATTGTTATTATGGAAAGTCAACTCGGGTTTGTGCCTCGTCCTCCCCTCCTTTTTCAGTTGATGCTACCTTGGTAGACCTGGAAAGACCATCATTTATATCTTCGTTTTTTATCCAGACATCGACTTGTTTTCGTATGCTATTCTCTGGGTCAGGCGTCAACTCAATTGTTTCTCTCAACCTCGATGTCACTACTCCCTTGTAACTGGGCTCTTGAGTCTCAGTCTTTTGAAGCTCTTCGTCTACTATCGTTGGTCGACGTGTGACGGCAATTTGTTGCGCTCGTTGGTGCTTCTTTGGGATGGGAGGGCCACCAAATATTCTAGGGAAGTAGCAGCGGCAGAATGCAAGATGCGCTGGACCACAAGATATGAAAACTGCTAGTTGCAATTCAACTGTGTAAAGTATGATTGGGGTAATAGTTTCCCCTACATGGTTGTTAGCTTTCGTTTCTATAATTAAGTTTCTGGGACGCTTACAGAAGAAATCAGGCGAAGAGGCTATATCCCCGATAGATACGATTCTATAGATGCTGATAACTATCAACCTATTCTTATTTAGCATAGTTTTTCTTTTCGTGCAATCAGATCTCTCACATCATTCCTATCCCCATCAGACTACATAGGGCAATCCTTTGTCTCGTTGGGAGATGAAGGTTCCATAGCCCACGGATTGGGACAATGTATATCAAAATTTCGCTGAATATATGAATTGCGGCGTTCGCAACGTAAAAGGTGGTCAGTTGTATGCAATGTCCGGTCTTGACATCCCATATACCGGCTAGAGGACTGCACTGAAAAAGTGAGACAAATATACCTGCTAACCCGGCGGTACCTGAGAAAACCATCAAAACAATGACGAGATTTCGAAATTTCCGGCAAGAACTCAGGGTATGTCAGTCAACAATCCTACCAAAGGGTAAAGCCAACTGACCTCAGGCGAAGGTAAAATGCTAATAAGGATACTTTTACCAGAGTTGCAGAGCAATGATAACTTAACATTGCAAGCCAGAGTAGGATTCTTATGGCTTTTCCTTCTTGCAGTGGGATTGTGTCCATATGTCTGCCTAGTCCATATGTTGAGGCTGTTCATATATTAGCGGCAAGTATCCATGTACGGAATAGTGGAAAAAAACCTGTGATAACGACAACTACCTGGATAACTGCGAAGAACTCCCCAAAAAGTATCAGTATATCGTCCGCTCCGATACATTTGATTATTACGGCTCTAGTATATACTCGGACACCGACGCTGATGATCGCCAACCCACCAAAAACGCTTGCAACTGCTACCAGTTCATGGGATTTGTCGGACGAGGAGAACATTGGGTGTAGTTTTCGGATTTCGATACGAGCTACAACGGATCTTCTCTCGAGTTGTGGAGAGAAGTTCTCAGCACTTCAGCGAGATTTAGGTCTACGCTTTGATGCTGTTGCAGCTATGGCATATGTAACACTACGTGACTACGTTTTCGGGTTGGAACTGGTGGCGGTGGCTGAATTGAGTTTAAATGAACTACCGTGCTTGGTTCGATCGTTTGTTCGCACCGGGATTTATAAAGTTTGTTTCAGTGTCACTACTCAAACCTTGTAATGACTTATTCACGAGAATTATTTATGCTGATGTTTACTCGATCAGGGACCCACACTTTTAAGTGTAATAACCAGTTCGTTCTTACCCCAGAAGAGAATGGTTGTCAGTGGTAAATACGCAAAACAGCATTCAGCATAGCGTCACTTGAAACAAGACATACGCGAAACTAACAAGGGACCCAACTAATAAACACTTTACGACAAACTCACTCGATATTTTCTAAATCTCAAATGATATAACTCCGTAACGCCCTCTTTTATACACAAACTGATCCGCCTCGAGCCATTCGATCATTCGGCTGCGGCAACCTTCTTCTTGACGACCATCTTCTTAACTATAGGAGCCGATTCGCCATCAACTGCCGCCGCTTTCTTCGCAATCTTCTTTTTCACTACCGGGGCATCTCTATCCCCATCAATCGCATGAGTTGTTGCTTTCTTCACCACAACTTCCTTCACTGGCGTAGCCGCCGGGGCAGCTGGAGTTGGACTTGGAGTAGAAGTGCTTGCGTCAGGTGCTGATGTTGGAGCTTGAATAGATGGCAATCCGACAGGAGGAGCTTGCTCGGTTGGAAGTGGACCAGGTGCTTGGATTCCAGCGATCGCAAGACTAGCCATGGCGGGGTAGTTGTTCTCATGGTCAACCAGAGCCAACCGCTGTATCAAAATGGGATCGTGCATACCATCCAAATTATTGGACCATTGTTCGAATTACTCCTTCCAGAAGATGATGATCGGTTGGTGTGCAGCTTCTGCGAGTATATCGGAGATTCCAGCTAACTCGGGCGAGTGCCTTGAGCTTTGCTACTACCGGGATCAAATTGTTATGGTATGGTTCTAGGGACTTTGTTAGGCGATGTCGTCTTGGGGGTTAGAGGTCAAACTTACGAACTCGAGCGGCGTAGAAGATTGATTTCAAAGTCTCGAAGTCCAAAATCATGCGATGATAGAGTCTTGGTGCAGTGGCGACCCCAGCGGCCGACGCGGCTGGTGGAGGGCAAGTCCATGGCCTGGACTACTATTGTACAGTTTCCGGATATATCCAATTATGAACCTAGACTTGCCCCAGCGAAGTGGTGAGCCGCTTGTGACTCTGCGGGATACATGACGGTTGCTGGGTCGGGCGCTTCTTGTTGGATATTTGGAAGGTATTGATTCGCTGGATGAACTGGTGTAGGATTTGCAAAGTTGCCGTTGGTGGTAGGAGGTGCTGTGGGTTGGTTTGTCTCAGGATGTTGGGATTGTCCGAGGAGGTCTAAGATGTTCGTAGTAAGTGAGTATGGAGCGCTTTGTTGTTGCTGGTTCTGGTGTTGTTGATTTTGTTGATTTTGTTGATCGGATTGGTGGTATGCTTGATAGGAAGGTTGTTGTTGTTTGGTGTTCTGTTAAGGTATGTTTTGTTGTGGTGCTTGTTATTGGGTTGGGGCAGGGTGATTTGAAGCGAGATGACGACGGCCTTGATGTACCAAATTGCTGATTTATTGGTACAAGGGCTGGGTTCATATTAGAGCCTAGATGACCACTGTCATTCGCGTATTGGTGCTGATTCCAGTTCTGAGTGGAACTTGGCCCAGTCTTGTTTTGATTTGCGTTTGCTTGGTGTGTATTGCTTGCCTTCTCAGAAATGAAAGTTCGAACAGAGTTGACACCATATTTTGGGTCGAGAAGGAACTTCTTGAGTCCTGTCTCTTTATTCTTACTGCCTTCTTCAGCAGAAATATCTTGTGGAGGAGAAGAAATTAAATAAGCGGGCAGGGAATTGCGGAGTAAGATATCCGGATCTTGTTGCTCTGCGAAACTCGTTCTTTAACTTTCTAGTGAGGAGGTTTCTTGCAGCTTGACCAGATTTTATTTCTGTCCTTTCCCTTATTTTTGATGCGCCGAATATAAGAGGTCAAGTGGCGACAAACCCGATTTCTCGTTTTGCGGCTGAGCACGCACGAGGAAGTATAGATGCCTCTGGGTATGAGGGGCACATCTTACTGTGTTCTCCACAAATGTCGATGGGGGAACTTTGAATATTAGTTGATTGCTTACTAAACTCTGGCTTTCAATTGATGGCGTCCTGGGTATTTCTGGGGACAGGTTGGAGATTTACAAGCACCAGACTTTTGGTGACGGACGGGCTCGACCGGTTCCTAGCAAGGTCTATCAACAGGGAAGTCTATAGGCGCCACAATAACTACTTTTTAGCCTCAAAATGCGTCCTCTAATTCTGTTCTAATGACCATGTTCACCTCAAGGTTGAAATCATTTGACGAGGTCAACTCAATCGAGTCACTTGACAAAACACTACCCCCTCATTTCGCTTGTCAGAGAGCCGAGAACCCGCCCGCATACCCGAGTATATCCCACAAGTAAGCTTAAATGCACACCGTCACATTTGATTCGCTGCTCACGCTATCATTACGGTCACAAATGATTAACGTTTTGGTAGATGGCAAGTGCGTATGCAGCCCCGAAAGTGATGATATCGCGAGCACAATAGCCGAGTGGCGTCCGCGGAGTCAGCCAACACAGGCTTTTGCTTGCATTTGAAATAGCAAGGAGCACGGCTCTTGGTAAATATTGTCTGGAATACAAATTTTTGAAGTGGAATTTAATTTGTTGGCTGAAATATTACATCAGGTCAGCTTTTCGTCAAGCGTTGCGGGGTTCACAGGGAGGGGCCAACTTTTGCATGCTTCTTGTGTACCATTGCCTACTTCGAACCTGATATTACCGAAATCTATTGCTTCTAATTTTAAGTTAGAGTTTTGCTCGGTCTCTGTCTCTTGAGTGCATTCTGTCTGAAAGCTTTGGCATTATTAAGTAATACAATCGAAAGCATGCGGAGCTGATAAAGCAAACTGAATGAGGATGTTGAGAGAGGGCTGAGAAGAAGGCGTTGCTTGGCAATTTTGCTCCCAATTTCTCTTAGAAGAAGGCATTTGGGGGAGAATATATAATGGCGCTTAACATGATACGCTCTCGCCCATTCCATCTCTTTGCGCTGACTTCCTCAACACTGGTATCATTCTTATATCCTTAACTTTAACAGCTTCATACGCACCATACAAGTAGCCACCCAGGTAAAAGCTTGTCAAAATGGCAGCTCAAGGTGCAATGGTCCTGAAGGGTTGGTCTCATCATACTTCGTTTAAGCATACTAGTAGCTAACTTTGTAGGCCTCCTCACTGGAGAGGACGGGAAACAAGCTTCGGCTGGGGAACTATGAACCAAGTCGTCGAGGTTGCGGAAGGTGCTAGCAAACCTATAGATATAATTCGAGAACAAGCCAACAAATCCAAAGAAGCCGCAACGAATTCATCATAAGAAAATTTGATTCATTTATAGTTGCACGGAGTTGAACTTGGGGCATGCAAGACTGAGAATGACTCGAATAGCCTAAGCACATTATTAGTATTGGAGAAAACTAGATCTGAAATTGAAATAACAAAACTGAGTTACCATCTTTTTATACTTGTACTCTATAACTTTTTCTTAAAATTCGCCTTAACACCAGGCTTCGATAATGCAACTTTCTCTTGCTCTTTTGATCAAATGATAAATATCTAGAGCATAAAGATCCAATATATCAAAAGGCAAGAACCAGAAAAAAAGACTCGAGTATAACTGTCAATCTGTGGAAGATCAAACCCCAGATCTGCGAAAATCTCTGAATTAGTAGACACCCATATTTAAGAGAAGACAAGAGTTCTTTTCGAGGAACGAACAACAGAAACGCAACGAAAGAGAACATTTTGCAATATAAGAGTGCAGACGTCGTGGTTGAAGGACGAGTTTCCGTCATGGTTCTCGATCACGTGTTTTGCCTGAAACTCTCAAGCAAAGTGTTATATTTCCCAAGGAAATAGCCACTTCGTGTTATCTGAGCAGACTCTTTTCTGACTCACTCGTATAATGGTTTGGCTGATAGCGGCGACCATAAGAGAAACTTTGGTGCAGAGTCACATGGAAGACTATTTTGCCGTGCTCGGGGGAATCTCACGACCTCGAAAAGATCAGGCCCGGGTCGAGGAGACCGAATCAAGGCTATCGAGTCGAGTCCCATTGGGTGCCGTCGAGTCGAGGACGAGTTTGAGAGGCAGTTCCTTCCTTCCTGACTTGAACTATACACGATACTGCAGTCGCTCCTTCCCTCGACGTCGACATCGGCGCGACGGGAAGGGGAGGAAAGGCACGACTTCGTTCACACCCAGAGTACAAAAACCGCTCTCCATATACATGATTTTTCATGGTCGAAAATGAATCGCCCACGACAACAACATGACTATGAACAATGGAGAGTTAGGTCAGCCAACGAAATATTGTTCAAAATGCGAATATCATTTCGCACAGGAGGTACTTCTAAAGGTGCACCGGCGTCCACGGCTTCCTCGCAAACGCCATTTATCATAATTGATCTGGAGGCTTGTCATGATGGCTCGGGTGTCGAGGTCATACTTCAAATCGCCCAAGTACGCAGATAACTGAGGTGATACTTCAAACCACTTCTCTATCTCGTTCTCGTGTCAGTCAACTTAAATTGGCTGGAATCAACCTAAAATCTCCGACGATGGGCCTTCAAGAAATATGCGTGTATGTTCTATCCAAGCATCTTTCTACGTTCATTACCACGGATGGAAGTTCTTCTAAACATTCCAATCTTTCCCCACTTTCCATGCTTCCAGGTCCCTTTTCCAATCCGCTCCCTTCAAAGTTCCATCGAGCGTCCCGGGATAATACACGGCTACTTGTGTTCCAAGAATCTGTCGTTTATCCCCACAAACCTCGAAGGGTCTTCCCCCCTCATCGTGGACGCAAAAAGGCCAGCCGACCCAACCATCCGTCTTCCTCCCGTTGCCCCTCGGGTATTTCTGGCAATGCGAATGGAACTTGAGGGCCCGAAGGATATAAGGGATAGGCACGGTGTAGTTACTACCTGCTGTGCCATTCTCCCCACGGCCGTCTTCGCCATTATTGAGCGTAACGATAAAACCTTTTATCCCGATACTGACCCATGTTCCCGAGGGAACCGTAACGGTGGTATGGGGATTTAACGCGAGGAACGCTAAGAGGATATCGGAACTTACGCTATCAAAAAGGCGATTGTTGGTTTGCTCATCACTGATATCGCAAGTTGGCGGGTAGTGGACTCTGGTTTGATTTTCATCCGCCCACTGTAAAAACCCAGTTAGTATTTCGCATCCAGCTTTCTTATGAACTCATGAACTTACGTCTGGAGGGGGTGGCGGACAAGTGACTCCCTCGGGCCTTCTCAACCGGGCTCTCGAATTCAATCCATCAATATCAGAACGGTGCCGGTATGGTCCTTGGGCAAAACCCACCTGATAGTACTTCTGCTCAACCAAATAGTCCATGTTAGTCCCGTCGAATCTCCCCTTCTTCTTGAAATCATGCTTTTCGTGTTATTCTAAACTTACAACTTGCGTGGGGATTGTTCCACCGATGAAATCTGGAACTTCGTTGGAGCCATGCCATTCTATGACCTTGGGCTTGTTGGTTTTTGCTAGGACCGGTTGGAAGAGAGAGAGCGCGAGGATCAGTGCGGCTTGGGAGTTGTTAGCAATTGTTTGTGTTCAGAATGGATTATAGCAAGAACGGAGTAAAGAGAATTGAAGTTCCGTTTGCTAGCTAGAAATATATTAAGGGCCTTTGCTTACCAGTGATCTTCATCTTGATTGTTGGGAGTTGAGATCAGTGTAGAATGGTTTCTTTGTTAAGGGACTAAAATCCGGAGGGAAATTCGAAAAGATGAAGAGGTTATACCGACCTAAACCGGACTATTAATTAATTAATTCGTAATAATTCCTAGCGTTTTCTCCAGGTGTCACGCCAGTGGGTCATGGTTCGAGCCTATCGCTTAGTTACAACTGGTCTATCTTTTAGCTTATCAGCGGATTGCTAAAGAGGTTCTAGTCAGGAACTTCTTGACCGTTTTTATCTAGCATATTTTAGAATTCCCCGCGAGAAGCTCCGAAAAATGCCACCATCAATAAAAGGGGCCATTTAAAGTCCGTTGGATGTATGAGGATGTCAACTATTTCAAGGGAAGCGACTTACCAATGCACGTGGTGACTCACCAGCGGCTGTTCACAAACTAATGGCCACACAGCGTGTTGGAAGACATGCTTACGGCAAGGACTACTACTGGGTTACTTTCCAAACTTTTTCTCTCAAAGTTCAAAGTCGTGATCACAAAGCTCAAAATGACCCGGGTAAAGCTCACCCTTTTCGTCATTAAACAATCCTTCAATACCAAAACCCTGACGCCCAACACCACACACTCCTCATCAAGCTGACAATGCTTTCATTCTTCACATCAAATAGTGCGTCAAAGTCCTCAGCGATGCAACGTGGACTATTAGTGTTGGGGATCACGGAAGTGCCTCGGCACAGAATCTGGCAGAGGATTATTTTATCGATAGGGCTATTAATTGCACGATTCAGAGAAATCTCTCGTTCCATCATTCATTTCATAAGATTATTGCCAGTTCAATTCATATATAGTAGACATTAGGACTGTCGCCACCTGAATATTTAAGAATAGTCCTCTGTCTTAACCCCCCTTCCTCTAAAGTATGAGATTATCCTAGAACGCATGTGCTCTTATACAAGCTAAATCCTCATTATTTTAAACAGTACACAGTACACTATTAACCATCTTAACCCCCTATCTGACTTGAAGCCCGAGTGCATTTAAAGAGACCTCTTTACCAAGAATTAAATTCTACCATGAGCCCTCGCTTAACCAAGAACACAAGTGTGCCGAATAATGTATAATAGTCATTTTCACAACACGAACCCAACGCCTCTGAAGAAAAGAATGACAAACCCCCTTGCCTAGAACTTTTTCTTCATACTAAGTCATTTATTTGCCTCGAAACTTGCAACGTACCTTAATACTCTTTTTCAATAACCTCTCCAACACATACAGAAACTACCGCAGTATTTACCTTAACCAAGTCTAGGAATTATCGAGCACAGGAGCATCCATATATTTGCTGAGAAGCCAAAAGCCAATGTAGAAAGCCTTGTACCAAAAACTCCGATCCTCCGAGTGGGTCCTTGTCCAGACCTACAAGTATCGCAAATATTTGCCCACGTAATTCCCATCAAAAACACCGCAAGAGCAAACAAAGTGCCAGTCAATGAGGCACCTCATCTGCGGGTGCTTGTGCATCTCGCCTCGGCCTATCCACCAGGGGGTGCACTCATTCGCGAGACAGAGTATACTTGGCTTAGTCCTCGAACACCAAACCACGACAAAATTATCTCATTGACTTCATTCAACCTTTTACTCTTTAGGGATATAATATAGGTACTTAGTAGAGCGCTAGCTGGATATTTAACGGAATGAGATGGGAGTTTCCCTAGTTGTTTGCTGCTTTTTTTTTTTTTTTTTTTTTTTTTTTTTTTTTATTTTTTTTTTTTTTTTTTTTTTTTTTTTTTTTTTTTTTTCTTTTTAGAATCTTAGTTTATTGTCCTGTGTAGCTTGTTCTACGGCCCTATCTAAAGGGCTAGCTATATAAGACGTCCTATAGCTTTATCTACGACTTTATAGTAGAACCACTATAGCTTTCTCCCTTATCTAGACATACCTTCCTTATAGATTAACTAAATTAACTATTATTTAACTACTCCTCCTAATAGAAGTATTTAGTTCGGTTTATACTCCGAAGCTAAGGAAAAACGTAAAAACCTTAGCTAGCTAATCTCTTCTACTTAGTAACTAACAACTCCTATAAGGAGGTTCTATCTAGAGCTATAGTAAGCATATACCCTTTATCTAGTCCCCTTTACTCTAAGTATATATAGATCTCCTCGACTTATAGGCTACTAATACTCTAACTATCTCTTCTATAAGAATTTAAATAACATTTTATAGAGAGGTACGCTTACTATATCTAATTTAAAGTCTCTATATAATATCGATCTAGTCTAGGTACTCTCCTCCGAGTCCTACCTTCCTTTACCCTTATCTCTATAACTATAGTATATAACCTATTCCTACCCCTTCTTATTATAGCCTTATTCTAGGGGTCGACCCTTATAAAGCGCTCTTTAGAGGTTTTATTTTGTCTCTTAAGCCTTGATAAGAAAGCATAGCACCTCTTTAACTAAGACGTAACCGATTCGATCAAGAGGTATATAACTCCATCGAGGAACCTTTAGCGGAGCGTTTGGTAAGCTGTATGTAAGAGGACAGCTAGTTGTTGTTTACTGCTTACCTAGGTGAGTTTTAGTGTTCCTAAGCAAAGCACCCACCATGATCTGTCTCACGAATAAGTACACCTCTGTTGCAAGAAATGACGACATCATAACGAAAATAGAGGGAAGTATAGCGGTTCACGCGCACGCTTCACAAAAGCGAAAGAGGCCTAGTATATACTCAATCCAAACAAATTCGCATCGCGCTTCACATTATTTGTGATGCTCAGTTGCAACCTCGCCTAGGAGTATGAGCGGCCATCGCGGGTAGCTGTGACTGTGATCTGCCATCTCCAACTGCGGGTACGAGTAGTCGTAGGAGGTTCTGGAAAGGAAAATTAGAAGTTCAAAGTTGACTTGATGCCAGCGATAGGGGGTAAGAGTACATGTAATTGGTACTTTATGGATGAATTGAAATGTAGGTGGCAGCACAGGACCTATCACGGGCCTCAGCTGTCCTGTCCCACTTTTCTACAAGCTTACAACATCACTTTCTCTTCCAATCACAAGATTGGAAAAGAGTCAAAAACTCAGTACCTTGCTCCAAGTCACATAAAGGAACCAATGTATTTCTTCATGAGCATTCCCATAGTTCAATTGCCTTCATCGCTCAAATCCATGCATGCATGCAGTAGCAGAAACGGTATCTACCCCTCACAGGGCACAGAAAAAAGATCTATCTTTCCTCCGTCCACCATTCAAATCCAATCTACCTACGCTTGAAAGCAAAGCCTCAAAGGCGAACAGGAGCATGCACCCATGAAGCAGAAATCATAATCGCCTACCCAACCCCTTGCAAAAAACCATGTACGATGAAGAACCACGAAACCCCACGCGCTGTCCTAACTTGTGAAGAAGAAGAAATGAAACCCAAACGCTCTGGAAGAACAAATGAAAATGAATAAGCCCAAACCAAAAAAACTCCATGCAAAGGGTCCCAGATCCAGTAATTCTCCGTAGTATCCCCTGCTTTCCAGAGGGGATGATGAAAAAAACGCCTGGTATTTGTGTCATTCGTATGGTCGTAACGCAAGTAAGCGTGAAGAGGGAAAAGCTCATTTTGGGTATCAGAAAGAAACGTCTGGTAGAGTTGAAGGGGGGCGTAAGATGAGATGCTGGGATATTTCAGCAGTCGATATGTAGTTATCTGCAGGTGTTGTGTATCCAGACAGTCCTGAGATGTTCCTATCCCCGCTGTGATGTTCACACCCATACGTATATCTGGGATGCCTCCTCTCCTGCACCCCTATGACTTCTTCTTGCCCAGCCTGATAAATCGTGTTCGTAGCCACATCATAAGCTTGGTCCAAGCACTATGAGTCTTCTTTTTGGTGCTCTCCTTTCTTGCACGTCTTGGTGCATCCTCCAAGCCTTCTGCCATATATGGCGGGGTTTGACCGGGAACACTGTTGTAATCGCGTCCAAACATGTTGCCAACCTTCTCATTGCCAGCCGCAATAGTCAGATCAGATTTGGATCTCTTGGATCGAGCTCCTTCGCTGGCAGAAGATCGACGATGTCTTCTCTCCGTCTCTCTGGCCTCCTTCTGGTTTCTCTTCTCCATGGCTCGCACCTCCTCTCTCGCGGCCTTCTCCTCCTTGGCCAGTTCCTTCTCTTGGAACTTCCTGCGTGCCTCTTGTATGGTTTCCTGGCGCATGTGTGCATCGACTCCCGAATGGCTGCGAATTCGGAAGCCCTTGTCGATCGAGGTGCGCAGGGACGAGGGCGACATGGTGTCAATAGGTGAGGCGTAATCGGGACTCAGCGTGGAGACGTTGTTGAGGGAGGTGGTGGATGCTGCGAGTGCTAGTCGTGACGTCGACTGCTTAGTTTGTATGCGGAGTAGTGGTTGATGTGTGACGACAGTAGCATTGCCCGTCAGTGAAGTGGTTCGGGTTGAGGAGGAGTTGCGGATGATAGGAGGTCGACGGGCGGCCGAGTCTTCATCTTCAGTCAAGGCGGGACTATTGGAATACTCGCTCTCGCGGAAGGAATTCTGATATGATGCTGAGAGCGGCGGCGTGAATGGACGAGGGGTCTGCTGGAAGGGGTGCACGAAGGAGCCGGCTCGATGATTACTTCCTGTCGTTGCGGTCGAGAATTGGGAAGTGCCACTCGTGGATCGGTTGTGATATCCCCTCCTTCCTCCGTTGGCAAAGACGATGTCGTGAGAGCTGCGAGCCCCGGTGCCATAGGTATACTCGAACAATCCGCCGCCACCAGTACCAAAGCCATCTTGCTCAGCAGCAGGTCGGTCCAAATCCAGCGAATTCTTTTCACTCTGCGTCAACATTTTCAGGATGGGTTTGACCTTGGTCCGCGACTTTGACGATGCGCCATGATAGCTCGACATTTCGCAGTCGACAACCCGATTTCAACGTAGTCCCGTCTACCACCTCAAAGGCCTCCTTGTTCCCTCGCAGTGCAGCAGCAGCACGCAGCACGCGACCTTGCAGCAACAGCCCCTTTGCAGGTCACCGCCGGGTCACCGCCAGATCATATACTTCTCATCACTGCCCGGGATCAGAGATTTTGGTTGGGGGAACGGGAATTGGGGACGATATTCGGAGGGAAGAGGAACGGAGGGAGGAGGGGAGCGGGAGGGAGGAGGAGACGATGTTGGATTCAAGTACAGGGACGGTGAGGAGGGAGATGGCAAGAGGACGAGGATAGATTTCAGGCTGTTGCTGGTGCTGGTGGACTGCGGCGCAAAGAATCAGCTGGAGGATTGCTGCGGAGCCAAGTGGTTGTCGTCGCGTCGTCGTTGACGTTTGCAGGAGTTGGCTCAGACTCTGGCTTGGGCTGATGTTTGCGTAGGAAGTAGATTGGATCGGCTGGGTGCCTCTGGGTGCCTCTGGGTGCCTCTGGGTCCCATCAACAACAAAGCTGGTGCTGGATTCAGAATCAGCCTCAAGCATGCCGGGGGCGCAGACAATCTGCGGTACAGTGCGGTGCAGTGCAGTGCAGTGCAGCGCTGAGATTACATCTGAAGTCCCTCGGCCAACGTGCCAATATCCAATATCCAATATCCAATATCCAATATCCCTCCTATCGCAACGCCGGAAGCCAAAGCCACTGCTGGCTGACAAGTCGAGCCGAGACTTCCGACCCCTCAGTCACTCAGTGGTTCTCTTGAGGGTCTTGATGGGTCTTTGATGGGTCCTCCCTAGTCCTCTCCTCACTGACTAAACCCCCCAGAGTCCCCCAGAGTGGGCAGTGGGCAGTGGGCAGGACGAGCCAAAGCCCGGGATTCCCGGAGATCATAGATCATTCCATCATCAGAAGACAATCAGGAGGGCAGAGGCAGATCTAGAGATGGGCCAGCTTCGTTTCAGATGCAAGTTGGTGCAAGAGTGGAGTGGAGTGGGATGGGAGCAGAAAAGGAAGAAGGCGGTCATTTGAAGAAGTCTACCAGTATCAAAACCCCCGCGTGATGATCAGATCTCATGTCAAGGTTGGGTCTACTGTAAGTAAGCAAGTCACTCACTTTCTACTTACTCTGTGCTTACCGAACCACCAAAACCAGGTGGATGGGAGCACTGGTTGGTCCTGTCGCGAGTTCGTGTGCTTCAGTGGTGCTGTGCTGTGGCACGAGCACGCATGGAGAAGGCTGTTTGGTGTTGCAAGCTGTCCATCTTTTGCCGCTCTTGGTTGGCAGAGCAAAAGATCGTGGTCCAAGCAGAAAGTCCTGTGCTTTCCATCCCGCGAGAAAGTCTGGGGTATCACCTGGGTTGATGCTGTCGATCGCCTCCCCTGTACAAGTTGCTTCTGGGAAATTTATATCTGTTTCGTCATCTACTTACTATTTCTTTCTTCCCTCCCTCCTTCCGTCATGAGTTGTGCTGCTTACTCCATTTCTCCATTTTTCCGGCACCTGTTCTTATCGGGAAGGTCTCTGAATCCTTCTCCCGCTTGTTACTCCATCTCCGTAGGATTCCAGCATCACACTCGTCACGTGGGCGTAAGCACATTCCGGGCGAATCGAATGCAGAATCGATAGCGTCTCACGTCTATTACTATGTTTAGAGTTAAGCACTTTTCAAGAAATCCTTTATTGCCTTCCCGATTTGGCACCGGTTGAGGTTATTCTGATAATCATCAGAATTGGAGATATATATACCCAAGAGTTTGTTTCGAAACCAACACGTGTCATCTCAAAATCTGTCTATCGTCACTTTCCACGTCTGGGGCCATCTAGATCTGGTTTGAAAAGTTAATTATCAATACGGCAACTGTCAGCGAAGACAAGCACACTATAAATCACGGCCGGCATCTTGCTTGCGTATTCGCTGCTGTGGGCAACACTTTCCCCACATTTTTCATTTATTTAGGCTTAAATTCATCCTTCACCCGTTGAGGGAAGGGAGTAAAGAGGGATGATATGTCTCGGCATTAAGTGAACGAATCAGGTCAAATGTATTTGTCAACCTGGTTTCCCGAGGAGTTTTTCATCTGCTACTAAACCTCAAGCTTGGCGAGCACGGGAATTGCAAGCAATTATACCTCTTTGAAAAGACCGTATTATTTTATATGATGGGTTTGTTGTATTTATTTCTCACCAAGAATCATAGGAAGCCCGGGGAATTATCATTGCTTGATTTTGACAGTAAGTTTCATTGCGACAGCAAGTAAAACAACTTGGGCCCATTTGATCACTGGCTGGCCCAGACATACACCTAATGCTTCCGTCGACGATACTTGATTGTAAGTCGGGGAATCGACCTTGTTGATAGATTTTACGGGGCACAGGTCTTAGGACAAGGTTCGATTGTTTCTCTTCATAGGACAATTTTTCTTGCTTCTGAATACGGGGTTAGCTTGCTTCTTTGAAGTTTACTTGTCCTTCACCTGGGTAGGGAAATCGAGTCGGTGACTTTCTTGTTTCTCAATCTTCTTTTCAATTCCTTTTCTCTCTGTCCACAGGTGTGGAACTATACATCACACAGTAATCCAATTATCACCTTACAAGTTCTTAATTCCATTGGCGAAGAAACGGTATTACGATAAATGCAGACGTATAAAGAGCAGACAATAGAAGGGAGAAGTATGAGCATTCTTTTGAATATACCGCGAGTCAAAAATCCAACACCAGGGTTGAACCAGTTTGGGCTGCAGTTGACAAGAGGTCAAGAAAGCCGGGCCAGTTGCATCTAGATTTAACCTTGTTACTGATCCACTTCTTAGACCAAGAGGCGTGGAAATAGTAGTACATGCACTCCCTATGCTAACCCCTTTATTAAGCCGGCTCATGACATCTTGGGGGTAGTTGTGACGTATTTTTGGGTTGAAAACGCTCTCAGCAGCCTTGTATTCGGAGGTGAAAACTCTGCTATATATACAGGGGAAATGGGGTGTCATGTGACCCTATTTCCGCGTGACAGTAATCGTTCGGCTCCACTTCTCACCTAATCCGCTTCGCGTATTGGGTGAGGGAGGGCAATACGATAAAACCAGCAATACGACCACTTTTGTTTACACCAAAATCGCCTTAACTAGCCTCTAATAACTCCCCACCTTTGCTACTAAAACTACTCTAATATGTTCCTACTATTAATATATAGCTTAAACTTATATTTAATCTTTAAAATATAATTATATCTTCTATA